>JAQPPZ010004918.1:0-214881 GCA_028583015.1 Wollemia nobilis
TTCCTTTGGAAACATCAATTTTGATAAACCTAATTTTTGAATATTTTATTACCATATATTAGAAAAAATCCTTTGTATTAACTTCATTGTTGTATATGACCTTTCCATGTATATTAAAATCCTATAACTAAGCGTTTAGAACCTCTTCTTTCTTGGAAAAACTCATAAGGACTCTTCAGTCTAAATTGGTAACCAAAATAAAGTATACCTAGACCAATCCAATGAAGCCCAACCCTCTCCATCATGTCAATGTGCACAATGGTCCTAGCCATAACAACCTAGAGATATTATAGGGAATTGGCATCTTTTATTTTTATAGAACTAGAAGCTTACTCCACCTCTACTTACAATTAGTCGAGGGTCTATATTTAAATATTCTCTTAATGAAATATTCCTTACTTATCAGATTTTATTTTAACTATCAAAAAATCATATATCAACTTGTTGAGTTTCCTAATGATTTTTATAGGCCATCTATGAATCCAATCCCTTAAATTTCCTATATGCCCTCATTTCATGCCATCATTGGATGTTATTCTCATGAGCTAAAGTGAATACCCTTAAAGTAACATCTCCCATAAAAGGATTGGAGTTATATTCCTTAGTATTTACCATGAAATAATTATGCAAATAAAACTCTCATAGTTGATTCCTAGTGTATTGGCTAGAGAAGTATATACCTCATAATTTTTTTACTTTTCTTATGTTAGATGAAATATTTGAAGACATACGAATATTCTAGAAGCTATGCCACTACTCCTGAAAGTAGAGGAAATAGACTCAAAATAAAGTCTTGTAAGTGAGAATGTGAGACTCCAACTAAACTAGCTTAACTATATTTTGCTATAAATACTCAATAATCTAGTCTATTTCATCCATCTCTTCATGTTGTCTAATATTCTTTCTTTATCTTTTCATGTAAGATCTAATTTTTTTCATTTATCCTTAGACTATACTCCGAAGAATCATACATCCTAAACTTTCAAATATTTCATCCCATATTCATTCTAAGAGATAAATCCATATTTTATTTAAGTAGGATACTATAGATCCATTGTAATGAAAAACAATACAATAAAATATCTTTTAACTTATTCATAGGCAATATCCTTCTACTTATATAACAAATATAGGAATTTCAAGAAACTTGATCTCCTTGGTAGTATACCTTATTTATATAACAAGTTTTGTGAGCTTTACTCTCAAAGTAGTCATATCATAGGAACTTGAGGCTCCCTTAAGTGCACCCTTTGAACTACCCCTCTTTTGTTTCTCTTATATATCTTAAGCTAGAAAATCCTACACTTTATTTCATCCTTATAACTACAACAATTTGGCATGGAGGATTGTTAATTTCTTAGTCTACTTCTCTAACTATAGATGGTAAAAAATATTTTGGGTTTGCATATTTATAAGTTTCCTAAACATGGTATTTAAATGGATTTCTTGAATATTTAGGAGTCTACCCTTTAAAAATTTCTAATTTTTTAGGTGACTCTTTGAGGAGTCTCCAATAGGTATATGTTTATTAAGAACTTTAATTAGATTAGGTACTTATCCTTTGGCACATCTATTGCTCTCCTTTTTTTACCATTGAGAGATATGAACTATGCATGTCTTAGCTATGACCATACTTTGCATCATCAATCCTTTACTCTTGTTTTTATTGATATTAATGATATTTTTTTCATGGCTAATGATATTATTCTCATTGTGCTTATTGCTTTTAGTATTCTTACTACTATTTATAGTAGTGGTAGTAAGTAGTGATGATGGCATGGAAGAGGTTTTCCTTTGAATTTATATTCCTTTACAACCCAAAATATGATACGGTACTTATATCTTTGCAATATGGATCTACCTAATATATAATTTAGAAATTCTATCCCAATTATCCTAAGTCACTAGTTCTATAGTATTACCATGATAATTATCTTAATAATCCATAGAGGGCTAGGTTCTTAGGGTTTGGCTTCATATCTATATCATTTTGATGTAGTAGGTTTAGTATAATGTATTTGACATTTAATAAAAATTTCACCTTGAATGTGATAATAATATCAAATGAAATACATAGAATAGTAAAAATATCCCTTTGTAATATATTTTTAAATGAAAAGATAAACATTAGACCAATACCTAGTAAGGACATAAAAACATGATCTTTTTTATGTTTGTTATGATTTATCCTTTTTTAAGAAACTCATTTCAAATTTTAAATGTGTCCATCCTAATACTTGGACAAATTTATCATTGGAATACTAGAATTTATCAAGGGTATCCTAATGATGTCTCTAAAATTTGTAAGAATATCTACATTCTATTGTAGTTTATTTAAGTGCACAAATTTCAAATTATTTTCAAGTATCCTCCCATACTACTAATATATAGGATTAACTACTTTTTCATAATTTCTGAAGTCTATGGAAAGGGATTAGTTGGAGAAGGAAGTTAAAAATAAACTATTACAAATGAGTCATTTTATTTACTAGCCATATTTGCCTCATCATATGCCATAATGGTTTTAAAAATAGAAGGTATTTCCCATTGGATCAAAATGTGGTCATAGTGATTGCATCATGTGAATCACACCTTATGTAAAAATGGATGAAAATCCTTAGTAATTACATATGAGTAAGTGACTAGGAAACTATATCTAGAGACATAGTGCATGTTATGCAATAGAGTGTAAAGAGGATTGACATGGAAAATGAGTGATGCAAGTGGATAGAATTAAAATATGATGGTTTAAAGACAAAATAGTGATATCATATATGGAGATAGGGTGACGTAGATTTCAATGATGATTATATATATAGTAATGTAGACTCTTAGATTATATTTTTATCATCATTATAACACATGTAGACAAAATATGATTATTTTATGAATAAAAAGGGTATATGTTACTAGAGTTGCTTAAAAAACTTAGTTAAATATCTTTGATATGTTAATGATTCAACATTATTATTCCTTAGGTGTTTCCATTGACTTTTGTATGGTTTTAGTAGATTTAAGTTATAATAATTTAGCAAAGTCATGCCTATTATAACTATGGCTGCAAAAACTGATGATATAAATCCAAATAGATTCTATAGTAAATATAAGCACCTCTAATATTCTATAAATAAGGAAACAATGTAGGGTATCTAGAGGTGTTGAAGTATTTTTTTAGTAACCATTGAAGGACTTGTAAGCATGATCTATTAAAATGGTTCTATAGATCCATAGCTAGAACAAGTCTAATAGAGTCCATGTAAGCATAATTTCTAGATTCCATTATGCACATATTTTGACAACAATAGGAGAGTCATTGAGCATAATTTTTAGATTCCATTATTCACATATTTTTGAGAAGAAATATAATATAGGTGGTTTGAAAGAGAGATCTACTAACCAGTTTTGAAGTGGCACTTTGAAAGGAAAATTATTTTGAGGTAGTTTTTTTAGGGCACACCTTCAACAAAGCAAGTTAAGAGGTGTGGTGATATTATTCCTTATTTAAGGTGTTTGGTGGAGCAAATAGCTCTGAATCATAAGGTGGAGAAATAAGGATTATATATGTGCATTGTTGGAAATATTTGTGTTAGGATTTGAGAACAAATTGTGAAGAATTATTTGAATGAATTTGTGAAGTATTTGTGCATTGGTTTGAGTAACATTAAATGTGAATGAACAAGTTTTAGAAACTATTTTTGTGAAGAAAATTTACGTACTAGCTTTTATTGATATTGAGATAAATTTACAAAGATTATAGGGAAGTTTTATGAAGCAATTTGTGCATTGGCCTTGAGTGATATTTGGAAAGAACATATTGTGAAATTATATTGCATATAATTTTCTATGTGTTCTTGAACAAGAATTCTGGGTAGAATATGTCTAAATTACTTTTATCAAAGCATGGGTCATGACAAATATTTGCGTATGTGTTAGAGCCATTTTGAGCATGTGTTAGAGCAGAGTTGAGCAGAGATAAGTGAGGTAAATTTGAGAAAGTCTTAGGAGAAGACTTGAAGCAGGTTTGAGGTAGAACTGAGCAAGTCTTGTGTGAATACTTAAAGTATGTTTGGGTAAGATTTGAGTAAGCCTTGTGAGTAGGCTTGGTGTAGATTTGGGCAGATTTGTGAGCAGGTTTTGTTGTTGATTTGAGCAAGTCTTGTGAGTAGGTTTGGTGTAGATTTGGGTAGATTTATGAGAAGTTTTTGTTTCTAGTTTGAGAAAGCCTTATGAGTAGGCTTGGTGCAGATTGGAGCAGTGAGTTAAGCAAATTATGTATATTTGAGCAAGCCTTATGTGAAGGCTTAGAGCAATTTTTGAGTAGAGAGTAGAGGTGTCTCATATGGATAGAGATACATGAACCAGAGCAAAAAGGAGAGGTGTCTCCTATGGATAGAGTTTCACAAACTAGAGTTGAGGGGATAGATTTCTCTTGTGTATAGAGGTCTACAAACCAGAGTTGAGAGGATAGAGTTATCATATGGGTAGAGGTCCACAAACAAGAGTTGAGGGGATAGAGTTCTCCTATGGATAGAGGTCCACAAACTAGAGTTGAGGGGGTAGAGTTTTCCTATGGATAGAGGTCCACGAACTAGAGTTGAGGGGATAAAGTTCTCATATGGATAGATATCCACAAAATTGAACATAGGGGATTGGTGTCTCTTTTGGATAGAGGTCCATAAATATTATAATAGGGATTTGGTTCCCAAGATATTTGTTGATAAAATTTAGAAGAAATATTTTCTCCATGGAGGTAACCCACATTGGGTGAACCATTTTAAATTTGTGTCTCTCATGTGTGTGATTATTTGTACATTGCCTTGTTACTGCTATTGATTAGATTGGTTAATACTACTATGAAAAGATATTTGAATTGATAAAATTGGATAATATTATTTGGAAAAGAATAGTAAAAGTTGATCTTATACTGTTCACCCTCCCTCTTAGTATAATATTGTGTTCTTCAATTGGTATCAGAGTCGGTTCCTTCAAAAAATTCTAACGAGTTGAAGGAAGATCTTACAGGAGCACATATGGCTTCTCGGAATGGATCTTCCACAAATAAGGCTCCAATGTTTGATGGGAATAATTATGCTTTCTTGAGAATGAGGATGAAGACTTATTTGATGGCACAACGATATGAAACATAGTAATTTTTTAAGGATGGGTTCACACCTACAACTACTCCTCGCACATATAAGGATTGCAAAAAACTATATGTAAATAATGCCAAGGCTATGAATGGAATCTTAAGTGGATTATGTGAATCAAAGTTTGTAAAAGTTATGCAATACAAATCAGTAAAATAAATATGGGACAAATTGAAGCAAACATATGAAGGAGATAGCAAGGTTAAGTTGGCAAAAATTCAAACTCACAGGAGGAGGTTTGAAGAGTTGAAGATGAAAGATGAGGAAGATATTGCTAAATACTTACTTTGTGTTGATGAAGTTGTTAATACCATGTGTGGACTTGGATTCAAAATTGAGGACTCTAGTGTTACCCATAAAGTACTAAGATCACTCCCTATGAGGTATGATGCAAAGTTTTTAGCAATATAAGAGATGAAGGATCTTGATAAGTTGACAATGGATGAGTTACATGGAATTATCACTGCTTATGAGATGTGGATAGAAAAAAATCAAAATTCCAAGAGAGAGGCAACATTCAAAGTTTCAAAGAAGACAAAAGATAAGAAACCAAAATCAAGTGATGAGTTAAGCAGTAATGAAGAAGCTAACTATGTGAGAAGAAATAATAAAGACTCAAGAAAACACAAAGATATGAAGACTATGGAATGTTTTAATTGTGGTAACTATGGTCACTACGCATATAATTGCCCATAAGCTGGAAGTAGTAGTAGTAGAGAGAAACAAGATTATAAGAAAAAGGAAGAAAGAAAATTTAGGTATGAAAAGGAAAACAGGTATGGTCAAGGCAAGCATGAAAAGAAGATATTTTAAAGGTACAAGAAGAATTTCTATGTTGAAAAAGCAAGCAATGCTTCAAGTGATAGTGATGAAATATTCTCAGAGAGTGAAAAAGAAGAGATTTTATTTTTGGCAATAGAAGAGGAAGAGGGCACTCCTATTAAAGATCAAGTAGAATATGTTTTTGACCAAGTAGAAGAAAAATAAGATGCTCCTATAATTGAAGACCTAGAAGAAGGTTTATAAAAATAAGAAGCCACAGTTGACCTAGAAGAGGAACTTATTGTTGCTCTTAGAGAGTTGAAAAGAGTCAGAAAGAAGAACTCAAGATTGAAGGCTCAAGTTCAAGAAGATGAGGAAATAAAGGAAAATATTTTACAAGATCTCAAAAACTTAAAAGTTAAGGCAAGGAGATTTGAAGAAGTTATGGTTGAAAATTTAGAGGTAAAAGAGTTAGAATGTGAAAGATTAGAACATGAAGTGGTTTCTCTAAGGATGGAAGTGAAATATTCTAAGGATAAGTTGCACAGGTTTAGGAAAAGTTCAAAAGCTTTGGATAACATTATCAAAGCACAAAAATCTTCATTTATCAAAACAAGACTATGCTATGAACGAGGTCAAGAGGTACAAAAAGAGGAGTCAAGCTCAAAAGAAAAGGAAGTATCCGAGGAAGAGATTGAAGAAGAACCTAATATCTATGTTGATAATTTTAGGAGTGTAAGCATCATTGAGGAAGAAAATAATGCACAAACAAGAAACATGGATCATCACAGAGAAGGCAAAGAAAGGACCAAGAGACCATATTTTTCAAGGCAAGATGAATATTTTTTCCAAGGTTATTGTTACTCATGTAATCAGTTTGGTCGTAGAGTTGTGCATTGCAAGACTCATGGAAAGAATTCTTATGGCTTCACCAAGAGGAACTTCAAGTCATTTGCACCTTCCAAGAATCAGAACATCAGGTGTTACAATTGTAGTAATTTTGGGCATAAAGCAAGGTGGTGTAGAATAGAGTTTCTAGAACTTCCAAAGACAAGCAAGCATAGATATGATCAAAAGGTTAAAAGAGGTACAACTTCAAAGGTGTGGAAGAAGAAAGTTGAGAATGGAGAAGAGCATTGTAAGTTGGGAATAGTCTTACTCCCACCCCAAAATTGATCACATCAAGGAGAGGAGGTGGTGAGGGGGCTGAGCTAAGAGTCTTATTTTTAGCCCCAAAGGAGCCCTTTGCCATTGATGTCAAAGGGGGAGAGTTTCAATAAGGGGGAGCAACTTCTCAAGGGGGCATATTTGGAATTCAGTGGTTATAAAAGAAATTTTTAGAGAGGGTTTCCATCAATGACAAAGGGGGAGATTGTTGGAAATATTAAGTATTTTGGTTTTTATTGATGTCAAAGGCAAAATTATCTTCAAGATTGAAATAATAAGGCACAAGGAAGAAATATGTTGATGAGAAAAATTGAAATGGTTATCAAGGCAATATACATCTCCAAGTTATTTTTACTAAGAAAAAGGTTATAATATTTAAATGAAAATTTAAATATTACAAAGGAGGCAAAAGTTTTAAAGATAGAATTATTTACAATACACCAAGGTTTCAAATATATTACCACTATAATATTTTAAAATTATAATGCAAAGGTTTTAAAGTTAAAATAAGTGCCAAAGGAAATGATATTCAAATTTATTTGAAGCGTCAACATCAATGCATGAAGGGGAAAGCATATTTAAAGGAGGAAAATTATTTTATTTTCCTAAGGTTGAGACCAAGCAAAAATCATGAGATCCGCTCGATCATTTGATTCATTGAGAGTAGAGTAGAAGGAAAGGACAAGCACACGATTTCTAAAGTAGATTACGAAAGTCAAAAGGGGAAGCAACAAGTTTGAAGTCTCATCTGGGTGACTAGCCCAGATGGTAGGGAGGCCCTATGCTAGATCACTGGAAGAGAGGAGGTATCAAGTTCAAAGCATGGCAGGGACAGATTTTCTAAAGTTTTGGTTGATAAAGATATTGCATCATGTGGCAGTTGAAAAAGGAGCATGTATGTTTTGGTTGTTGTGTGGGCAGCTAGCCCACGCGGTGTCCTAGCTTGCGCTAGGGCATGGGTTAGCTAGAGTTGGTAGGTTTGGATTCTGGTGACAACATTAGCAAAGGAACAAATTTTTGAATTAAAAATTATTTTGAACATCTAAGGTATGCACTTTAATTCTTAGCATTAGGGGAGACATACGGTTTGATTTTTGCATAAATTATTAGGGTCAACATAAAACATTATAAATCAAATTTCTGTGTGCACTATTAGACAGTGAGTGCATTGAAAATTATTATTTTTACTAGGAGGTATAAGGTGTATGAAGTTCATTTAAAAGTTGTAATTTGTGCCTTGGGTCATTAAGTGTGTTAGTAATTAGTTTATGAAAGTAATGAAAGTAATGAGGTATAAGGTGTATATGGATGATTTAAATGTCGTAATTTTTCCTTTGAGTTATTGAGTGCTATAAGAAACTTTGTGGTGTGGTGAAAATTATTTCTTACAAAAGTAGGAGTTATAATGTGTTATTGTGGTTTGATTTTTTATTGGAATTTTTGTATGGTGAAAATAAAGTTTGAGGGGTTTTGATAATTGTTAATGCCCTATCTTTTGAGAACAATAGAAGAGTCATTGAGCATTAATTTTAGATTCCATTATGCACATATTTTTGAGAAGAAATTTAATATGGGTGATTTGAAAGAGAGATCTACTAACTAGTTTTGAAGTGGCACTTTGAAAGGGAAATTATTTTGAGGCAGGTTTTTGAGGGCACACCTTCATCAAAGCAAGTTAAGATGTATGGTGATATTATTACTTCTTTAAGGTGTTTGGTTGAACAAATATTTCTTAATCATAAGGTGGATAAATAATAATTATATATGTGCATTGTTGGAAATATTTGTATTAGGGTTTGAGAAAAAATTGTGCAGCATTGTTTGAATGAATTTGTGAAGCATTTGTCCATTAGTTTGAGTAACATTAAATGTGAATGAGCAAGTGTTAGAAACCATTTTTGTGAAGCAAATTTACATACTAGATTTGATTGATATTGAGATAAATTTGCAAAGGTTAAAAGGAATTTTTATGAAGCAATTTGTGCATTGGCCTTGAGTGATATTTGGAAAGAACATATTGTGAAATTGTATTGCATATCATTTTATATGTGTTCTTGAACAAGAATTTTGGGTAGAATATGTCTGAAGTACTTTGATCAAAGCATGGATCATGAGCAAGATTTGAGTATGTATTAGAGTAGTTTTGAGCATGTGTTAGAGCAAAGTTGAGCAGAGATAAGTGAGGCAGATTTGAGCAAGTCTTGGGAGAAGACTTGAAGCAGGTTTGAGGAAAAATTGAGCAAGTCTTGTGAGAATACTTGAAGCACATTTGGGTAAGAGTTGAGATATGATTTGAGCAAGCCTTGTGAGTAGGCTTGTAATTTGGGTAGATTTCTAAGTAGGTTTTGTTGTTGATTTGAGCAAGCCTTGTGAGTAGGCTTGGTGTATATTTGAGCATATTTATGAGCAGGCTTTGTTTCTGATTTGAGCAAGCCTTGTGAGTAGGCTTGGTGCAGATTGGAGCAGTGAGTTAAGAAAATTGTGTTGCACATTTGAGCAAGCCTTATGTGAAGTTTTGGAGTAATTTTTAAGCAGAGAGGAGAGGTGTCTCTTGTGGATAGATATCCACAAACTAGAGTAGAAAGGAGAGGTGTCTCCTATGAATAGAGTTCCACAAACTAGAGTTGATGGGATAGAGTTCTTCTGTGAATAGAGGTCCACAAACCAGATTTAATGGGATACAGTTCTTCTATGGATAGAGATCCACAAACCGAGTTGAGGGGATAGAGTTCTTCTATGGATAGAGATCCACAAACCAAAGTTGAGGGGATAGAGTTCTCCTATGGATAGAGGTCCACAAACTAGAGTTGAGGGGATAGAGTTCTCTTATGGATAAAGGTCCATAGACCATATTTGAGGGGATAGATTTATCCTATGGATAGAGGTCCACAAACCAGATTTGAGAGGATAGATTTCTCCTATGGATAGAGATCCACAAAATTGAGCATAAGGTATTAGTCTCTCCTTTGGATAGAGGTCCATAAATATTGTAATAGGGATTTAGTTCCCAAGAGATTTGTTGAGAAAATTTAAAAGAAATATTTTCTTCGTGGATGTAACCCACATTGGGTGAACCATGTTAAATTTGTGTCTCTCATGTGTGTGATGATTTGTACATTGCCTTGCTACTGCTATTGATGATATTGGTTAATACTGCTATGAAAATATATTGCAATTGATAACATTGGTAATATTGTTTGAGAAAGAATAGTAGAAGTTTATCTTATATTGTTCACCCTCCCTCTCAGTATAAGCTTGTGTTCTTCAATTGGTATAAGCAATTAACAAACTAATATTTCCACCACTTGCATGGTAATCCTCTTATACCAGTGCTTAGCATCCCACTACCATGTTCTCCTATCATTAACTTCTACCTCTATAACCTACATAGTAAATTAAATACACAATGCAATTGTAGTAAATAATCACACCAACATACATAGAGATAAATGGAACATAATTGGAATCAGATGTTTAGTATTAAATTTTTTAATTCAATATTTGCATTACAAGATTAGGCAAACATCAATGCCCATGTACATACATACACAATAGCTATAATAGTTACTCTATTCTATTCTTAGTGTGATGAAAATATTGTCATTCTCCTATGCACACCCCCCTTCTCTCTCTTCTAGATATTCTCCTTTTACTCCTTTATCTACCTTTGAGTCTACTCTCCATTTCTCTTTTCTCACCATACCTTTGAGTCTATTCTCCATTTCTCTTTTCTCACCATTCTCTTCTTTTATGAATTCATGTCATTTACCTTTCCTTTTCATTTATTATTTCAAATCATTTTGGTGGTTACGTAAATGGTTTGTTAACCATTTCATAAATTGTTAATTAATTAATATTTGTAAGTTTGATGCCCCACATTAGAAATGATTACTTACAGATGTTTTTCACTATTGCTTAGATATTTTTGTGTAAATTTTTATATTTATTATTTATTATTATGGATGGGAGGTACATCAAACAAAGGTGAAAGGATATCTTCATCATGGAAAGTCCTAGGAAGAGATCTATATGTAGTAGACATGAGATTTTATTCCTGTGGGTTTACTCTTGTGGTCTATCAACTTAAGAAGATTTTGTATAGACATAGGTAGGTTTCTCATGCTTGGTATGAAAAGATTCATCCTTTCTTCCATAGTTATAAGTTTGTACAATGCAAGACAAAGTATGATAATTTCATCAAGAATCATGATATATAAATTATTATAATTTTGTTAAATGTTGAGGACCTGATCATAAAAAGCTCAATATCCTAGATCCTAGAGATAAATTCATGGCTTTATGACATATTCCTTATGATAGATTTAGGTATTCTACAATATATTTTAGGGACTCAAATAGATCTATTAAATTCTATTATCACTATATCATAGCATAAGCATTTATTAGATCTTCTACAATGTTTAAGGATGGGAGAGTGTAAGCCAATCTAGAATCCATATTCTTTAGGATTGAATTTTTTAGCATAATATGCTAATCCTTTGGTGGATCTCACAAGGTATTAACTTCTTTTTGGAGGTCTCCTCTATTCCATACACATTAGGAATAATACTTTATTTCATGTCAAATATCAATCTAGGTACATGCAAGGACCTCATGTGAATAATTTTAAAATGGCTAAGTGGATCCTATGATATATCAAAGATACCTACCAAATATGCATGTGTTGCTTTGTTGGGTGCCTCCTACTTTGATGGGCTACTCTAATATAAACTAGGAAGGTAATATTGACATGTAGTGTTCCACCATCAACTTAGTGTTTTATCTTAGTTTTGGATATGTCTCTTAGTGTTATCATCAATAGTCAATTATATATTTGTCTTCTAGAAATTCAAGTATTATGCTACTAATGATGCCATTAAACATCATTGATGGATAATGATGATTCTTATGTAGTTGGGCCTTCCTTAACATCAACACCATGATTGACTAAATCATTTGTCATGCTATTTTATTACTTTTATATATGCCAATAATACTACCTCCATAAATAACTGGACATAAACGATAATGTTGTTATTGATCGAATAGTTGCATCCTTTTTCCATGACTATATTAATAATACTATATGAATCCCAATCAATTGAAATATATTTACATCATTTTTCTATCACTATCTTGAACCCTATAGAAAATTCCCTAGTCTCTATCTAATTGTCTATTGAAGTTCCATACTATTTTTAGTAGGAAAGGAGAATTTTCCTTTACTAGTCCAAAAACACCACATCCATAATTTTTTCTAGTATTTCCTTCGAAAGTACCATCAAAGTTAAATTTAGTGAATCCAACTTCTATATATTATGTTTTGACATAAATTGCTATAGATTTTTTATATTAACTCCATTGACATAGATCACCCTTGTATTTTTAAATATTGTGACCAAGATTCTAGCACATGTTTTTCACATTGGACACTATCCATGATGAGCATCACTCATATACATTAGATCAAGAGATGAAATAAGTTTGGATTAGATTAAACTATTTATATTTAAAAATATATTATTATTTTCAAGCAATATATTTGAATAAATAGTAGAAAGACTCATGTTCCATAGTATTATTAATCATTGATATTGAAACATTTTATCAAACATTTAATTAGATCTTCTAAATATTAATGGAAAAATAGCAAAGTCTCTCTCTCTCTCTCTCTCATTATATATATATATATATATATATATATATAGTAGGGAATTCTAATTACTCCAAAGCCTTTTATCCCAACATTAACTGGCCACCATATATATATATATATATATTTATAAGTAACAATAATATTTACAGCGGGTTTTTTGAAGGGTCCCAAAACCTTAGGTACATAAGTAGTCGTAGCTAAATTTCGATGTTAGAGTAGACCGGGGCTGCGCCCTTGGGGACCAAGCCAGGGCCCAAGGGCCCCGGTGCCTACAAAAAGTCCATCCATCTATGTTGCCAGCAAGACAAAATTTGGCCTGAGGCCACCAAACAGGGAGAAACCTCGAAATTGCCCAGTAGTTCACCCAAAAAAATACTGGCCGCCATCGCTCCAGGTAGCCCTGCAGCCAGGCCTGACCTGAACGAGGGCCCTGACCTGGCAAGTTAGATCCCCTCCCTATCAGGGCCGTCGCCTAACCTGCGTCGGAGTTCAGACAAGGCATTGGCCGTTGAGGAAGTCGCTTTTGTAGAAGCGGTCAGGGAGCTGATCGTGATGTCTAGGAGGGCTCTAGTCAGAAAGTTCCACAACTTACTTCCAGAGTCAGAGCTGACTTCTGTGGCTTCTGGGGTCTCCACCTTGGCCTTCTTGGAGCTGCCAGCAACCTTGCTACTATCGGGGGCCAGGCCCTTACGGATCGAACTTGCGCCAGGAGTCGGGGCCCCGCTTGGGGCCTGAGCTAGGGTTCTACATTTTTGCGTGGGTCTGCACCGTTTCAAGGAAGGGGAGGCTTCAAGGGATCAGGTCTCCTTAGATTTGGACATTGCAGGGGAAGCAACAGGGGAGCCAACCACTTCAGGGAGGGGAACGGAGGACAAGGGAGGGATGCAATGTAGCTGTTGCTAGTTTGCTAAAGCATGTCTATACATAACAACCATGAGCCCTTGATGGGAGGGTCGGGAATGATTCCTATGGGCCCGGTAAATGGTGAGGCTTAGGGAATAAAGGAGAAACTAGGGGGTGCTTACCAGCGTGGCTCCACGAAGGTGATTATAGAAGCTGAGGTGGAAGCTGTAGAGGCACTGATCCGGGTCATCGTAAGTTATATATTGCATCATTAGGATGATGGCCTAGTCAAAGGGGGTTGGGAGGTCAGCTTGAAGGAGGTTGGCCTTGTCCCATTGTTGTTTTGGGAATCGAGGGAGCTCCTCCTCCTAGTTGTGCTTGTCCTATTGAACAAATATTCCTTTCTCCTCATGGTGCAGGCCCGTCACTTCAGTCAAAAAATCCTTGGACACCTTGAAGTGAAGTCCTTTCACTTTGACCTCCCCGTCGTTCCAGGAATCCAGAAATGCCTACGTGATTTCTTCATATGCCCCTGTGAACTTACTAAAGAAGGGAGTGAATTTCTTGGTGTTAGAAAAGAGCCTTGCCAGCCCTCGGGTGGGAGGGTTGCTAGGGCCAATCATCAAGGCAGAGCGGGAAGGAGTATCCCCTGTCCATGTGGGGAGGGCGTGATGTCGCACCTTCAGGGCCCCGGCTCGGGGCGATCTAAGCGCCTGAACTCTCATTGGGGCTTGAATTGTCTTGAGACACTAATTGGACCAGAGCATCAGGGAAATTCATGGTCCAGGTAGTGAGATCTTCCACTGTGGTGGCTTGATTGGCCATGAAATCGGTTGCACTATTGCCTTCTATGTATACATGATGAAAGGAATGGTGAGTGAATCCTTGGAGGATGCTGAAAACTTCCCGAATGGTGTTGTGGATATGCCATGAGCTGTTTCCTAAGTTGCGGGCGGCTTTGATGATGACTAGGGAATCGCCCTCGATGATGACTTTTGGGGAGGTCTCCTTGAGGGCTATCAGCCTACAAAAGAGAGCTGCTGCTTCGATGAAGTTGTTGGTCTGAATGCCAAGCGGTTTGACGTACGCCAAGATCAGGGCCCTATGATTGTCCCGGATGACCCTGCCCGCTCCAAAGGGGCTGGGGTTTCCTTTAGAATCTCCATCGAAGTTAAGTTTCACCCATCTGAGAGGGGGGGAAGTCCACCTTGTCATGGAATGACGAGAAGGGGCGAGAGGGGGATCGGGGGGGGAATCTAGACTTCGAGGGAGGAGAGGAGTGTGGACTCGACCAGCCTTCGGGGCACCTCGTTCAAGGGGAGGGAGCGGGAGTTCTCAAGGGCGAAGGCAACTGCCTTTACTGCCACCCACTGGGGGGAGCGGGCCAAGGAGGAGAAGGCTTTACTGTTGTGCTCAAGCCAGGGTTTCCAGAGTAGATGAGGGAGGCAAGAGCCCCAAAGGAAGCGGAGGAAGGTGTGGGTGAAGGGATTGGGCCACTGGGATAGGAGGTCAAAGATGGAATTTAGGGCCACCCACTGGATAGAAAATTGGGATAGGATGAGGCCCAAGGCTTCAGAAGAGAAGGGGCAACTAAGGAAGAGGTGATTAGTGGACTCCCAAGAAGCACAACAAAGGAAGCATCTATTCGAGATCTGAAAGCCCCTCCTGATCAGGTTCTCGATAGTCAGGATCTTATTTTGGATGGCTGCCCAAACGAAGTGGCCAATTTTGGGGATCAACTTCTTGGCCCACACCCATTTGGCTGGGAATGGGGCCTCATCAGGGACTCTTTGGAAGTTGTAGGGAGATTTGACAAAGAAGATGCCACTGGGAGTGTCGTGCCAGACACATCTGTTATTCCCTCTAAAAGACAGGATAACTATCACCTCAAGGAGACGCTGGAGCCTGGAGGATTGAAGCGGGTGCCTGGGGTTCAAGATGGGTTTCCATGCTACCTACCCATGGTTCTGGGTGAGATAGTCTGACACTTTGGGCCCTCTGCCCACCAGGTCCGATTTGAGGACGAGGAGATCGCTGTCAGCAATCAGGGCCTCATCTTGGATCCACTTGTCTTCCCAGAAGTCGATCAACTATCCACCATATTTTGATGCTTTCTAAACATCTCATTATTTTTATGAAAAATGAAAAATAGAAAGATTAAATATTTTTTATTTGATATATAGGTTGTTTGAGGTATTATACATAAAAAACAATTACTAATTGAAATATATCATTTGGGATTGTGGCTCTAACATCAATATGTTTTTTTTTTTTACTTTTGATTATATTCAAACCATAAATGCCTAAACTAATGATTTTTATTGTGAATAAAAAATAATTGGATAAGTCTTCAATAAAAAAACAATCCAAATGTAATGGAATATCCTTATCAACTAGACATATAATATACTTAATTTATTTAAAACACATTGATTTAAAATTCTATGTCACCAACTCCCTAGGTAGGGTTTGTTTCTAGAAGTATTTTATTGAATATATAGAACCTCTATATTCTTCAAGAAATAGTTTTACCAACTCTTTCCTTAATATTTTAGTAATCTCCAACCAATTTTTTACCTTATGCTAAACTTATAAATATTTAATTTCATAAGCATGCTCATCCAGTATTCTTTCCTTTACAAGACCTATCCCATTTACAAAGAAGATACCAAATTTCTCCTCACATCTTCTCCATAAAATATCTTTGAACTTAGGAAAAATGAGATGTTTACCTGTTATTGATAATTAATGTGATATCATATATATAATAGATTGAAACATATGATTTATGATATGTAGTGTCCCACATAATTAGGAACCTACCTTTTCAACTAGCTAGACAACATTTCATTCTATCCAAACTTGAATTCCAAATATATTTCTTTCTTTTATCATACAACATAATTCATAGATATATCTATATCAATTTTATAACTTTAAACCCTAAAATATCTATAATAATCCACTCTAACTTAATTGCAATGTTGTTAAATAAGATATTATATTTTGTTGTATTAACCAACTATCCAACATTCTTCTCATATCATAATAGGATTAATTTAAACTTCATGACCTCACTAATCAAGGGATGAATTAACATAAAAGTATAATCAACAAAATATAGGTGAGATACTAATGGACCATTTGTTATAACATGAACATCTTTGATTTTGTATTTCATTTTTACCTCTAATATTTGTATCTTCCAAACACCTTAAAAAAAATCATGAAAAGATAAGCAATAGTGGGTCCACCTTAGTGGAAACTGTAGGATGATTCAAAGTATCGAACCAAATATAAATTGATCAAATTAGAATATTTTGGAGTGCTACAACATTTAATCCATTCACACCAAACTTGAATAGAATAATTTTTTGAGAACTCCATGTATAGAACTCTATTAAACACCATCACATGCTTTAATTATATGGAGTTTTTATAAGCATCCATAATTTTCTATAGATCAAATAGGATTTATATAATATTTTAACATTATTATTTCATTAAGGATTTACTTACCATGAATTAAACCATCTTGTTCTTTTAATGCCTAAGACAATCTACAATGTTTATCAATCAATAGAAGAGACTTGGCTTCTGAAATTTACAAGCATTTTCATGTGTGTGATTTCCTTCCATTTTTAAGCATTTCTGTTTATGCTCATGTTCTTGTTGTTAAGTTTAAAATTTTGTTTCTAAATTTAAAACATTGTTGGTGAGTGAGTGAGTTCTGGAATGTGATTTGGGGGGTTGTCTCTACAAGTTTGTGAGTGAAATTCTACTGCTTTCCTTCTATTACATGCTGGTATAAAACTTGGTAGAATTCTTGCTGCTAGTCCGCCCCAAATCCTGCACTTCGGCCTGTGGCCATATTTCCCATTTCTTTCTATCATTTCCAATTTCTTTCCTGCAACTCTAGTCTTAAAATTGTGTAGGATTTAGTAAGGGAGCCAAACCTCTCTAGAGATTGGCACGGAGGACATCTCTTTCCTTCAGCATTTCAATGTTGGTCGAGTCTAGGGTGCACAAGTGATAATACTTTGTACTTAGGCAGATTCGTGACCAACAATTTTTGGCACGCTTGGTGGGACCCCGAAAGTTCCACTTTCAATAGTATTGAGGTTTGATGTTCACCTTCATGTTGTACAGTTAGAACATATGGCGACTCAACATTACCCAGAAGCCTCCGAATGTGGAGACAGTGAAAGTTGTACTTCATGATCACAAGATCGAAGGCAAAAAATTTAGAAAACCCTATTGAGTTTTTTGAACTCGACACCCAAAAATTAGGTAAAAATCCTAGGTTAGTCACCCTGCCACTTACGTCATCCACAACATCCTCGTAAATAGCTGGTGTGTTTTCTATTCCTGTAAGCCCAACTAGTACTGCCACTAGCATTCCACCTCCTCAACCACACACACCAGTCCATATGGCCCAAAATCCTCTACCACAACAGCCATAGCCACCAAGGCAGTTCCCAACATGGAATAGTTCAGGAGCCTTGAATTTACAAGCACAAAATCTAGTCCCCCAAGCAGCCTTGAAGGCCTTGCCTACCTATGATGGTACCGGTAAAACTGCATATGAGCATATCCAAGATGTGGCTTCTTTGGTGAAAATCCATGACATAACGGATGAAGATGTAATGGTAAAATTATTGGTATTATCACTGAGAGAGAAATTATTGTATTGGTACCGATCATTACAACCTAGTACTATTACATCATGGGATCAATTGGCAGAGTTATTAATTAAGAATTTTATGAACAATCCATACTCCTTATTGCACCAATTTACAATGATCCAAAGACATCCACAAGAGGAAATAGTTGATTTCAACATCAGGTTCACTCAAAGCTAGCAAAGAGTTCCTGATGGTTTGTGACCCAATCATGAACAAGCCACGTTCTATTACCTTAGGGAATTCAACACTAATATTGGCATGGTTGTTCAGCAAGCCAATATGAACACCTTCCTTGATCTATACACTTAAGCCCAGAAAGCTGAGTCTAACTTGATTGCCATGCCTATTCTTTTGAACCTACCACAACATTTGTATTCAAGTGTGTTTTCACAACCCATGCCTTCCATGTACCTAGTTCCCTCATGGAGCTCAAGCCCTCATAAAATCACTCTGATCCCTGTCCCACAACACCTGACTCCAAGATTTTCGTAGTTACCCGCTTATTTAGTTCCACAATTACCCTCATTTATTCCTTTTCCAGCATTACCAGTGCCACTGGTCCCATTACCATTACCCGCACCGCCAACACCTCTACCTTTGCCAGCACCTCATGTACTCTCCAATCCTGATCCTTATATGATATTGTTACAAGAGGTGAAATCTAACAACTCAACCTTAAGGACAATATCCAATGAGCTTACAACAGTAAGGAAGAAGCAAGTGGAGGCTAAATTTCGATCGTGGAGATTCCAAACTCCATCGATTACTCGAGAGCAAGTGGTAGCTAGTAAAGGCCTTGAGAGAAACATAATGTTAGCAAATGAAGAACCTAGCACATCAGAAAGGACATACTGGTGTTCAATGTGCAATGATCCCCATGGAGAAGAAACCTGCATGGTGCACCTGAACTATGTGTAGATGCTTGTAGAAAGTTCAGTTGGTGAACAAGTCAACATGATCAGAGAGGCTGACCACAATTTTATGATGCCATATTTGGAGCAAGTTTTGGTTCTTACGAGATCCAAAAAGAAGCCAGTAACTGTAGATCCAGTTGAGCTTGAACTATTGAAGGTGCCTACGGAACCAAAGGTGCAAAATGAAAAGGGGTAATCTCCAGTGAAAGCATCTGGTTCAATAGCTAAGTAGCAAGATTCTATCCTATTGAAATATCTACTGCCTAAGAAAGATCAAGAGAAGACACAAGTGAAGGCATCTACGTCACAACCTGTAGCAGTTGCTCAAACATAGAATGAAGTGAAGGAATAAGCCAAAGAGCACCTCAAGTATCCATCATTGATGAAGAGGCAAAGAGTGGAAGCTACTCAATAGTATTGAGGTAAGTATGAGCGGGTCATAGAAGAAAAAGCCCCAAATACCTTGAATTATAACATTGTGGAATAAATGAAGAAAATACCTACAAAAGTAAGCCTATATGATGCACTACAATTTCCTGGACAAGTTGACCTACTGCAAGAATCTCTGAAGACTGTAAAATATTGAAAGAAAAGTCCTTCTCAAATAGTGTTGGTGCAAACACTACCGACTTCGGCCACTGGGAAGAATAGGCCACCCTCGTTCTACCTGTCACTCAGAATGGAGGGGTGGATTGTACACAATTGTATGATTGATTCCGGTGCTATGACTACTATCATGCCAAAGGTAGTATGCGAAGTGATGGGGATGGAATACACAAGAAGTAGCCCCAGAGTATTGTAGTTGGATGGAACTCCGGTCAAGATGGTGGGAGTAATCAAGGATATTTCCATTATTCTACATAGCATACTATAAATTACTATCATCCAGGAGGTGGTGGTGGTTGACTTGGAGCCTTACTTCAGCATGTGTCTTTCAAGGGAGTTCACAATGAAGTTGGGAGGATATCTTTCCTTGGATTACTCGCATTTGGAAATTTTATTCAAAGGGAAGAGGATTCACATATACAATGAAAAGCCATCAACTTTTCATATTGAGAAGTTGGAGGAGGAAGAAAGTTCTCCAGGGGTAGTTAACATGATGACCAAAGAATTAGAAGAAGTTGACTTGATGGAAGAAGCACTTAGTGAGCTTCACCTTGAAGATGAATTCTTGCTCACAGATTTCAATGCAATGATTGAAATAGATATTGGTTGTTATACAATAACCAAGCCCATACAGATTGAAGAGAGAGTCCCTGATTCCCTAGATCCTATTGTAGATCAATTATGGGAGCTTTATTTCAATGGCACTACATGTAAGAACAGTGCAGGGGCTGGTACTGTGTTGATCTCCCTCGTAGGGTTACAAAAGACTCATTCTTATAGACAGACTTGGAGTTGTACAAATAATGTAGCCTAGTATGAAGCATTGTGCCTTGAATTGAAGAAGGCTAAAAAGTTGGGTATTAAACAGTTGCAAATTTTTGGTGACTCTGAACTTATTGTCAATAAAACCACGAATAAATGTGTGTCAAAGCAACACTACCTGAAAGCCTATCGCAACAAAGTGTGGGATTTATTTGAATCTTTCATAGCTTTGAATATTCAGGTGATTTCCTACGAGCAAAACAAGCATGCAGATATTCTAGCCTCTCTTGGTGCAAATTATTCTCCTATGGAACAAATAGTCAAAAAGCCCAAGATTATCAGGGTGATCTATAGACCCTCAATCCCTGACAAGAACATCTATTGGCAAGTATTTGATAATGATGAGCAAATAGTCAATTTTATGATTAAGGAAGCTGCTAGCGCAGATGATAGAATTCTTATCGAAGAAGAGATGGAGGGGATGATACAATTGAAGAACAATCACATTCCAAGGGGGCTGATTTCTCTCAAGATCTTGTTTGATCAAAATGACAGGGTCGAGAAGCATAGGATCAAGGTAGATGCAAAGGAATACAAGGAATTGCAGCTAGAGCCTGAGAAGATTATTAAAATTGGAATTGATTGCATGCTTGAGGAATTAGAAGACATTAAGAACTTGTGCTATGAGTACCCTGACATCATTGCATGGAGTTATCAAGATTTGAAGGGATATGACAAGGATGTAATTCAACATACCATTGAGATGCAAGAGGGGGTAAAACCCTTTCGATAGAAACAACACCCCGTCAATCCTAAAATTGAAGTACTCATGAAGGCATAATTGTTGAAAATGCTCGAAGAAAAGATAATTTACCCAATTAAGCACTCAACATGGGTAGCAAACCTAGTACCAGTAAGAAAGAAGAATGGAGACATTCGGTTGTGTGTTGATTTTCGCAACCTGAACTAGGCATCGCTTAAAGATCATTACCCTCTGCCACAAATTGATCAAATCCTTCATGTGGTTGCCGATGCACAGAGATTCTCATTGTTGGATGGTTTCTCTAGTTATAACCAGATATGGGTAAAATATGAAGATCAACATAAAATAACATTCACTACAAAGTGGGGCACGTTCACCTACCAAAGGATGTCGTTTGGGCTCTCAAACGTTGGTGCTACTTTTCAGAGGGCCATGGACATCGCTTTTGGTGAGTTATTGAATAGAATTATTGTAATCTATCTTGATGACATGATTGTGTTTTCACATCACAGAGAAGACCACATTTCTCATTTGAGGTAGGTGTTCGAGAAATATCATGAGTTCGGGATTTCTATTAATCCGAAGAAGTCCATATTTGCTGTCAAAGAAGGGAAATTGCTGGGTCACGTGATTTCACAAGAAGGATTGGCAATTGACCCTACAAGAGTTGAAGCGCTTCTAAAGCTACCATTGCTAGCTAACAAAAAATATCTACAATCTTTCTTTGACCAAATTAATTTCATTCGCAAGTTCATTGTCGACTTTTCTCAGGTTGTGAAACCCATGACTGAGCTCTTAAAAAAGAATACTGAGTTTAAATGGATAGAATCCAGAATACGAGCTTTTCAGGAGATCAAGGAAAGAATCACCCAAGCTCCAATACTGATTAATCCTGATTATTCAAAGGACTTTATTCTCTATGCGATGGGTGAGCAAGAGAGTTATGCTATAATTTTGACACAGAAGCAAGAATATGGAGATGAGAAGCCAATTGCCTTCTTGAGCCAAGTCATTGCCCCTCACCAAGAGAAGTACAATTTCATCGAGAAATAGGTGTATGCAGTGATGAAATATTTAAAGAAGTTTCGGCACTTCGTTTCATAGAGCAAAACTATTATTTATGTTATACATCCTGATGTTCAAAACTTCATACTCCAAGGAGAACTAGGTGACAAAAGAGCAGGATGGGTCTCAAAAATTCAAGAATACGATGTGGAGATCTGACCAACAAAGCTAGTTCGTGGATGAGCTCTTTGTCAAGAGTTGGCCAGAAGTGCAGTATCCGAATCATTGGGTATGGTACATGAGGAAGATATTGGTGAAAGTATTTGTGCAAACCATACTCCAAGCAATCGTGACTAGATGGAGGAGCTTATTGATTTCTTTACTTTTGGGAAGTGTCCACCACACCTTGATGCCTCACAGCATCAGAGGTTTAGGCTGCAAGCCCTCAAATATGTTTTGTTGCCTAATGGGCTATATCACAAAAATATTGATGGAGTTCTCCTTAGATGTGTGAAGGAATCTGAGAAAGAAAAAATATTGGAAGAGTTTCATTGTGGGCTATCTGGTGGCCACTATGCAAGAAGGCCCATGGCCTTGAAAATTATCCGAGCTAGCTATTTTTGGCCTACTCTGTTCATCGATGCTCATAGAGTAAGTCAGCACTGTGATAGCTGTCAATGATATGTTGGTAGAATTAGGAAAGGAGCATTGCCTCTGTGCCCAATTCAGGTGGAAGCGCCTTTTTAGCAGTGGGGTCTTGACTTCATTGGAGTCATTGATCCACATTCTTCCATAGAACACAAATACATTTTAATGGCAACTGATTATTTTACCAGATGGGCGGAAGCTATTCCCACCAAGAAGGTTGATCAAGCGACCGTCATCTCTTTCCTAGAAGGAATTATTACTCATTTCGGCGTCCCAGATTCAATTGTAACTGATAATGGAACTCCATTTATCGGGGCCAAGATCATAGAATTCGCTAGCAAATATGGAATTTATCTCAAAACATCATCCAATTATTACCCACAAGGGAATGGTTTGGCCGAATCAACCAATAAAAATTTTTTGCGGATTTTAAAAAGGACATTGGAAAATAACAAAAGGAGTTGGCACTTGTTGTTAAACCAGGCTCTTTGGGTGGACCGCATCTCTATGAAAAAATCTATCAAAACTTCTTCGTATTCTTTGGTGTATGGAAAAGAAGTTGTCCTGCCCACCCACATCGAGCTTCCAGTCCTTCAAACATTGCAGTTGTTTCAAGATGAAGATGAGGAGTACGATCCCATGAGTGCAATATTGGCACAACTATTGCAGTTGGAAGAAGATAGAGAACAATCTTATCAAGCATTCATCGAGCACACCAAAGAGATGCAAAAGTGGTTTAGAAGGAAAACAACCGATCATAGTTTTTAGGTGGGAGACTTAGTTCTCAAATGGAACGAGAAAAAAGCTAAGCCAGGGAAACATAACAAGTTTGATGCTATCTGGGAAGGCCCTTTTCAGATCTCCATAGTGAATTCAGCAAATGCTTATCATCTTCGTGACATGAAGGGTTGGGATCTCCCTATTCCAGTGAATGGCCTTCATTTGAAGGCCTATATTCAATGACGTGATGTTAATGAGGTACCATCTTGTAAATATGTATATATTCTTTTGATCGTATTTTATTTTCTTTAAAATGGCGATGGTATGTTAAAAAAAAAAAAATTGAGGTGAAAAAGTGGTCAGGACCCGGGACTTCCCAGGGGGTCACCCATCCGAGTACTACTCCATGGAAAATATGCTTAACTAGGGAGTTCTTGAAGGATTTGAAAACCAAAAAATCAACTTGGATGATGCGTTCTTTGGGTCCAAGGTTCTGGAGGTGTAAAAAAAAAACAAAGGCCTTGCATTTTTGCCCTTACCTTGAGAACCCCCTTTTTTAGGTTTTTAGCTTGCTATTTTTTTTTTTACCCTTTCCCCTTCCAAAAAAAAAAAAAAAAAAAAAAAAAAAAAATGAATTTGAATTTAAAAAAGGGTGGGAAATTTTTGAATTTTAAATTTTTCTTTTCCCTCCATGCCTCTTCCTGCTCAACTCACTTTCCTACCTCCTGAAAAACCTCCTTCTCCCTCCCGAAAATGTTATTTTGGGCCCCGAAAAGCAAAAAAACCCACATTTTTTTCCCCAAATCATTTTTTTCCCCAAAATAGCCTTTTCGTTCCCCGAAATGGCTATTTCGGGTCCCAAAATACCCTTTTCGCCCACCTCGCTTTTCTTTGCTTTTCAAACCTCCCCAAAGACCCTTCCACTTTTCCCCCAAAATAGCCTTCTCGCTCCCCGAAATGGTTGTTTCGCCTCCCAAAAAAGCATTTTTGCCCCAGCTCCACAAATTATTAGACAAAAACAAAAAACTATATGCTTGCTTTATCCCAAATTCCCTCTTCATCCCCCCTGAAAGAACATTCTTGCTTCCCAAAAATGGTTGTTTTGCCTCCCGAAAAAGCCATTTAAAAAAAACAAAAAATAAAATAAAAATAAAAACCATATCCCATATTCCATTCCCCCGCATTAGCTTTTCCCATCCTCAAAAAGCCTTTTTCCTCCCGCGATAGCTATTTTCATGCCTTGAAAAGGTTGTTTCGCACCCCGAAAAGCCCTTTTCTCATCCCTAAAAATGGCTTTTCATCCGCTTTTCCTTCTCGCCCCCTTCCATTAAAAAAATAAAAAATGCATGCATACAAACCCTTCCGCCCTTCTTTTTTCCCCACGCACCTCCGTTTTTCATGTCGCACTGCCCGTAAAATCTACATATCTCCATTTTCATCCCCCATCATTCACTCAAGCCACTCATCATGCTTTCCAAAGTAGAAAAGCAACCAATCCGAGCACTTCAAGAAGAGGTGGCAAAAAATTTAAAAAATCATTGGAATGCATGCCATTCCCCAAAAATTAGCAAGCATGCCTCAAGCATTAATTCCGGCAGATATGGGTGAAAAATTATAAAAGGGACCAAAGCTTCAACTTTAAAAAATCAAAACATTTGCAGGGTTCCTGTGTTGAAGTGTTGCGAAGTCTTTTTGCTCTAGGGTTTGTAGTTTTTCACCGCGTGTTCCAAGAAAGTTGAAGATGGGGAAGAAAACCACGGAAGCCAAGAAGGAGAAAGTTCAGAAAAGGGCTACAACAGAAAAGAGGCAGCGAAAATTTTGAGAAGAGGAGGAAGAAGTAGAATTAACACCCTATGATGACCGCCTGGTGCAGATCAAAGATTGCAACATCACCAACAAGGGTGTGGAAAAATTGCGTCTAGATGTTGATTTTGTTGTGCAAAAGGTGTCTGCTGAAAGTTCTCATACCACAACATTCTACTCTCATCTCTCCTGGTACCTATGTATGCCTATACACCCATGTCCCGAGATGGTCTAGGTGATCACACAATGTTATAACTCTGGTTCAAGAACTGTTCAGAATGCCCAAGGAGATGAACTGTTCAGTATTTTGGCCAGCTCCATAAGGGATGCGTTTGCTTGTGATACGCAACCTCCATCCTATGCCACAGTTAAAAGGCTCAATTTTAAGGAGGAGGAGGAGAGGTATCAGTCCACTGTTCACATGCGATAGTTTATGGAGAGCCAATTGTTGAAGACACCACGATTTGGGGAGTTGCCAAAATTACCAGCACCATTAAAGGATTTCAAGAGCCTAGATTTATACTCAATTTTGGCGTGGTTGATGGGATTATCTTCAGATTCCATAGTGCACAAGTGGCAAGCATCAATGGTGCAGTGCATTTCACAAGTGGAGTTTTATGCTCCGACTGCCATGACAACAACTACAAACCTGATTTTCTTTGATTGGGTGGATTTCTTGGAATGAAGGATACACTCGCAGTTGTGGAATATACAAACCGGAGAGGATGTTACTTTTAGATATTGCTCCCTTCTGGTATGGTACTTTTTCTATCACATGCACTCTCATTTTTCTTTTATAGTAGTAAACAAGATAGATGAAACAGGGAGGGCATTGCCAGTATATTCATGGACTCAGAGCCTATCAAGAAAAGAGTCCTATTATAATTTTAACATAATGTTTTTGGGGCTCGCCTTGGAGTTGATTTATGGGGTATGCAACAGAGTGCCTCGAGCAATGAAAGCAGAGGTGGTTGACCAGAAAAGAGGTGATGTCTTTTTGCTAACACAAGGAGTGGTGGTTAGAATTTTTGGTTTTATTGGAAAACCTTTTCTGCTGCCATATTTTACCACTGAACACCTTTTTTCCCTAGAAGTAGCCCGACAAAGTGATTTCACAAATGATACATATGGGACAGGTAGGGGAAAGAAAGCTACATGTGCCATACCTTTCCAATTTGGTGATATAAGGGTTACACAGTGCGGACAAAATGAATTGATTGCTGAGACACTGTATGACCACGGGTTGGTTGAGCTTCCTCAACGATGGTGGTATGATCCTTTGGGTGTTTTTGCAAGTCACATTAAGGCCAAGAGTTTCCATTGCTACCCCCGAGAAGACATCATACAACAGAGGAATAATCCCAAGGGGCGTGACCTTGAATGGCATGTGGAGACGATGATGTCACTTCCTCCTTGGCATAATTTTTATGAGATGGAGGTCGAGTATGATCCTGCAAATCATCCAGAGCAAGTTCCTCCTCCAGGTTTGTTTGAACAAAATAAAGCAAAATTTCCTGATTGGTTCGATGAAAATATTACCAACTGGTGGGTCATGAGGGTCCATCGAGGTAAGCCCAAGGTAAGTTATCCGTTAGTTATGGATGATGCATTTTCATTGATTTATGATGATCAATGTGAAAAGTACCAGCCCCTCTCCCTTGCTGATTTGGTGCCTAGAAGTATTAGTAGTCCCGATAAATAAGAAGATATGATGAGACAAGAGGAGGCATCAAAAGAAGAGAGAATAACAATTGAAGATGATGAAGAAGAAGAAGAGCAATCACCATCGGAGGAGTAGCTTTCACTTAGGAAGAGGAGCACGACTATAAGAGTATCATTCCCTAGTGTGGTGAAGAAGCCCAGAAGTGGAGTCATTTCTATGTGTAGCATGAAATCGCTTCCCTCATAGATGATTGAGCAAACTATTTTTCTAGATATACCCTCTTTGGCTCAACTAGGACAATTAGGCCTAATGGTGACAATAGTAGATCTAGAAGCAGAGAAGGAAATATCAAAGGAAGAGGAAGATATTGTAGTACAACAACCTTCACCACCAGCTCAAATGGTGTTAGAGCCCATAGGTACGCATTTTATTTCCTCTTCTCTTTCTGATAAACACTTGGTGACCACCGTCTTCCCATCTACAGTTTCCATATCTACTTCACCTCTAGTTGCCACATCCACCTCTTCCATTCCCATATTTGTCCCATAGTCACAGGTCACCAGTGCTTCCCTAGTTTCACCCATTCCCTCATTTTCTCTTTCCTTTAGTTCATTTGCATCCACCCCAAACCCATTTGCCCTTCCATTGTCCTCTATTTCATCTTCCATGCCTTCCAATCATGTTACCTCTGTAAGCATGCAAGCCCCTCTTAGAGTAAGCGTAGCTGAAGCACCCCCCGCTTCCATCCCTATGGTTGAATCAAACCCTCAACAAGCCCTTTTCCTATCTTCCCCAATTTTTGTAGTGGAGGAGCTGCTAGCTTCTGATATGGAGTTGCTACTAGAGTGTCCGATAGCAAAAAAAAATAGTAGAGTGCGGCAGAGTTCATCACGGTGGTTGAAGAATCGCAAGCGAAAGGATGCGCTAGCTCTGGTGAAACCAATGAAGAAAGTGATTTTTGATCTAGTGGCGATAGAGATGCACACAGTGACGATGGTCCCTCAGGTCCAAAAACCTCAAGGAGAAATGACGCCCAATGATTATTCATACCAAGCTATCACCGAAGATCTCACCAAAGCAGATGCAGCTCAGCAAATGGGCACCATACAAGTGGTGTCAAGCATAATTTACCTATAAGTTGAGCATTATAAGGATCATTTTTCCTAGGTCGAGGCAAAGATCAGGGAGCTAGAGGAAGCCTTGGTAGCACAAAAGGCCAAACTAGATGTGTAGTCCCAACTGAATGCAGCACAGTCTAAATCTCAATAGTGGCAGCAACAGGCAATGCATTTGGAAGGTGAAATCAAGGAAACCAAATAGGTAGCTACATAGTACTAGGTAGCGGAGAAGGAAGCACAATAGTAGATCCAGGCCCTATAGGACCAGCTCTAGAATCTGCAAAATCAATTAGCAACAAAAGCAATGCAGTCGGTGATCCTCACCAAGGAGAAAATTAAAGAAGCTCGCAGTCAATTGTTGATTGATTGTAGAAAGATGGCAACAAAGGTTGCGTTAGTTCTTATGTTCCTTCAAGAAGTACAAGTAGTCGTTTCATATGGCAGGCATATAGTGGAGTCCACAGAGCAATATTTAGAGCCAAAATTGGAGATGGCTATGAAGATCCAAGCAATGACTCAAATGGATCTCTGGTTTCATCCAATGAGCAAAATAGCCCATGCTTGGGTAAATTCCAAGATCATGCTTTGCAATTATTTCTCCAAGATGGACCTGGTTAAAGAAGCCCACAAGCTCCAAGAAACATTTGAGCATGAGAGGCGTATTTCATTGATTTATTTTGATACACTCACAGCTAATGGTTTCCCCAGTTTCATTGATGATCAGGAGAATATTCTGGCAATGAAGGACCTAGACGTGCTCTGGGCTATTTTCATAGATGATACTTCAAATATTGATAACTTGGAGGAGCCCATCACTAAAGAACATGTGTTGCCATTAATGAGGAGGTTCATTCGTATTGAGTCTAGATTATTGGAGCTCAGCCAAAGGGCTAAATATATTGATCTAGAGAAGGTTGAAACTTTTTGATACATTATGGGTACACTCAGTGCTCATGAGGTAGTTAGTATGGATGCATGGGCTGAAGTAGTGGTGGTGTATGAATCCACAATGACACATCTCAAAAAGTAGGATGAAGCTGATACGAGTAGCAAGCCATCAGATGCAGCTGATAGTGGGGACTTTGAGCCCAATGAATAAAGGCCTGGGATCGATTGCATTCAGGTGAGCTAAATACCCTACGAGCTGCCAGAAATGTTGGTATTTTTGCCACATTGAAATTTTGTAAAGTTTTTATTGAAGTATGTAAGTTTATTGAAGTATGTAAGCATTTTTCCAGTAAAACTCCCAAATATATTTTAAGTGTTGTTCACACATTAAAAAAAAATTGAAATTTTTTCTAAGTATCTGATGGGTGTAGTTTCGGGTAAAATTCAAGCGAAATACTTTTTCATTCCCCGAAATGGCTTTTTCGTTCCTCGAAATGGCTGTTTCATTCCCTAAAATACCTTTTCACTCCCAAGTGCAAGGAACATTATTTCTTTTTGGTGTTTCACTAGTGAAAACACTCCCTGGGCATTTTGTTGGTGAAAACACCTTACCGACAGTTTTGCTCTTATTAATTCTCAAAGAAATCAAGTTTCCAAGATGGGCCCTACTTATGGTAGCACAAGATTTTCCCAGGAGAAGTCATAGCAAAAGGACAAATATTGGGGTAAAATTCCATTTCACATAGGACAAAAACATTAAGTGCACATTCCAAGCGCAAGTCTAGGCGAAAGCTCATTTTGGGTGTGACTTGGGCGAATTGAAGATAAAGGCCCATTTTGGGTGAAATTTTATGTTTTTAGTGCAAATTTTCTTTGAAAAAGAATTAAAGCCCGTAAAATTAATTCCTGTGGTGATACAATGGATATATCCGGGATCACTACTAAAAAACTGTGGGATTTAAGCATTGCTCCTTTGACTCTGGTGTAATCTTACCCATTTTCAAAGCATCATCCACTTTGGTGGGTATGCGTTTCCAATGCACCACCTATAAACATAATATTTATAGTATCCACTAATAGATTTCAAGTTCAATCCATTTAAAATGAAACATAATATCCACTACTACATTTCAAGTCTATGCTAATAAAATGAAACATAAACATTCATAATATATTTCCCTATCATTAGAACCAATGAGATATATCCATCCCTAATGTATTTTTGTATCATTAAGACCAAATGAAAAGTATGCACCACTAACATATTTCACTGTCATTAAATAAAAAGAAATGTATACATCTCTAATATATTGTAAGCTTACTTAGCCCAAAATAAAGCACCTTAACCATTATTAAGGAAATAATTAAATGTCAATGACCTCCTCTCAAATATTAGACCTCTCCTCTAATTTAGTCCTTTAATTGAGATTGAAGAGTCGTTCATCCTTTTAAGTATGTATTTATTCCAAATATATTACAAGCTTAATTAGCCCAAAAGCAAGCACTTTTAACCATTCTTAAGGTAATAATTAAATTTCAATAACATACAACACAATTTCAAAACAAGGGCATGCTTGATCTACATATACTCATCTCACGAATTGATCATCTTGTTCTAGCTAATCTTAGTACATTCATTTAATATATAAATACACACACATTTAAATACATATATAACAAGTGGGTATGCATAAAAGAGCCACACCAAAACCTAGGTAGGAGATTCAAAGCGTATGCACAAGATATACGCATAGATGGTGTATATATGTGCCAAATAAATTTAGAAGGATAGAAAAGAAATAGCATTGACAGAGACATAAAAAAAATACTTAGTGTCTGAACAAATACAACCTTCTCCAGTGAATTCACTCTATTATTATTTCAAATAAAAAGTTTAAAACGACAATATTGGCCATAAAAAGTACATTTACACAGTACCGATCAACCTCGATACATGAACACAGAACAACACTTGATTCTTCCTTTGGAACATGTGGCATAAAATATATTAATTTAAGATTTTATGTTCCATTAGCTACAAGAACACATATAATATTTTAACCCAATATTTAAGTTATTATTTCGATTATTCACTTCTTTGGTAGATCATTTACTTGATGACTTAATCTATCATTTTATTAAACCAAAGCTCGATTGAAAAATCAGTTGATCAACTAATATATCAGTTCCTTTAATCCATTAAGCAATATTAAAAAAAAATGTAAAAAGGGAGCGAGGGTGATCTCACTCTCTTTTTTTTTCTTTTTTTTGGATTTCAATTTATTGCCGAAACATGATGGATTACCCTACGTTTGACTTTGCACATCATATGCATCTACCATGCTGAATAGGGCTCTCTAAAAGGGTATATCAAAGTGGTGCACACCACAATAATCAATTGTTATCAAAAGAACATGACGGCTAACAAAAACCTAAATATTGTTTCATTCGAAAGAAAACATAGTAATATATATTTTTAATTGTCTTAGCTAAAAATGAAAGGCACAATAATATATATATGCTTTATAAACTATTTCTTTCAAAAATGAAAAGCATATATATATATATATATATATTTAAATTGCTTCATCTAGAAAAGAAAGGCACAGTAATATATATCTTTTAAAAATTATTTCATCCAAAAATGAAAAGTATAGCAATATATATTTTTTAAAACTATTTCATCCAAAAATGAAAAGCACGATAAGAGACATCAAAATAAGAATGGGGACTCCTAGAATATCAGGGTGCATAGGGCAACATTTAAGCAAAGGATAGAAGGTCATACAAAGGCTATTTGGCTTGATGCCATAACACCCCACTCGATGTCAAAGCAAGGTTTGACTAACAGACACACAGGATGATGTTGGAATGCACTTAACAAATGACCATAACGTAGAAACAACAACTGCTACTGCTCTCATGATGTTGGAATACACTTAACAAATGACCATAACATAGAAACAACAACTGCTACTCCTCTCAGGCATAACAAAGCTCAAAATATTTAATCCTCCACAAAATGGAAAAATAAATAATACTCCAAGCATCATGTATACATAAAGAAATGTTTTTCCTTCCAAGCTGTCGGATAGACCTCCATCTAGTTCTATGTGTGGCTAAACATAGTATTTTTCTTAAACAAAAGTATACACAGGAAAATGGTTGAGTTGTGGCCTATTTCTTCTAGTCAAAAACATACCATTATGTTCATAGAACAATCAAAGCACTCATAGAACCCTTATCTCTTTTTTTACATATGCTAAAGTGAGAAGGAAAAGAAACCAAAAGATTGTAACCTGATTACTTGCCCCCATTTATTCTTTGCCTCCCTACCGCTAGCTCCAACCTACTACTCCTTGTTTTCCTTGATCCTTACCCCTTTTTTTCTTCTTCCCATAGTTGGCAAGGGTATTTTCCAATAATGCTAGCCCACTTTTCTCAAACCCTTTAACCTGATCATTAATTTCCTTAGTCTAAAATAGCCACTTCTTTCAATGCCCACTGTACACTTACCCCTTTTGGTAAGTCAAAAAAGCTCACACATAGATAATAAAAGTATTAAATAACTCATTGACCAACCACATCATATTAGCCCATAATAAGCTAAAAAAAATATAAATCAATTCTTGTTAACCAATTTAAAAATGATATTAAATCAAATATAATGTTGCTAGCATAATATCAATCTAAAAATAATATCACATCAAGTATTATGTTGCTAGCATAATATCAATCTAAAAATGATATTAAATCATAATATCACCAAGGTTAGTTGCTTCAATCATAACCACTATATGTATTTAAACAATATTAAACTCCTTTTCTTAACCATTTAAATGCATTATCAAGGTGGATATTAAATTTTTAGCCTACAAAACCATCAAAAATTAGCAACATCATAAATATAAGCATAACCGATGTCACATTATAACCCTGCATATTCATAGAACCCATTGATGTTAGGAATTAGAACAATAAGTCTAATTATAATATCTCCTCAATGGGACCTTGCCAAGGTAGGTTGTTATAGTCCACCCCTTGGACTAAATACAGTCCTGTGTGTTTGCCTGCAATGAGAATATACATACATACATATTATATATATCATTATATTTTTAGATCAATAAAAAAAAAGATCTTTCCATTCCATCAATTAATCAACATATCACTATCTACTGAATGTTTCAATGTCTCACTCACTTTGTGTGAGATGTCATACAAAAGTATTATCATCTATTGATAATAACCACACTTACTCCATGTAATATTTCTTCCCAAAATTTTTATCATATATTGATGATATCAATAATCTTACACACTCTACACAGGGTGTTCATTCTATAATTACTATCATCCCCTGATGATATCAATGGTCACACTTACCCTATGTAAGGTATCATTCCAAACATTGAGCAATAAAATCAACAATATCATTCTAGAAGAAGATATTTTTCCATATTTTCTCTCATCCTAGCCCCTCCATGATGAGTAAAATTAGGACTATGCACTTTTTTTATGAACAATCTTCTTCAATTCCACATTTTGGATATAACTACTCAATCTTCAAAACATAAGCACCCATCCCTAGAGCTAAAATCCTTATTCTCTTAAAAAAAAATTCTATCCTTACCTAAATATTTGTTGCATTACTCATCCAAGATTGCTTTTCCTTGACTTGATTCATCAAATCCATGTAACTACGGGTCCAATCAGCTATGATACCTTCTTATTATATTGGGCTTGAATAGGTTTATCATGTTTTAATCTTAGTATCTGCACCTAAGATGGACTTTGTACCTTCAAAAGCTTACTAAACTCTCAAGCTGGTCCCTACTTTATCAACTCTTTTAAGAGAGGATCCCATACTCCTCTCAAGAATAAATTCGCCACTTATTATCTTTCAATCTCTCCTATATTCTAATTACTATGCTAATTACACAACCCAGGTTCACCAAGGTCCATGGTTGATGTCCATAATATGTAAAGAGCATAATTTAATGTTCAAAACACCACCAGATGTATCCATCACATTCCAAGCTACACCACTTAGAACCTTCCCTAAGCCTTCCCGCTTTCGAGAACCATCCTTCATTGTGTTTATAATGAACATTAAAAAACTCTTTGCCCATTATAAACCTCAAGCATGAATTCTACCCGTAATAAGAACTTACATAAAATAGATAAGTCCATCTTTGAATTAACTAAGGTTTGAACAAAACCATCTACTAAAGTTTTATAACTTGAATTCTTCTTTCTAGATTTGAAGTCATTTCATTATTCCAAAAGTTATATTAGGAATATGGAGGGTAACCCTACTATTTGGGTTGCAAATTAGAAATTTCCCCAATAAAAATATTTGTTTCCAATTCGTATAGCCATGCCTCAACTGAAATCACCAATTGAATACTCTGATATTCTTCAAGTCCTTGGATATCTACCAATATTTAAGATTTACCTTCTTGATATTCTACAATAGGATAATCCTCCTATATATGCTCAATATAATCATTCTAGGGAATTTGATCCATAGTCATTTCCAATAACAGCTCATTTTGGTACACCCATTCATTAGAAGTAGATGAGTCAATGGAGTAGAGGGCACAAACAAAGGCATTTTTATTAGAATTTTGCTTTACATTGTTGTTATTTTTCTTCCCCTTGCCAAACCATTTCTTAGGTCCTTGTCCCTTAGTCTTTTCTTGCTCTTCCTTTTCTGCGATCTTCTTCTTATTGAAATAATTTTATTTCTTGTGGCCTTTCTTGCCACAAAATTTGCAAGTGAAACCAACTCTAGGCTTATTGGGTTGGAAATTTTGATTTTTTCTTCCCTTGTATTTCTTCTTTAAGGAAGCCTTAGTGGCACTCAAGGCAACATTCTTCTCCTTGACAACTTGACCATTCACTTTGTCTCTATTAAGATACTCTTCATGGTGAATCAATAATTGTGAAAGAGTGTTGAGAGGAATGTCATCCTCTTCTTGAACTTGCTTGACAAGTTCAATAATGGTGAAGAAATTCTTGAACTTGCTTGACAAGTTCCTCAAAATAATAAATCTTAAGAGCTTCTCACTTATCCAATCACAATTACAAGCCAATAGTTGAGTTCTCATGTCTTTCATCTTTGAGAGGAAGATCAAGGCACTTTCTTCTTCACCTTGCATAGTGCTAAGAATTTTGGATAATAAAGTGAATTTCCTTGATGTGTTGGACCCTAGATGGACTTGTTTTAGCAAGCCTACTCACAATGGCTTATAGTGAGTAATATCTCATCACTCACACTAATGATAATGATGGAAAGTGCAAGGTGACTCTTGTTGTTGTATGTCTCAAGTGCCCTTGCCTAGGTTGGGATTGCTTCATCTCCATTCAAAATGGGCCATAACTTTCTTGCTTGAAATTCAGCCCTCATCCTTGGTTCTCATATTTCAAAATTTGATCCATCAAGGATGTGCTTAGGTGCAGGAGATTCCATGATCGGCCATTCTAGAAAGTGAACATAATCAAAACATAAGATGCATTGACAAAGGAAATAAATGATTCAATAAGAAAGTAGATAAACATACTTGCATATATAAAAAAACATAACTTTCAAGTAATCTACTTTTCAATCATCAAAGATAATCATCATGAAAGATAAACATCATGAAAGATAATTAAAATTAAGCATCATCAAGAGAGATAAGCATCATCATGAAAGATAATCAACATCATCATGAACTACTATAACCATATTGCAATAAACAACTATAACCATATTGCAATTGAATAAAGGAAATAAAACAAGATCAACTTACAATAAGAAGATAATTAATCATAACAACCATCTTGCAAAAAAATAAACTAACTTGAATTGACCATAAAACATTTGTTAAATGTTAGATAGTCAATAAGTTAGCAAGTTAGTGTTCATTTTAAGGTTTTGTCATAGCCTAATGAATTACCAATTCATCTCACCCAAGGTCAACCAAGCTACCCAAAAGGGTACGGGTACGAGGATCCAAAAAGGACTTGCTACCGATAGAGCGGATTCTTTTGGATTCAATAGGTGTTTAGAAAATATAAATTGTGTTGCAAGATTGAGTAAATTTTAATCAAATACTAAAGTTGTGGTTAGTAAGTTGATTCATTTTTAACCTTCTTGATTAATATGAAAATTAGTAAATTGCAATTTAGTTGGTTAGTAGATTGTTTAGTAGCAAGTTAGTAAGTTAGTAGTTAGATTAGTTGAGATGCAAAAGATGCAAAAAAAAAAAAAATGTAAGAAATATGAACAAGAGATAGTGGAGACACAAAGCAAAACACAAATACACATCTCTCACTCTCACTATCATTCTCTTTTATTTTCATTATTACATTATGCTTCAAGTAAATGCTTGAGAGATATTAGAAGAAATTAATAAAAATAAGGGAAGGGAGTGAAAAAGTTGATCCAAAATTGCCGTGTATACTCCAAAACATACTTGGATAACCTTGCAAAACAAGCAAACTCATAAACAACCATTGTTAATGTGAGACAAAAAAATATTGCATTTTAAGGAAAATAATAATAAATTTTTAATACAAAAATTGTTAAATAAATGCAATTAAATTAATAAAATTTATTTATTAAATAATTAATAAAAAAATAAAAATCGCATGAAAAAGTTTAAATATTTTTATAAAGCAAAACTTTTTAAAAAAAATTTAAAAGTTTTTCAGACTATATAGCCAACTATTTTTTTTATATAGATATATATATATATATATATAGCCGACTAATTTTTTTATTTAAAAAATAAAAATAAAATGACTATATATGGAAATAAAGGTTTTTGGGTCTTTTGGATGCAACCATGGGGTTCTTTTCGCTCCAAAACCCTTCCAACAAAAGCTCAATGCCAAAAAAATTATAGACTTAAAATGAAAATACTATTTGCAAAATATCTAACAACTAGATCTAAAAACACAATAAATCTATAAACCCTAATGGCAGATTTGCAAAATACGTTTACATAAAATACCCAAATATCAAATGCATATATATATATACCTTAATAGGTTTTTCACCTCAAAGGATTGAAGACACTTGATGGAGATCCCAACCGCTTTGATACCAAATGTGAGAAAAGCAAAGTCTCCCCAAGATCGAAGAATGCTCCACAAGATCAATCACACACAAAAGAGGAAAACCCACAACACCAATAGTAAGTGGTAAAACCCTACTTCAAATAAAGAAGGGAAACATCCACTATGAAGCTCACTATATTACTCAATGATTCAACAATACAAGAATGCTTCAATTTTATACAACAATATGCATCAACATGAGATTACAACACAAGTCAATATGACAAGATATTTTAATATGTAGTAGAAAACACCCCTATTGAAAGAGAAGCTTTTCTACTACAACCCTAAATCTTATCACAATCTAATATTATCACAATCTAATCTTGAGATGTGTGACAAGTGGCATCTATAAAGTATTAGAAAGTGCTTAGTTACTTTCTAATATTATCACAATATAATATTTGAGATGTGTGATAAGTGGTATCTATTAAATATTAGAAAGTGATTAGTTACTTTCTAATATTTTCTAGAAAAGGGGAAATAACGTTTTCCCACAAATTAAATATTCCTAGCACTCTTATTTTATTTATTTATTCGGTGGGAATATTTTTACACAAAATAGAATTATTTTCTAATTTAAATATTATTCTTTAGACTTTATATTTTAGTCTAAGAATAATTTACACAATGTTGCATTACATATTCCAACAAATATCTAAGATGAGACAGAATATCCATTACTATACCTCAAATATATACCATTAAAATGAATCATAACATGAACTACTATAAATGTAGTTCAAATATCTAATATGAGAAATAGTGTCAATTAATGTATCTCAAATCTATACCATTAAAATGAACCATGGAATCCACTATTATAATTTAGGTTTAGTCAACTAAAAGAAACATAACATATATAGTATCCACTATTAGATTTAAGTTCGTTCCATTTTAAATGAAACATAATATCCACTAGTACATTTCAAGTCTATGATAATAAAATGAAATATAAACATTCCTAATATATTTCCCTATCATCAAAACCAATGAGATGTATTCACCCCCAATGTATTTCTCTATCATTAAGACCAAATGAAAAGTATGCACCACTAACATATCTCACTATCATTAAACCAAAAGAAATGTATTCATTTCTAATATATTACAAGCTTACTTAACCCAAAAGAAAGCACTTTTAAACATTCTTAAGGAAATAATTAAATGTCAATGATCTCCTCTCAAACATTAGACCTCTCCTTCGATTTAGTCCTTTAATCAAGATAGAAGAGTCAATGTATTCATTCCAAATATATTACAAGCTCACTTAGCCCAAAATAAAGCACCTTTAACCATTCTTAAGGAAATAATTAAATCTCAATAACATACAACACAATTTCAAAATAAGGGCATGCTTGATCTACGTACACTCATCTCACAAATTGATCATCTTATTCCAGCTAAGCTTAGTAAATCCATTTAATATATAAATACACACACATATATAAATGCAATAATATATAACAAGTGGGTATGTAGAAAGAGCCACACCAAAACTTAGGTTGGAGATTCACAATGTATGCATAGGATATATGCATAGATTGTGTATATATGTGCAAAAGAAAGTTAGTAGGACAAAAAATAAATAGCATTGACATAGATATAAAAAAATACTTATTGTATGAACAAATCCCACCTTCTTTAGTGAAGCCACTCTATTATTATTTCAAATAAAAAGGTTAAAATGACAATATTGACCATAAAAAGTACATTCACACAACATCGATCAACCTCGATACATGAACATTCGATGGGGCTTGTTTCTTACTTTGGAGCACGTGGCATAAAATAAAATATTTTCATATTTGATGTTCCATTAGCTACAAGCACACATGTAATCTTTTAACCCAATGTTTAAGCTATTATTTCAATTATTCACTCCTTTGGTATATCATTTACTTGATGGCTTAATCTATCATTTTATTAAACCAAACCGCGATTGAATGATTAGTTGATCAACTAATTTATCATTTCCTTCCATCCATTAAGCAATATTTAAAGGAACACAAAAACGCGATAGAGATAATCTCACTCTCTTTTTTTAGGGGGGGTTTAGTTTATCACTGAGATGTGATGGATTGCCCTAGTTTAGTATATATATATATATATTAAAACTGTTTCATCCATAAATGATAAAGCACAACAATATGTATATTTTTAAAACTATTTCATTCAAAAACAAAAAGCATGATAAGAGACATCAAAACAAGAACATAATCTCCTAGCATATCAAGGTGCACAAGGCAGCAGTTAAACAGAGGATAGAAGGTCATTAAAAGTCTTGATACCAGTTACTCCACTTAGTATCAAAGCAAGGTTCAACTAAAATATGCACATGCAAATGTTGGAATGCACTCAAAAAATGACGATAATGTAGAACAACTACTACCCCTCTCAGGCATAACAAATATCAAAATATTTAACCCTCCATAAAATGGAAAAATAAATAACACTCAAAGCATTGGGTATACAAAGAGAAATAATTTTCTTTCCAAGCAGTCGGACATGTCTCTATATAGCTCTATGTATGGCTAAACATGGTGTTTTTCTTAGATAAAAGCATACAAAGGAAAATGACTAAGTCGTTGCCTACCACTTCTAGTAAAAAATATACTAGGATGTTCATAGAACAAGCAAAACACTCTCAAGACCCTTATCTTTTTTTACGTATGCCAAAGTGAGAAGAAGGAAAAGAAACCAAAAAAATATTGTAACATGATTAGTCTCCCTCGTTTCTTCTCTTCCTCCCCCTCGCTAGCTCCAACCTACTTATCCTCCTTCTCCCCCATCCTTACCCTTTTTTCTCTTTCCCCCAGTTGGTAGGGGTACTTGCCATTAAGGCCAGTCCAATTTTCTCACTCCCTTTGACTTACTCATTAATTTCCTTAGTTTAAAATAGCCACTTTCTTCAATGCCCACTACACACTTACCCCATCTTGTAAGTCAGAAAATCCCACACATAGATAAAAAATATATTAAATAACTCATTGACCATCCACATCATTTTTGCCCATCATAAGCTTAAAATGAATATAAATCAATTCTTGTTAAACAATTTAAAAATGATATTAAATCAAATATAATGTTGCTAGCATAATATTAGTCTAAAAATGATATTAAATCAAACATTATGTTGCTAGCATAATCAAACTAAAAAAGATATTAAATCACCAAGGTTAGTTTCTTTAGTCATAATAACTATATGTATTTAAACAATATTTAACTCCTTTGCTTAACCATTTAAATGCATCATCAAGACAGATATTAAATTGTTAGCCTGCAAAACCATCAAAACTTAGTAGCATAATAAATATAAGTATAACTTATATCACATCATAATTATACATATTAATATCACCCATTAATGTTAGGCATTAGAACAATAAGTCTGATTATAATATCTCCTCAATGGGGCCTTTCCAAGGTGGGTTGTGACACCAAGGCAACCAACATATCTACTCAGAGAAATACAAAACTTAGAGGATGTTCTGCATAGAAGCTTAAATGCTTCAAGAGATCATTGAAAAGGACCCAAAAACATCCTCAAAATCTTGATACATCACCACTAGAACTAGAGATAAATCAGACTCTGGGTGATGAAAAACACATTGAAATCCAGTAAATTAATAAAAACACCCTTTCCAAGAGACTAGATATCATGGCTATCCACCCAATTCAATACTTCATACATATCCAAGGAACTAATGCACTACCACCTCACATTCTGGAGAGTTTGTCAAAGGAGGAGGAGGTGGTGCAAATAAAAATATGCAAGACAATCGTTCTTTAAAAAATAAAAATACCTTCTACAAATATGGCACCCCACTATAGAAGGATTTAATTTCATTTTTGAAATCAGTAAGGGGACTCTTGAGTATCTTGACATTGACCACTATAAACCAATAAGGACACTACACATCCTGAATAGCCACTTCACCTCTTGCATGTCAAAACAATAGAAAACTAGGGATTTTATACCAGTTTCAAGCCTCTACCTATGCCAATGATTACCAAGATTGCTTACACCAACCCACAACCATTGGAGTCTTAAGATCCCATTTGTGCCAATCCCAATGGATTAGAATAAACTAAAATAAAAAATTAGAATAAATAATAGGAAACTTGGGTAGGCAAAATCCACTAACATAATCTCCTCATAGACCACGTGACCCATGAGCAACATATGTCAACAACAAAATCCACTAATAAAATAATTATTTTACCTCTAATTTTGAATATTATGATTACCTGTACTTGCATCATGAACCGCAATTGACTAAAGATCCATCACTCTAACCAAAATGTGCCAAAAAAATTAAAATCACATTTAAAATCAGCTTGGCTAACCATGAAATATCTATTGGTGCCAAAACTAGGTAAACCAGGAACAAACATGACAATGGACTCTTAGAGAAAAGGAAAAGTGTAGAACTTACCCCCACACAAAATAGAAAGCATATCACCTAAAAACATAATAATCCACCACATTTTCCAATACCAAGAGACCTTAGGGGAATTCACTCCTCCACACTAAGAAATCATTTTGGAGCACTCCTAGGTTGGCCAAGAAATTTGTAGCCCCATTTCCTTCTCTAAAAGTATGTTGAATTCAAACCTCCTCCCTAAACTATATTAATATTTTGGCCTTTAAAATCATGTTAGCAATGTTCCAACAAGGGACTTGAGATCCCTTAAATGCATTAATAATATTTAAGGAGTATCCTTCAATTATTATCTTTTTGCAATCTAGAGTCTCCAGCAAATTCATTCATTGGTATAGGGCTCTTGCTTCTACAAATTTTCAGGTCAAACATCCAAAGTATTTATAAAATCCAAGAGAATAATACCTTTGGCATTCCTAAACACCCCACCAATACCAATTTTCCTTGGATTACTTTTAGGCACCCCATAAAAGTTAAATTTGAGCCATCCTAGGGGAGATGGTTCAGCTCTTGAGATAGACTGACTAGTCAAGTACCTTGATTATTAGTTGAAAACCTAGCTTCATCTCCAACTTATCCTCTACCTTCCTACCTCTAGTCGATTCTAAACTAAGGCTTGAGATATTCTCCACCATAGCTAAAATTGTTTTGGAGTAAACTACAACAATGTCTCTCTTAGAATTTGTTAAGGCCATGTTGTTCCTTTCCTTCCAAATACTCCAAAAGAGGTGAGGTAGGCTAAAGAGCCAAAAAATCTTCAAGAGCATAGAAGGGAGGAAATCACTATACAAAAAAATCTGATAAAAGGTTTAGGGCTACCTAGAAAACTCCTAAAGCATTTAGAACAACTCACACCACAACCAACAAAAATGAGCACTGAATGAATATATGGATAGAGGATTCAGTACAAGATCCACATGAATAACACCTTTTAGGTAGGACCATTCCTCTTTTTTGAAGGTTATCCAAAGTTAGGATCTTATTATATATGGTAAGCCAAAATAAAACATTAATCTTAGGAGTGAGACCCTTATACCAGATTTTAAAAGGGGGGAGTCAAGAATGAGAGTTAGCATCCAAAATATAATAGGTAGACTTCACCAAGAAGGAATCATCCTTCTCATCCTTCTAAAATAAAAAATCCTCCTCATCCCAACTCTTGAAGACCTAAATTTTCAACTTATTAGAAATGAAATTCCAAGCCTCCATCTCAATCTGGTTGAGATTAGATGTTACCATGGATTTCCATTTTTCATTAATTGATTCAACAAAGTCAATAAAATTTGACCCAAAGGTAGTTCTAGTTATAGTATTCACACTATCCAAAATTGGGTATTGGGAAAGGGGCCAATCCAACAACCAAGGATCCTCCTAAAAGTTAATCATTTTTCCTTTACCCAGATTCTATTTACTCCCCTTTAGAATTATGGACCTTGAATTCAATAAGCTTTACCAAAAAGTAGAGTCAAAGGTTGGAAGGAGGTTCGAAAGGAATTATTTTCTTTGAATCAAATACTTAGCCAAAATAATGTGGACCCAACCCACGTCATCCTGATGTGTAAACTTCCATATTTACTTTTCTATGAGGGATTTGTTCATTTTTTTAATATTTTTGAGATCCAGTCCACCTTGATCTCTTTTGCTATAGATATGACCCCAGGAGATATAAGGCATAGAGGCAAAAAGAGATAGAAGATTATCATTTGCAAATTGGTGGTGAGAAATTAGGTTCAAAGATAGCACTAGCCTAATACCTTTCATTGTAGCACTAGCCTAATACCTTTCATTGTAGCCTTCACCTTGATAGACCTTTCCAATGATTTAGCCATCAAAATGAAGAGATAAGGGGAAAATGGATCACCCTGGTAGATGCCCCTATAGCTTGAAAAATAACCAATAGGAGACCCATTGATAATAAAAGAGATTTTCACAAAAGTAATACAAGCCTTGACTAAATTGATCCACCTTTGGTTAAACCTAAATTTAGTCAACACTTTAAGAAGGAAATCCTAAGAAACTCTGTCATATGCCTTATTCATATCAAGCTTAAGAAATATTCCAAGTCTTCCACTTTTTTCAACTAAGTGAATCAATTCGTGAACTGTTATGATGACATCTAGGATTTGTCTCCCTACCACAAAATAACTTTGAGCTTTATCAATTATGGTAGATAGGAAAGGATTTAATATTAGCAATACAATTTATTAGGATTTTATAAATGGTATTACACAAGCTAATAGGTCTGTAATCTATGAAATCCTTTGCTCCAATTGACTTAGGGATTAGTATTAAAAATGGAATTCACCCTAAAAAGGATAAAATTCATCCTTTGGACTTCCCTCAATGCTTCACCAATCTCCTTACCAAATGTGCCAAAAATTTTGGAATAAGAGGGGAGGGAAACCATCAGGACCATGGGGCTTTCAAACCCTCCATATATAATATTGCAAACTTAATCTCATAATCCTTGAATAGGCTAATGAGGAGTGAATTTATTTCATGAGAGACTAGAGGGAGAATGTTACTGAGAAGCCTTCTTTCAGCATCCCAATTACCATCAACTTTTTCACCAAGAAGGATTTTAAAGTAAGAGAGCTTTAGTTCTGATATCCTAGATCCTTACCAACTTGGTACCATTTGACTTTGAGATTTCTCTAATTTTGTTATAACTTCTATGTCTTAAAGTGGAGAAATTGAAAAACTTAGTATTTCTGTCTCCTTCCTTAAGCCAAAGTGCCCTAGATTTTTGTCTCCACATCAATTCTTCATGAGAAAGAGTGTTATGAAACTCAACTAGCACCATATTCTCCTTATTTTTGGTCTTCAAGGATAGGTATTTTTCTTCAATAGAAGATTTAATTGCTTTGCACTAGTTCTTTAAGGACTCTTTCTTTTGAAGAATGTTACCAAAAATACTCTTGTTCCATTCATTGAGTCTAGATTTTAAAAGTTGGAGCTTCAAAACCACTTGAGAAATGCAAGGATCCAAAACCTTGAAATCCAACCATTCCTTTATTTTCTTCTCTAAATTTGGGTGTTGGCACCACATTGCTTCAAATATGAATGGTTTAGGGAATTTTATCAGGTTTTGATGTGAATAAGGGATTGTGATCTGAGTCTACTTTGGGAAGAGAACAAAGTGAGGCATCCCCAAAAAGTGGAAGGTACTCTTTAGACATCAACACTCTATCCAATCTTATTTGGATGAGCTATTTTCCTACTCTCTTGTTGCTCCAAATGAACTTAGATCCTTTCAACTCTAGATCCAAAAACTCATTTTGATTGATAAAATTTGTGAATTCCTCCATTCCTTTTTACCAAGAGTAATTACCCCCTTTTTTATTAGAAATATAGAAAGGATAATTGAAATCCCCCACCAAAAACCTAATGGCTTTTGAAGCCTTACATCAAATACAAAACTCACAGGAATATAATCATATGATCAAATATAATATAGTTGCAATATGAAAATCCATAAAGATAATGTAATAGAGATGAATGAGACAACTAATATGTGATAAAATTCAACAATAAGGAGTAAAATATGCACAATAATATATCACTTATAGTACTAATTGATCAAATGTATGCAAACTTATATAACTCCTCTTTCTATTACAAATGTATCATAAAACTCTCAGATAATGATAATTACAATACTCTTAATGTGGAAAATGTAGGCTATGTGAGATTTATAGGTGTTATCTACTATGGAACTATTTGAGCAAAATCTGCATTTGGTTACGTTTACGCCCAAGACTTTACCAACATTGCAAGACCAGGTCAGAACAGAGTCTACCTGGTTCAATCTCCAGAGGAGGCTGGTTCCTTTGCTTCTTTTAGGAAAAAGAAGAAATATAGTTATTACTAGAGGATTAAAACGGTAAAGATTAAGCAATATCAAAGCAACTACCATAACCTTTTGTAGAGAAGCATAACAAAACCAAAACATAGAAACTAAAACTCTTGGTGAATGTCTTATTTAAACGTAGCTTATCCGTGAAGTAAATTGTAGATCTAACTTGAACGTTAATGCAAAAATCTAGAATAAGAATTAATGTAGGTTACATTCAACTTAGAATTATGTAGTAACAGACAACACATACATATTTGATTTGAAACACCAATGAGCCAAGAACCAGAATGATTGATCTTTATTAAGCTTTTCAGAAGTCTATATACATAGCCTTGTAAATGCCTAAGAGCTGACCCTTTTGTTTGGTCATTCATTCTATATATAAGAGTTTTAAATAACAAAAAAACTAAAATTTGTTACAACATCATATCCGTAGGCTCATTTTGGTTCAAAATCTATTGAGGGAGCATGGGATCCTCAATTGGGAGCGATTGGAGATCTTCTTGTTACGGTGATCTTCCTTAACCTCTTTAGACATCGTGGTCCACTTGGTCTTCAAAATATCATAGAATCATGACTCTTCACCTTAGCTTCATCTTTGGCCTTCAAAATGTTGCAGAATCATGACTCTCCACCTTATCTTCATCTTTGACCTTCAAAATGTTGCAGAATCATGACTCTCCACTTTATATTCGTCTTTGGCCTTCAAAATGTTGTTGAATCATGACACTCCACCTTAGCTTCATCTTTGGCCTTCAAAATGTCATAGAATCAGGACTCTCTACCTTAGCTTCATCTTTGGCCTTCAAAATGTTGTAGAATCATGAATCTCCACCTTAGCTTTGTCTTTGGCCTTCAAAATATCATAAAATCATGACTTTCCACCTTATCTTTGTCTTTGGCCTTCAAAATATCACAAAATTGTGACTCTCTATCTTAGCTTCATCTTTGGCCTTCATAATGTCACAGAATCATGACTTTCCACCTTAGCTTCATCTTTGGCCTTCAAAATGTCACGAATTGCAACTTTCTACCTTAGCTTCATCTTTGGCCTTCAAAATGTCATGGAATCATGACTTCCCACCTTAGCTTTGTCTTTGGTCTTCAAAATGTCACGAAATCATGACTCTCTGCCTTAGCTTCATCTTTGGCCTTCAAAATATCATGAAATCATGAATCTTCGCCTTAGCTTTGTCTCTTAAATCTCATTCCACCTAACTTCATCTTCCCTCAAATTTACCCTCCCTCCATCTTTGACCTTCAAAATTTTGCAGAATCGTGACTCTCTACCTTAGCTTCATCTTTGGCCTTCAAAATGTCACGGAATCATGACTCTCCACCTTAGCTTCATCTTTGACCTTCAAAATGTTGTGGAATCATGACTTTCTATCTTAGCCTTGCCTTAGGCCTTCAAAAAGTCACCCGATCATGACTGCTCTCCATACTTAGCAAAATCCTGAAAAGTTACTCCTTATTTCCCTAGGTGTGGTCATTTTGACCAACATTCTTGGCACCTCTTGGGGTAATTCTATTAGCAGAATGTCAGAACCTAAAGCCTTTATCCATTAGGAAATGGAGTAAACAAAAACAACTAAAAAAAATGGGGGGGAAAGAAGGGGAATGATACCAAGTACAAAAATCTTCCTGCTTTGGGGGCATTCATTATTCTAGAGTATCTTCCTTAGTATATTTTTTGGCCTTACCCTGGCCGGGAGTTGTTGCACTTTTTGATGAAGTTTTCTTGGTATTTTCCTATTTGTCCTTTTCTTTGACTACTTCATTATAGGTGATGCAAGCTTTCCTCCAGGTTTCCTAATCGATCTCCATTTTATCCTTGAAAATGTTGTACAGATATTCCAATTATTCCACCTTGTTCTGATTCTTCCTCTATTTGTTTGCCTTTGTCTACATCTTCATTTTCTTTTGATTTGTCTTCTATAGGCTCACCTTCTTCTTCTTTTAGTGCCATTAGAATATTCTCTTTTGGTCCTTCAAGTGCATCCTCATATTCATCATCACTAAAGCTGAAACCATCCCTTGTACAACTATCTTCAAGATGTCCAAAATTACCACATCTAAAACCCTTGAGAATTATTGGTGACCTTTTCTTGACTTCTTTTTCTTTAATCAGAAATAGGACTTCATATTTATCATTATATAAAAAACTATTATCACTATCACTTGAGTACTTACTTGCCTTGTCTGCATAGTAGCTCCTCTTTTGTATTTGAAAGAAATTTTTCCCCTTTCTACCTTGTCCATCCTCGTATTTCTTTTGGTACATGTATTTTTATGATTCCCTATTCCTGTGATCCTATTTTTTTTCATCATTGTTATTTTTAGCTTCTTGACAATCAGTTGCATAGTAACCATACTTTCCACAATTGAAACATCTAACAAATTTTGCATCTTTAAATCTTCTTGAATCTTTATTCCTTCTACCATAATTTTCTTCTTCATCACTGGATGACTCATTGCTCAATTCTGACTTCTTATCCTTTGTCTTATTAATTGCTTTGAAGGCTACTTCCTTTTGAATATTAGGTTCCTCTTTTGTTATCAACTCAAATGCTATAAGAATACCAAGTAGCATGTCTCTTGTCAAAGAATCACCATATTTTGATTCTTCTATAGCATAAATATTTTCACTAAATATTTTTGGAAGAGATGTTAAGACCTTATCACAAACATCTAATTATTCAACCTTAAGTCCAAGTCCTTGCATGGCATTAACAACCTCATCTATCCGAAGTAGATAAGTGCTAATTTTTTCCTCATCCTTCATTCTTAATTCTTCAAATTGTCCTTTGAGATTTCATATCTTTACCTTTTTGACACCTTTATCTCCTTTATTTATACTTTGCAACTTATCCCAAATTATTTTTGCATATTTACAATGCATAACTTTTATGGACTCTGTTCTATGCAAACCTCTCACAATTGCATCAATTTATTTTGAATTATAATGTTGTATAAGCTTATCTTCCTTATCTATAGGTGGATCAACTAGTGGTATGTATCTATTTTCAACTGCTTTCCAAATTTCATTTCTAAGTGCCATCAGATGAATCTTCATTCTCATAATACAATATATATAATCCCTTCCATAAAATATTGGTGTTGAATTATCTGAGGATACATTATTAGACTCCATTGTATTATTGAATGCTTTTCTTTCAAGCTGTTAAACTCTTTCGAAGGAACCCACTCTGATACCAATTGAATAACACAATCTTATACTAAGAGGGGGGTGAACAGTATAAGACCACTTTTTACTTTTCTTTCCAATCAATATTATACAATGTAAAGATAGCAATATGAATAGTAGTAATTATAGCAATGCATAAATCACCACACATAATAGATACACCAATTTAATGTGGTTCACCCAATATGGGCTACTCCATAGAGAAAATATTTTACTAAAATTTTCTCAATCAATCTCTTGGGAATCCTTTCCATATTATAATGTTTGTGAACCTCTATCTAAAGTATACACCAATTCCCTAATAAATTTTGTGGATCTCTATCCATAGAAGAACTCCTTTCTCCTTAGCTCTGACTGGTGATCTTCTAGAAGAACTGTTGCACCCACTGCTCTAACTAATGGATCTCTATCCACTGAAGACAACTGTCCTCACTGCCCTGACTAATGGATCTCTATCCATTGGAGACTTTCGTCCTCTATACTCTATCACCTTCAAAGCTTTGTCTAAAACCTGTACTAAACACAGTACTTCGATCTAGCACAAATCCGCTCAATCTCTATTTTTAGTCTGGCACAAACCTGTCCTCAAATATGCACAAAACTCTATCCTTAATATTTGTCCTCTGATCTGCACTAAACATAGTCCTTCGGTCTAGCACAAACCAGTCCTCAATCTCTATCCTCAAGTCTTAACACAAAGCTTGAATCAATCTCAAATCAACTCTGCCAGATCTGCCCCAAAACTTAACTCAAGGTTTGAACAAATTAATCAATCAACTCTGCTCACAAGTCTTCTCAAATACTTGTCTCAATTCTACATTGTAAGCTTCCACAAAATCTCACACTAATCTATCCACAAGTCCTCTCTAAAACTTGTCCAAATATGCTCAATTATGCTTCACTTTTATCACAATGCTCAATTAATTTCAATCACTCTTTTTAGAAACATATAGATAATTGTTAAAGACTCAATATGCTTCACATTCACCTCAATGTCCAATCACTTTAACTCACTCCTTTTAGAAACATATAGAAAATTGTTAGAGAGTCAATATGCTTCACATTCACCTCAATGCTCAATCACTTTCAATCACTCTTTTAAAAATATATAGAGAATTATTAGAGACTCAATATGCTTCACATTCACCTCAATGTTCAATCACTTTAAATTTCTCTTTTATCACAGAAACATATAGAGAATTGTTAGAGACTTAATATGTTTCACACTCATCAACACTCAACCTCTTTCTCAAATCAATTTAGAATATAAAACAATTATTTTCATAGAACTTGGACTATCACTTCACACATCCACTTGACTAGGCTCAACCAACTCTACTCAACCAATCACTCAATTAAAAAATCCTTTCTCACAAACCCTAGTCCAAACATATGAAAACTCACTCAAATGTTTCCAACAATGCTTATCAACCAATCTCACATAACAATGATACTCATGTTCTTTGAAAATCCTAGTTCAAGTTCTTCACTCAACCATTCACTTCAAAAACAATGCTTATCAAAGAAGGTGCATAGCATTCACTTCACCATAGCTCAACAACTCAACAAGGAAACCTAATTAAGTCCTTTTCACTCCAAAGTTATTTTCCAGAAAACCAACCAATCAACTCAACCAAGGAAGAATGTGCCCATACCTTTTTATTTTATGTAGAAGTAAATCACAATAATATGCCACAATCATAAACACTTCTTTGCCAAACTCAAGGAAGTTAGAAGATAATTATCTCTCTCTCACAATATAATATAATATAAAAAAAAAATACACCTTATTAATCCATCTTTTAAAATAACATCCAACTCCTTAAAAATATTAGAACAATTAATTTCATAAAAATCCCTTTGGAAAAAAGTCCTTTAAATAAAATCAATACCTTAAAAAGGCTTACTCCTCCAATATGCACATATAACAATTAGGACTTTATTTTAAAATTAAAATCAAACTCCTTATAACTCCCTTCTCTATTTTGCCATGAAAAATCACCACAAGAAATTAAACTTTAATTAATCCTTATGCCTCCCAACTACCTCACGTCAAACCTTAGGGTAATAAAAATTAAATTAAAAAATGTACCTTTGCCCTTAGTGGGTTTTGAACCCACGACACTGCCTCCCCAAGTGCCCTAGCCATAGCCTTGGCTACCACGTGAGCTAGGTGCTCACGTGGGAGCTAGAGTGCCCATGCACTCTTAACACCTTCTCTGCCATCACCGAAACATAAAACACAAAAGGACTTTACAAACTTGCTGCTGCCCGGTTTCAAATTCATAACCACTCTGCCACAAACGCCAACCCAAATGCCACCTGAGCTAGCCACCGGATGGTGCTAGAAACCAAGCACCTCAACATCTTGAACACACAAATTTCAAGTTTTGTGCAGTGCATGAGCTTTCTTCAATGAATATCAAGGATGCATTAATCGAATTACCAAAATAAGATTTGGATAAGGTATAAATACCTTATGCACGTCAGCGGAGATGAATTCATTGGGGGTCGGTGTTTATGTTTTAAATTCGAAATATTGAATTTATAATTATTCAAATTCACTAGAATTTAAATATTATAAATTAATATTTAAATCTTTTGGCTTTATTAAAGATTAAAAACTCTTTAGGTTTTACCACTTCGAATAAATGATATTTATTTATAAAATTTAAATTCAATTTGAATTTAAATATTTATAAATTAAATATTAAAACTTCCTTGGGCTTTCTACTTTGAAATTAAAAGCCTCCTTGGGTTTTTATAAAAACAATTTATTTCTTCTCATCCATGGTTTTAATATAAATATTTTATTTTGCCAATCTATGGTTTTAATAAAAACCCTTCTACTTATGCTTCACATAATATTAAAAATAAATATTATGAAGCTCTTTTGAAATCAACCTCTTTCATTTTTCCTTTTGACCTTTTGGCATCAACGGTAGCTTATTCCTTGACATCAATGACAACTTCATTCCTTGACATCAATGACAACTTTGACTCAAAATGTCCAACAATATCCCCCTTTTTCATTGATGGCAACCCAAATTCTTTTTACCAAACACTTGACCTTTTTCTTATTCTACTCCCCCTAGGACATTGTTCCTCCTATCTCAATGCTCTCTCCTTAAACAAAATATCTCCCCCTTACTCAACTCTCTCCCCCTTTGTCATCAATGGCAAAGGGTCACCTTTGGGGTTCGGGGCTAAGAATGAGTCTCTTAGCTTAGCCCCTCCCCCACCTCCTCTTGATGTGGTTAATTCTAGGGTGGGAGTATTTCTACTCCCAGCAAGCACTGGTCTTTACCTTTATCCTCTTTCATTTTCATCTGATCCTTATGATTTCTTTGATTTTTCTTGTTTTTGTCTCTATCCATGTTCATATTCCTATTCCTATTCATATCCATATTCCTATTCATATTCATATCCATGTTTTTGTTTTTGTTCCTGTTCCTATTCCTATTCTTGTCCATGTCCATATTCCTATTCCTGTTCATATTCATATTCCTGTTCCTGTTCTTATTCTTTCTTGATTCTGGAATATCTGCTCTACACCACTTTGTTGTATGTCCATCATTATTGTATTTATAACACTTAATGTTATTATTCCTTGGAGGTGTAAATTTTTTGGTATTTCTCTTGGTGAAGCCATATCATTTTTTGTTATGAACCTTGCAATTCATTACCACAAACCAAATTAATTACATGAGTAGCAATACCCATGGAAAAGCTACCTGTTTCTAAAATTCCTATTTTCTTGTCTTTCATGTGTCTTGCACTATGAAGCCATGTGCCCAAATCTATGACATAAGAAATATCATCCATTAAATCTTGACTTCATTGGTCTCTTAGTCTCTCTTAACCTATTCTAATTAATGTTCTATCTATTTCTTCTTTGTGCATTGTTCCTTTCCTTGTTGAACTTTTTGTTGTCCAACTCATCCTCAGAAGTCTCACTTTCTCTTACATTGTCTTCTTCTGAAGTTTCTTATTCTAAAGTTTCTTCTTCTTTAGAACTTGAGGTTGACTCTTCTTTTTTCTTTTGAGCTTGTTCAAAACCAAAACCTATTTTGTTTGTTTACCTTATTTGTACCTTGATCATTTTATCCACAATATTTGAACTCTTTCCAAACTTGTGTAGCTTATCCTTGGATTTTTATAAATCTTCCCTTCGTAGAGCTACTTCTTCTTCTAACTTTTCACATTCTAAGACCTTTTATTCTAACTTATTCTTGAACTTCTTTGTCTTAGCCATTGACTTGTTTAGATCCTCTATAAACTTTCCTCTTTCTTCATCACATTATTGAAATTGAATCTCAAGTTAAGAGTTTTGCTTTCTTACCTTCTTTAAAATTTTAAGATCATATATAAGCTCTCCCTCAAGATCAACTCCTCCTTTTTATGATTCTTCCTCTATTTGTTTTTCTTTGTCTACATACTCATTTTCTTTTGACTTGTCTTCTATAGGCTCACCTTCTTCTTCTTCTAGTGCCATTAGAATATTATCTTTTGGTCCTTCAAGTGCATCCTCATATTCATCATCACTGAAACTGAAACCATCCCTTGTACAACTATCTTCAAGATGTCCAAAATTACCACATCTAAAACACTTGAGAATTATTGGTGAGCTTTTATTGACTTCTTCTTTTTCTTCAATCATAAATAGGACTTCATATTTATCATTATCTGGAAAAATATTATCACTATCACTTGAGCACTTACTTGCCTTGTTTGTGTAGTAGCTCCTCTTTTGTCTTTGAAATAACTTCTTTCCTTGTCTACCTTGTCCATCCTTGCCTTTCTTTTGGTACTTGTATTTTTTTTATTCCCTATTCCTATGATCCTATTTTTCTTCATCATTGTTATTTTTAGCTTCTTGAAAATTAGTTGCATAGTGACCATACTTTCCATAATTGAAACATCTAATAGATTTTGCATCTTTAAATCTTCTTAAATCTTTATTCCTTCTACCATAATTTACTTCTTCATCATTGGATGACTCGTTGCTTGATTCTAACTTCTTACCCTTTGTCTTCTTAATTACTTTGAAGGTTGCTTCCTTCTGAATATTAGGTTCCTCTTTTGTTCTCAACTCAAATGTTGTAAGAATACCAAGTAACATGTCTCTTGTCAAAGAATCACCATCTTTTGATTCTTCTATAGCAGAATATTTTCCCTAAATATTTTTGGAAGAGATCTTAAGACCTTATCACAAACATCTGATTCTTCAACATTAAGTCCAAGTCCTTGCATGGCATTAACAACCTCATCTATATGAAGTAGATAAGTGCTAATATTTTCCTCATCCTTCATTCTTAATTTTTCAAATTGTCCTTTGATATTTCGTATCTTTGCATTTTTAAAACATTTATCTCCTTCATATATACTTTGCAACTTATCTCAAATTCCTTTTGCATCTTTACAATGCATAACTTCAATGGACTCTTTTCTATGCAAACCTCTAAAAATTGCATTCATTGCTTTTGAATTGTAATGTTGTAGAAGCTTACCTTCCTTATCTGTAGGTGGATCAACTAGTGGTATGTATCCATTTTCAACTACTTCCCAAATTTAATTGTCAAGTGTCATTAGGTGAATCTTCATTCTCATACTCCAATATATATAATCACTTCCATCAAATATTGGTGTTGAATTATCTGAGAACACATTCTTAGATTCCATTGTGTTCTTAAATGTTTTTCCTTCAAGTTGTTAAACTCTTTCGAAGGAACCTGCTCTGATACCAATTGAAGAAAACAAGCTTATACTAAGAGGGGGGGTAAACAGTATAAGACCACTTTTTACTTTTCTTTCCAATCAATATTATACAATTGAAATATAGAAATATCAACAACAATAATCAAAGCAATGTACAAATCACCACATACAATAGAGACACCAATTTAACGTGGTTCACCCAATGTGGACGGATAATATAATACAACCTTAGACCTTAGAATTATTAAATAAAAATTTAATAATTCACCTTTTAACTTTGAATTGGGATATCTCCTTCATTCTTTTGAATTTTGTCATGAAACTTTTTGCACCTAGGTTTTATTGGAAAACCTTTTCATCCATCATAATTTGGAGAAGTCTTAGCATAGTGGTTTTAATGAAAAATCCTTTTCCAATGGTTTTAATGAAAACCCTTTCCGTTGGTTTTAATAAAAAACCCTTCCGTCGGTTTTAATAAAAACCCTTGCCGTTGGTTTTAATAAAAACCTTTACCATTGGTTTTAATAAAAACCATTAATATAATATTTAAAAAATTAAATATTATATGCCTCTTGTGCCACAAAACCCTGTATATATCCATGCTCTCCAAAATATCATAAATGATTATTTATGAAGTGCTTTTGCCACCAAAACTCAATGTGATCCATGTGACATCAATGACAACACAAAATAACTCAAATTGCCAACAATCTCCCCCTTTGTCATTGATGGCAACACCTCTAATGTAAATCACCACAATCACTACAAAAGCCATTTCTAAAAATCAAAGCTGCTCCCCCTGACTCAATACTCTCTATGGAGGTTGCTCCCCCTATCTCAATGTTCTCTTTGGAGGCTGCTCCCCCTATCTCAATGCTCTCTTTGGAGGTTGCTCCCCCTAACTCAATGCTCTCCCCCTTACTCAAATATCTCCCCCTTTGACATCAATGGCAAAAGGGACACCTATGGGGCTAAAATATATGACTCTTAAGCTTAGCCCCCCACCACCTTCTCTCTTGAGGTGATTAATTTTGGGGTGGGAGTACATTTACTCCCATATTACATTGTTCCTTTCCTTTTTCAACTTCCTTCCACATCTTTCTGATATCCTTTTCTTGATGAGTTACTTGATCTTCTTGTCTTGAACCTGTTTGACCTTCTTGCCTTGAAACTGCTTGACCTTCTTGCCTTGAACCTATTTGGAATTGAGTCCTACACCATCTTGCAATATGTCCAAAGTTATTGCAATTAAAACACTTGATATTGTAGCCTTTGGATGGTGCCCATATCCTGAATTCTTTCTTGAAATCATTTCCATATCCATTCCTTTCTTGAACCCTGTATTGTGAAGCTCTGTTTCCATAATCATTTTGACCATGACCTCTGAATTGTGTAGCTCTATAATCAAAACCATATTGCTCATTTCCTTTGCACTGAGAAGCTCTATGACCAATCCTGTTGCATAAGAAGCAATGTCCCTGAAAACCATACCTTCTTCCTTTGAAGTTCCTTCTAGCAAAATCAAACTTCTTTGATCCATAGACCCTACGTAGTGTATAGCCTTGTGTCCAAATCCATTACAAGAAAAACAATGTCCTTGAAAAGCCCTTTGTTCATGCCTTGGTTCCTCATACCTTTCTTGACCATTATCCTTGTGATCATCTTTGACTTGTGCATTGTATCCTTGATCCTTCTTTGTGGTATCCAAATCTTCTTCCTTAACTTCTTCCTTGCTTTCTTCTTCAAGAATTTCTTTGCCTTTTGAACTTGATTCACCTATCTCAAAACAAGATCCAAATTGGATATTTGGAGCCATAGGAGCTTTGGAACTTTCTTCATCTTTCTCTTCATTTGTGTCCAATAGCAAACTGGCATCCATCTCTATTGTCTCTAAAATACATGTTTCCTTCTCAGTGAAAATATCTTGACCTTTTGAGTCATGTGATGGATCAAACTTCTCAAGTATGGAACATCTCAATTATTTTAGATTCTCCTTAACCTCTTGTAGTTGCTCATGGATATCATTGAAGTCTTCTTTTAGATCAACTAAGACATCTGTCTTTCTTGAAATATCCTCTTGTTTAACTTCTTCTGTTTGGAGTGGAAGTTCTTCTTCTACTTATTTTATCCCATAGAAAAACCCTTCTTCATCTTCATTGTCACTGAGATCATTATCTTCTTCTATAGCAAACAAACTCTCATGAATCCTTTGTCTTTGCCTGTTTCCTTGGTATGTCATTTCATCTTCACTATCACTGAAGCCATTGCAATATCCTGATCTGTGATCTCATTGACCACACACAAAGCATTGTTCTCTTTCACCTTCTATTCCTAAGAATAGATGTTCTTCCTTTTCATCATCTGAGTGATCTCTATCAATGTGATCTGAGCCATCATTTGCTTCCTCAATGTAGAAAATTTTCTTAGTCTTACGAAAACTTTTCTTCTTCTCATGCTTGCTTTGCTTGTACCTATCATCTTTGTCATGCTTATGCTTTCCTTCTTCTTTTCTTCTGTGATCCCATTTTTCATCATCACTATTTTCTTCATGTGGACACTTGTTTGCATAGTGACCATAATCACCACACTTGTAGCATTTGACTTTCTTCATATCCCTGTAATTCCTTGAGTCCTTTTTCCTTTTGATGAAGTTAGCTTCCTCATCATTATCTGAATCTCTATCTATCTCTGGATCTTTCCCTTTATTTTTCTCTAAAGCTTTGAATGCAATTTCTTTCTTTGGAGCCTGATGCTTATCTATCCTCATCTCATAAGTTGTGAGAGTTCCTTGTAGTTCTTCCATTATTAGCTTGTCGATATTCATTGTTTCTTCTATCGTTGAAACCTTTGCATCATACTTCATGGGAAGTGATCTCAAAACCTTTTGAGTAACATCTGATTCTTTCATCTCAAATCCTAGGCCTCTCATGGTGTTAGCAATCTCATCAACTTGAAGCAAGAACTTTGTAATATCTTCAGAATCTTCCATTTTCAATTCTTTGAATCTTTTTCTATGAGTTTGTAGTTTTGCCAACTTTACCTTGGAATCTCCTTCATAGGTATTCCGCAACTTGGTCCACATTTCATTAGCTGAATTACATACCATGACCTTTGCAAAATCTGTCTCACGAAGCCCACTCAGAATACAATTCATTGCCTTTGCATTGATCTCAACCAATTTCCTGATAGTCTTATCTATCTCGGGATCACCTTCAACCTTATACTCTTTTGCAACCATCTGCCATACCTCATATCCCTGTGATATCAAATAGTTCTTCATTCTCATGCTCCAAAAAGCATAATTGTTACCATCAAACAATGGAGCCTTACTTGTAGATGATCCATTCTATGAAGCCATCTGTGTTCTTGTAGAATCTGCCCTCAAGTTGTTAGCCTTTTCGAAGGAACACGCTCTGATACCAATTGAAGAACACAAGCTTATACTAACCAAGAGGGGGGTGAACAGTATAGCGCCCACTTTTTACTTTCTTTCCAAACCAATATCAATTAGTGTCCTCAATTGCAATAACCAAATATAGAAGTGTGCATTAATAACATAGATAGCAATAGTAAGAAAGTGCACAAATCATCACACACAATTGAGACACAAGATTTAACGTGGTTCCCCCAATGTGGGGTAGTCCACAAGATATTCTCCTTATAATATTTCACAAAGAAATAGGGATCCTTATCCCAATACAAATGATTACTTTGATTTGCTCAAAGCTAGGTTGTCCTGATCTGCTCAGGTGGGCTCCACTGATCTGCTCAACTAGGCTCTCCACTGATCTGCTCAACTAGGCTATCCACTGATCTGCTCTAGGCTATCCACTGATCTGCTCAGCTAGGCTATCCACTGATATGCTCAGCTAGGCTATCCATTGATCTACTCAGCTAGGCTATCCACTGATCTGCTCAACTAGGCTATCCACTGATCTGCTCAGCTAGGCAACTGGTGTTGATGTGTTTTCTATTTTTATCCTATCTCTTTCACTACTCACAAATCTGCCTCAATGCCTTCTCACAAGGCTCAAAAAATCATGCTCAAATGTTGTCCCAAATATATTCTCAAAGCCTTCACAAAAGGCTCAAACAATCATGCTCAAATGTTGTCCCAAATATATCCACAAATATATCCCAAAAGCCTTCTCAAAGGCTCAACCAATCATGCACAAAAGTTGTCTCAAATCTGTCCAAAAATTCTATCCCAAAATCCTTCCCAAAGGCTCAACCAATCATGCACAAAAGTTGTCTCAAATCTATCCAAAAATTTTATCCCAAAAGCCTTCCCAAAGGCTCAACCAATGACTCTCAAGTAGCACTCAAATCTCAACCACAAATCAATGAAGGCAAGGCTCAATGATGAACTCAACAATGGATAACAAATGAATGATGATAATACTCAATAATGTGCTCAACAATGAATGGCAATGTACTCTTCAATGGATGACAACAATGATCCACAATGATCTCAACAATGTATGACAAATGATCTCTCAAATGGATGACAACAATGCTCAATAATGTACTCTCAAATGGATGACAACAATGCTCAACAATGTACTCTCAAATGGATGACAAATGATCTCTCTAATGAAAACCTCTCCAAGCAATAACAATGAGGACTTCAACCAACCAAGGACAATCTCCACAAGTGATAGCAATAGGTTCTCAATAATATCTTCCTCATGCAATGTCAATAAGCTCTCAAGAAACAAGCACAACTCCCTCAAGCAAAGAGCTCTCAAATAGCCAACAATGATCTCCTCAAATGAAAGACAAATGTATCCACAAGTGACTAGAAAATGATCTCCTCAATGGTCTCAAATAGTGGCAATGTACTCAACAAGTAACCAACAATAATCTCCTCAAAGCAATAGCAAAAACCTCCTCAATAATGGCAATACTCTCAATGAACTCCACTAAAGCAATCATGGAACTCAAGCATCAATTTTATCCATAAAATTGATTTTCTAATCCATCCACTTCCTCTCAATAGCCAAGGCACATAATCAAGCAATTTGTCTTCAACTTCAAACCCTAACTCATGTGCATGTCTTCTAACTCAAGGTAGCAATTAACTAGGTCTCAAGTTCCTAGTTTAATTTCATAATTAAATCATGCACTAGGACATATAACAAGTTCAACACTTTTCAACCTTATGACTCCCTAATTTCATTAACACATACAACAAGCACCTATGCTTTTATTTTTAATTCCACACCTTATAACTCCACATACAACAATCACAAATATTTAACTTCTACACCTTATAACTCCCTAAGCACATACAACAATCATTTATTTTCACTAAATACCTTATGACTCCCTAGTTATCACAGAAATAATTTTAATGCACCAAAACTTTGGTAATAACAAATATTACCATGCTCTATGAGATAAATACCTTTTTATAAAATTCATAGCCTTCGCAACCTTTGAAATCATTAATACCTTTGCCAAAATTAATGCCTTCACACCTTAAATTAAAAATTCAAATTCAATGCCTTGCCAAAAATCAATGCGCCTTCACACCTTCGAGGAGTCCAACTTCGTTCCTCTCACTTAGCCTATTGTGAGGTGCTTACCACGTGGGTACTAGCCCACATTGGGATTTTAATCCCAAACACCCAAATTTAACCTACGCTCAAATCTAAAACTCGATTTTACTTTCTTAGCAAAACACTTTGCCCTTGATGGGATTCGAACAACGAACCTGCCTTGTGCAAAGTTCATGCGCTACCAACTACGCTATAGGCTCCTACGTGATGTCACTTTCCCATGCTATTTACTTGACCTTGCTCTCAAATCAAAAGTTATTTATCCTTCTTTCTTCATTGCTCCCCTTTCAACGACTCTCTCTCATGCGCTATGTCAAGTCTTAAATAATCAAAGGTTTTTACCTTTTATTTATATGCACCTCCATGCCTTTGAATGACGTCGATGAATATTTATTTATCTCCCCAACCTTTGCACATCGGTGGATAATATAATTCAACCTTAGACCTTAGAATTATTAAATAAAAATTTAATAATTCACCTTTTAACTTTGAATTGGGATATCTCCTTCATTCTTTTGAATTTCGCCATGAAACTTTTTGCACCTAGGTTTTATTGGAAAACCTTTTCATCCATCATAATTTGGAGAAGTCTTAGCATAGTGGTTTTAATGAAAAACCCTTTCCAATGGTTTTAATGAAAACCCTTTCCGTTGGTTTTAATAAAAAACCCTTCTGTCGGTTTTAATAAAAACCCTTGCCATTGGTTTTAATAAAAACCTTTACCATTGGTTTTAATAAAAACCATTAATATAATATTTAAAAAATTAAATATTATATGCCTCTTGTGCCACAAAACCCTATATATCCATGCTCTCCAAAATATCATAAATGATTATTTATGAAGTGCTTTTGCCACCAAAACTCAATGTGATCCATGTGACATCAATGACAACACAAAATAACTCAAATTGCCAACAATATCCCCCTTTGTCATTGATGGCAACACCTCTAATGCAAATCACCACAATCACTACAAAAGCCATTTCTGAAAATCAAAGTTGCTCCCCCTGACTCAATACTCTCTATGGAGGTTGCTCCCCCTATCTCAATGCCCCTATCTCAATGTTCTCTTTGGAGGCTGCTCCCCTATCTCAATGCTCTCTTTGGAGGCTGCTCCCCCTAACTCAATGCTCTCCCCCTTACTCAAATATCTCCCCCTTTGACATCAATGGCAAAAGGGACACCTATGGGGCTAAAATATATGACTCTTAAGCTTAGCCCCCTACCACCTTCTCTCTTGAGGTGATTAATTTTGGGGTGGGAGTACATTTACTCCCATATTACATTGTTCCTTTCCTTTGTCAACTTCCTTCCACATCTTTTTGATATCCTTTTCTTGATGAGTTACTTGATCTTCTTGTCTTGAACCTGTTTGACCTTCTTGCCTTGAAACTGCTTGACCTTCTTGCCTTGAACCTATTTGGAATTGAGTCCTACACCATCTTGCAATATGTCCAAAGTTATTGCAATTAAAACACTTGATATTGTAGCCTTTGGATGGTGCCCATATCCTGAATTCTTTCTTGAAATCATTTCCATATCCATTCCTTTCCTGAACCTTGTATTGTGAAGCTCTGTTTCCATAATCATTTTGACCATGACCTCTGAATTGTGCAGCTCTATAATCAAAACCATATTGCTCATTTCCTTTGCAATGAGAAGCTCTATGACCAATCCTGTTGCATAAGAAGCAATGTCCCTGAAAACCATACCTTCTTCCTTTGAAGTTCCTTCTAGTAAAATCAAACTTCTTTGATCCATAGACCCTACAGTGTATAGCCATGTGTCCAAATCCATTACAAGAAAAACAATGTCCTTGAAAAGCCCTTTGTTCATGCCTTGGTTCCTCATACCTTTCTTGACCATTATCCTTGTGATCATCTTTGACTTGTGCATTGTATCCTTGATCCTTCTTTGTGGTATCCAAATCTTCTTCCTTAACTTCTTCCTTGCTTTCTTCTTCAAGAATTTCTTTACCTTTTGAACTTGATTCACCTATCTCAAAACAAGATCCAAATTGGATATTTGGAGCCATAGGAGCTTTGGAACTTTCTTCATCTTTCTCTTCATTTGTGTCCAATAGCAAACTGGCATCCGTCTCTATTGTCTCTAAAATACATGTTTCCTTCTCAGTGAAAATGTCTTGACCTTTTGAGTCATGTGATGGATCAAACTTCTCAAGTATGGAACATCTCAATTCTTTTAGATTCTCCTTAACCTCTTGTAGTTGCTCATGGATATCATTGAAGTCTTCTTTTAGATCAATTGAGACATCTGTCTTTCTTGAAATATCCTCTTGTTTAACTTCTTCTATTTGGAGTGGAAGTTCTTCTTCTACTTCTTTTATCCCATAGAAAAACCCTTCTTCATCTTCACTATCACTGAGATCATTATCTTCTTCTATAGCAAACAAACTCTCATGAATCCTTTGTCTTTGCCTATTTCCTTGGTATGTCATTTCATCTTCACTATCATTGAAGCCATTGCAATATCCTGATATGTGATCTCATTGACCACACACAAAGCATTGTTCTCTTTCACCTTCTATTCCTAAGAATAGATGTTCTTCCTTTTCATCATCTGAGTGATCTCTATCACTGTGATCTGAGCCATCATTTGCTTCCTCAATGTAGAAAGTTTTCTTAGTCTTACAAAAACTTTTCTTCTTCTCATGCTTGCTTTGCTTGTACCTATCATCTTTGTCATGCTTATGCTTTCCTTCTTCTTTTCTTCTGTGATCCTATTTTTCATCATCACTATTTTCTTCATGTGGACACTTGTTTGCATAGTGACCATAATCACCACACTTGTAGCATTTGACTTTCTTCATATCCCTGTAATTCCTTGAGTCCTTTTTCCTTTTGATGAAGTTAGCTTCCTCATCATTATCTGAATCTCTATCTATCTCTGGATCTTTCCCTTTATTTTTCTCTAAATCTTTGAATGCAATTTCTTTCTTTGGAGCCTGATGCTTATCTATCCTCATCTCATAAGTTGTGAGAGTTCCTTGTAGTTCTTCCATTGTTAGCTTGTCGATATTCATTATTTCTTCTATCACTGAAACCTTTGCATCATACTTCATGGGAAGTGATCTCAAAACCTTTTGAGTAACATCTGATTCTTTCATCTCAAATCCTAGGCCTCTCATGGTGTTAGCAATCTCATCAACTCGAAGTAAGAACTTTGTAATATCTTCAGAATCTTCCATTTTCAATTCCTCGAATATTTTTCTATGAGTTTGTAGTTTTGCCAACTTTACCTTGGAATCTCCTTCATAGGTATTCCACAACTTGGTCCACATTTCATTAGCTGAATTACATACCATGACCTTTGCAAAATCTGTCTCACGAAGCCCACTCAGAATACAATTCATTGCCTTTGCATTGATCTCAACCAATTTCTTGATAGTCTTATCTATCTCGGGATCACCTTCAACCTTATACTCTTTTGCAACCATCTACCATACCTCATATCCTTATGATATCAAATAGTTCTTCATTCTCATGCTCCAAAAAGCATAATTGTTACCATCAAATAGTGGAGCCTTACTTGTAGATGATCCATTCTATGAAGCCATCTATGTTCTTGTAGAATCTACCCTCAAGCTATTAGCCTTTCCGAAGGAACCCGCTCTGATACCAATTGAAGAACACAAGCTTATACTAAGAGGGGGGTGAATAGTATAGCACCCACTTTTTACTTTCTTTCCAAACCAATATCAATTAGTGTCCTCAATTGCAATAACCAAATATAGTAGTGTGCATTAATAACATAGATAGCAATAGTAAGCAAGTGCACAAATCATCACACACAATTGAGACACAAGATTTAACGTGGTTCCCCCAATGTGGGGTAGTCCACAAGATATTATCCTTATAATATTTCACAAAGAAATAAGGATCCTTATCCCAATACAAATGATTACTTTGATCTGCTCAAAGCTAGGTTATCCTGATCTACTCAGGTGGGCTCCACTGATATACTCAGCTAGGCTCTCCACTGATCTTCTCAACTAGGCTATCCACTGATATACTCAACTAGGCTATCCACTGATCTACTCAGCTAGGCTATCCACTGATCTGCTCAGCTAGGCTATCCACTGATCTACTCAGCTAGGCTATCCATTGATCTGCTTAGCTAGGCTATCCACTGATCTGCTCAACTAGGCTATCCATTGATCTACTCAGCTAGGCAACTGGTGTTGATGTGTTTTCTATTTATGTCCTATCTCTTTCACTGCTCACAAATCTGCCTCAATGCCTTCTCACAAGGCTCAAACAATCATGCTCAAATTTTGTCCCAAATATATTCTCAAAGCCTTCACAAAAGGCTCAAACAATCATGCTCAAATGTTGTCCCAAATATATCCACAAATATATCCCAAAAGCCTTCTCAAAGGCTCAACCAATCATGCACAAAATTTATCTCAAATATATCCAAAAATTCTATCCCAAAAGCCTTCCCAAAGGCTCAACCAATCATGCACAAAAGTTGTCTCAAATCTATCCAAAAATTCTATCCCAAAATCCTTCCCAAAGGCTCAACCAATGACTCTCAAGTAGCACTCAAATCTCAACCACAAATCAATGAAGGCAAGGCTCAATGATGAACTCAACAATGGATAACAAATGAATGATGATAATACTCAACAATGTGCTCAATAATGAATGGAAATGTACTCTTCAATGGATGACAACAATGATCCACAATGATCTCAATAATGTATGACAAATGATCTCTCAAATGGATGACAACAATGCTCAATAATGTACTCTCAAATGGATAACAACAATGCTCAACAATGTACTCTCAAATGTATGGCAAATGATCTCTCAAATGAAAACCTCTCCAAGAAATAACAATGAGGACTTCAACCAACCAAGGACAATCTCCACAAGTGATAGCAATAGGTTCTCAATAATATCTTCCTCATGCAATGTCAATAAGCTCTCAAGAAACAAGCACAACTCCCTCAAGCAAAGAGCTCTCAAATAGCCAACAATGATCTCCTCAAATGAAAGACAAATGTATCCACAAGTGACTAGAAAATGATCTCCTCAATGGTCTCAAATAGTGGCAATGTACTCAACAAGTAACCAACAATAATCTCCTCAAAGCAATAGCAAAAACCTCCTCAATAATGGCAATACTCTCAATGAACTCCACTAAAGCAATCATGGAACTCAAGCATCAATTTTATCCATAAAATTGATTTTCTAATCCATCCACTTCCTCTCAATAGCCAAGGCACATAATCAAGCAATTTGTCTTCAACTTCAAACCCTAACTCATGTGCATGTCTTCTAACTCAAGGTAGCAATTAACTAGGTCTCAAGTTCCTAGTTTAATTTCATAATTAAATCATGCACTAGGACATATAACAAGTTCAACACTTTTCAACCTTATGACTCCCTAATTTCATTAACACATACAACAAGCACCTATGCTTTTATTTTTAATTCCACACCTTATAACTCCACATACACACAATCACAAATATTTAACTTCACACCTTATAACTCCCTAAGCACATACAACAATCATTTATTTTCACTAAATACCTTATGACTCCCTAGTTATCATAGAAATAATTTTAATGCACCAAAACTTTGGTAATAACAAATATTACCATGCGCTAGAGATAAATACCTTTATATGAAATTCATTGCCTTCGTAACCTTCGAAATCATTAATGCCTTTGCCAAAATTAATGTGCCTTCACACTTTTTCCTTCACACCTTCATGGGAGTCGAACTCTATTCCTCTCACTTAGCACTGTGAAGTGCTTACCACGTGGGTGCTAGCCCATGTTGGGATTTTAATCCCAAACACCCAACTTTAACCTACGCTCAAATCTGAAACTCGATTTTACTTTCTTAGCAAAACACTTTGCCCTTGGTGGGATTCGAACAGCGAACCTGCCTTGTGCAAAGTTTATGTGCTACCAACTGCGCTATAGGCTCCTATGTGATGTCACTTTCCCATGTTGTTTACTTGACCTTGCTCTCAAATCAAAAGTTATTTATCCTTCTTTCTTCATTGCTCCCCTTTCGACGACTCTCTCTCATGCGCTATGTCAAGTCTTCAATAAACAAAGGTTTTTACCTTTTATTTATATGCACCTCCATGCCTTCGAATGACGTCGGCGAATATTTATTTATCTCCCCAACCTTTGCACGTCGGTGGATAATGTAATTCAACTTTAGACCTTAGAATTATTAAATAAAAATTTAATAATTCACCTTTTAACTTTGAATTGGGATATCTCCTTCATTCTTTTGAATTTCGTCATGAAACTTTTTGCACCTAGGTTTTATTGGAAAACCTTTTCATCCATCATAATTTGGAGAAGTCTTAGCATAGTGGTTTTAATGAAAAACCCTTTCCAATGGTTTTAATGAAAACCCTTTCCGTTGGTTTTAATAAAAAACCCTTCCGTCGGTTTTAATAAAAACCCTTGCCATTGGTTTTAATAAAAACCTTTACCATTGGTTTTAATAAAAACCATTAATATAATATTTAAAAAATTAAATATTATATGCCTCTTGTGCCACAAAACCCTGTATATATCCATGCTCTCCAAAATATCATAAATGATTATTTATGAAGTGCTTTTGCCACCAAAACTCAATGTGATCCATGTGACATCAATGACAACACAAAATAACTCAAATTGCCAACAATCTCCCCCTTTGTCATTGATGGCAACACCTCTAATGCAAATCACCACAATCACTGCAAAAGCCATTTCTGAAAATCAAAGTTGCTCCCCTTGACTCAATACTCTCTATGGAGGTTGCTCCCCCTATCTCAATGTTCTCTTTGGAGGCTGCTCCCCCTATCTCAATGCTCTCTTTGGAGGCTGCTCCCCCTAACTCAATACTCTCCCCATTTGACATCAATGGCAAAAGGGACACCTATGGGGCTAAAAGATATGACTCTTAAGCTTAGCCCCCCACCACCTTCTCTCTTGAGGTGATTAATTTTGGGGTGGGAGTACATTTACTCCCATATTACATTGTTCCTTTCCTTTGTCAACTTCCTTCCACATCTTTCTGATATCCTTTTCTTGATGAGTTACTTGATCTTCTTGTCTTGAACCTATTTGACCTTCTTGCCTTGAAACTGCTTGACCTTCTTGCCTTGAACCTATTTGGAATTGAGTCCTACACCATCTTGCAATATGTCCAAAGTTATTGCAATTAAAACACTTGATATTGTAGCCTTTGGATGGTGCCCATATCCTGAATTCTTTCTTGAAATCATTTCCATATCCATTCCTTTCCTGAACCCTGTATTGTGAAGCTCTGTTTCCATAATCATTTTGACCATGACCTCTGAATTGTGCAGCTCTATAATCAAAACCATATTGCTCATTTCCTTTGCACTGAGAAGCTCTATGACCAATCCTATTGCATAAGAAGCAATGTCCCTAAAAACCATACCTTCTTCCTTTGAAGTTCCTTCTAGCAAAATCAAACTTCTTTGATCCATAGACCCTACGGTGTATAGCCCTGTGTCCAAATCCATTACAAGAAAAACAATGTCCTTGAAAAGCCCTTTGTTCATGCCTTGGTTCCTCATACCTTTCTTGACCATTATCCTTGTGATCATCTTTGACTTGTGCATTGTATCCTTGATCCTTCTTTGTGGTATCCAAATCTTCTTCCTTAACTTCTTCCTTGCTTTCTTCTTCAAGAATTTCTTTGCCTTTTGAACTTGATTCACCTATCTCAAAAAAAGATCCAAATTGGATATTTGGAGCCATAGGAGCTTTGGAACTTTCTTCATATTTCTCTTCATTTGTGTCCAATAGCAAACTGGCATCCGTCTCTATTGTCTCTAAAATACATGTTTCCTTCTCAGTGAAAATATCTTGACCTTTTGAGTCATGTGATGGATCAAACTTCTCAAGTATGGAACATCTCAATTCTTTTAGATTCTCCTTAACCTCTTGTAGTTGCTCATGGATATCATTGAAGTCTTCTTTTAGATCAACTGAGACATCTGTCTTTCTTGAAATATCCTCTTGTTTAACTTCTTCTATTTGGAGTGGAAGTTCTTCTTCTACTTATTTTATCCCATAGAAAAACCCTTCTTCATCTTCACTGTCACTGAGATCATTATCTTCTTCTATAGCAAACAAACTCTCATGAATCCTTTGTCTTTGCCTGTTTCCTTGGTATGTCATTTCATCTTCACTATCACTAAAGCCATTGCAATATCCTGATCTGTGATCTCGTTGACCACACACAAAGCATTGTTCTCTTTCACCTTCTATTCCTAAGAATAGATGTTCTTCCTTTTCATCATCCGAGTGATATCTATCATTGTGATCTGAGCCATCATTTGCTTCCTCAATGTAGAAAGTTTTCTTAGTCTTACGAAAACTTTTCTTCTTCTCATGCTTGCTTTGCTTGTACCTGTCATCTTTGTCATGCTTATGCTTTCCTTCTTCTTTTTTTCTATGATCCTATTTTTCATCATCACTATTTTCTTCATGTGGACACTTGTTTGCATAGTGACCATAATCACCACACTTGTAGCATTTGACTTTCTTCATATCCCTATAATTCCTTGAGTCCTTTTTCCTTTTGATGAAGTTAGCTTCCTCATCATTATCTGAATCTCTATCTGTCTCTGGATATTTCCCTTTATTTTTCTCTAAAGCTTTGAATGCAATTTCTTTCTTTGGATCCTGATGCTTATCTATCCTCATCTCATAAGCTGTGAGAGTTCCTTGTACACATAATCAAGCAATTTGTCTTTAAATTCAAACCCTAACTCATTTGCATGTCTTCTAACTCAAGGTAGTAGTTAACTAAGTCTCAAGTTCCTAGTTTAATTTCATAATTAAATCATGCACTAGGACATATAAAAAATTCAACACTTTTCAACCTTATGACTCCCTAATTTCATTAACACACACAACAAGCACCTATGCTTTTATTTTTAATTCCATACCTTATAACTCCACATACAACAATCAGAAATATTTAACTTCACACCTTATAACTCCCTAAGCACATACAAAAATCATTTATTTTCACTAAATACCTTATGACTCCCTAGTTATAATAGAAATGATTTTCAATGCACCAAAACTTTGGAAATATCAAATATTACCATGCGCTAGAGATAAATACATTTTTACAAAATTAGTAGCCTTCGCAAACTTTGAAATCATTAATGCCTTTGCCAAAATTAATGCGCCTTCACCACCTTCAAAATCATTAATGCTTTGCCAAAAATCAATGCGCCTTCACACCTTCGAAATCGTCAATGCCTTGCCAAAAATCAATGCCCCTTCACACCTTTTTGGGAGTCGAACTCTATTCCTCTCACTTAGCTCTGTGAGGTGCTTACCACATGGGTGCTAGCCCACATTGGGATTTTAATCCCAAACACCCAAATTTAACCTGCACTCAAATCTAAAACTCGATTTTACTTTCTTAGCAAAACACTTTACCCTTGACGGGATTCGAACAACGAACCTGCCTTGTGCAAAGTTCATACACTACCAAATACACTAAGGAGTCCTCTGTGACACCACTTTCCCATGCTATTTACTCAACCTTGCTCTCAAATTGAAAGTTATTTATCCTTCTTTCTTCGTTGCTCCCCTTTCGACGACTCTCTCTCATTTGCTATGTCAATTCTTAAATAATCAAAGGTTTTTATCTTTTATTTATATGCACCTCCATGCCTTTGAATTACATTAGTGAATCTTTATTTATCTCCCCAACCTTTGCACATCAGCGGATAATATAATAAAACCTTAGACCTTAGAATTATTAAATAAAAATTTAGTAATTCACCTTTTAACTTTGAATTTGGATATCTCCTTCATTCTTTTGAATTTTGTCATGAAAATTTTTGCACCTAGGTTTTATTGGATAACCTTTTCATCCATCATAATTTGGAGAAATCTTAGCATAGTGTTTTTAATGAAAAATCCTTTCCAATGGTTTTTAGTGAAAACCCTTTCCGTTGGTTTTAATAAAAAACCCTTCCGTCGGTTTTAATAAAAACCATTGCCATTGGTTTTAATAAAAACCTTTACCATTGGTTTTAATAAAAAACCATTAATATAATATTTAAAAAATTTAATATTATATGTCTCTTGTGCCACAAAACTCTGTAAATATCTATGCTCTCCAAAATATCATTAATGATTATTTATGAAGTGTTTTTGCCACCAAAACTCAATGTGATCCATGTGACATCAATGAAAACACAAAATAACTCAAATTGCCAACAATCTCCCTCTTTGTCATTGATGGCAACACCTCTAATGCAAATCACCACAATCACTACAAAAGCCATTTCTGAAAATCAAAGATGCTCCTGACTCAATACTCTTTATAGAGATTGCTACCCCTATCTCAATGTTCTCTTTGGAGGCTACTCCCCCTATCTCAATGCTCTCTTTGGAGGTTGCTCCCCCTAACTCAATACTCTCCCCATTTGACATCAATGGTAAAAGGGACACCTATGGGGCTAAAAGATATGACTCTTAAGCTTAGCCCCCCCACCACCTTCTCTCTTGAGGTGATTAATTTTGGGGTGGTAGTCTATTTACTCCCATATTACATTGTTGCTTTTGTTTGTCAACTTCCTTCCACATATTTCTGATATCCTTTTCTTTATGAGTTACTTGATCTTCTTGTCTTGAACCTATTTGACCTTATTGCCTTGAAACTGCTTGACCTTCCTACCTTGAACCTATTTGGAATTGATTCCTACACCATCTTGCAATATGTCCAAAGTTATTGAAATTAAAACACTTGATATTCTAGCCTTTGGATGGTGCCCATATCCTGAATTCTTTCTTGAAATCATTTCCATATCCATTCCTTTCCTGAACCCTGTATTGTGAAGATCTGTTTCCATAATCATTTTGACCATGACCTTTGAATTGTGCAACTCTATAATCAAAACCATATTGCTCATTTATTTTGCACTGATAAGGTCTATGACTAATCCTATTGCATAAGAAGCAATGTCCCTGAAAACCATACCTTCTTCCTTTGAAGTTCCTTCTAGCAAAATCAAACTTCTTTGATCCATAGACCCTACAGTGTATAGCCCTGTGTCCAAATCCATTACAATAATAACAATTTCCTTGAAAAGCCCTTTGTTCATGCCTTAGTTCCTCATACCTTTCTTGACCATTATCCTTGTGATCATCTTTGACTTGTGCATTGTATCCTTGATCCTTCTTTATGGTATCCAAATCTTCTTCCTTAACTTCTTCCTTGCTTTCTTCTTCAAGAATTTCTTTGCCTTTTGAACTTGATTCACCTATCTCAAAAAAAGATCCAAATTGGATATTTGGAGCCATAGGAGATTTGGAACTTTCTTCATCTTTCTCTTCATTTGTGTCCAATCGTAAACTGGCATCCGTCTCTATTGTCTCTAAAATACATGTTTCCTTCTCAGTGAAAATATCTTGACCTTTTGAGTCATGTGATGGATCAAACTTCTCAAGTATGTAATATCTCAATTCTTTTAGATTCTCCTTAACCTCTTGTAGTTGCTCATGGATATCATTGAAGTCTTCTTTTAGATCAACTGAGACATCTTTATTTCTTGAAATATCCTCTTGTTTAACTTCTTCTATTTGGAGTGGAAGTTCTTCTTCTACTTCTTTTATCCCATAGAAAAACCCTTCTTCATCTTCACTGTCACTGAAATCATTATCTTTTTCTATAGCAAACAAACTCTCATGAATCCTTTGTCTTTACCTGTTTCCTTGGTATGTCATTTCATCTTCATGATCACTAAAGCCATTGCAATATCCTGTTCTGTGATCTCGTTGACCACACACAAAGCATTGTTCTCTTCCACCTTCTATTCCTGAGAATAGATGTTCTTCCTTTTCATCATCTGAGTGATATCTATCATTATGATCTAAGCCATCATTTGCTTCCTCAATATAGAAAGTTTTTAGTCTTACTAAAACTTTTTTTCTTCTCATGCTTGCTTTGCTTGTACCTGTCATATTTTTCATGCTTATGCTTTCCTTCTTCTTTTTTTCTATGATCCTGATTGTTGACCAAAGGGCTTAAGTGCCTTTGGGGCATTTTGGATGAATTTTAACCAAAGGAATGTGGGTACCTTTGGAGCCTTTTGATTGTTGACCAAAGGGCTTAAGTGCCTTTGGGACATTTTGGATGAATTTTGACCAAAGAAATTTGGGTACCTTTGGAGCCTTTTGATTGTTAACCAAAGGGCTTAAGTTTCTTTGAGATGTTAGAAGGTGATTTGACCAAAGGGCTTAAGTGCCTTTAGGGCTTTTAGATGGTGAGTTGACCAAAGGGCTTAAGTGCCTTTGGGGTTTTGTTTTGTTATGTTTTATATGATGCATGGATGCAATTTTGGATGATGAATGTGTGCATAAACATTGTAAGATGCAAAAGAACCTAAATGTAAAAACCATGGGATGCATAAAAGTCATCAATCAAAATGTTAACCTTTTCAACCAAAGTCAGACATTTGAAATTCAACCATATGTAAGGTGATGAAACATGTAGATGATGGATGGATAACCAAAATATTATAAGGGAACAACATGGATTTCATGAGACTCAAACACCCTAGTTAACCAATCAAAAGATGCATACTGACTATATAGGATTTTGAAAAATAAAATTCTACTAGGAATACTAAGATATTCAATTTCCTTGTGTGTGCATGTGATGTTCATTTAAGATAACACATAAGACTATCCCATTACCAGGTGGGTTTCATTCAACTCATTGTTGTAATTAGGATCACCTCATGGTAATTATGATCTTGATGTTGGACGTAGTTAGACTTGACTACTAAGAAATACAAGCTACCAAAAGCTAGCTCATCCACAAGCTAACATTGGTCTATACAAAAGGTCGCTAATGTGATAAACATATCACCACACGTAAGACTACCCCATTGCTAGGAGGATTTCACTCAATTTTTCTAATGGAGATCATCCCACGGTTTTTGTATAACTGAGGATTCCAAGGATTCAAGCACATTACCCCCTTCTTTTCGTTTGATTTATTTGGGATACTTGCTCATGCTTAGTGGTGAAAACCATTGTTGGTTTTTTTATTTTTTTTTAGCAAGGTATTTTGCTAGGGGTGAAAACCACAGTTGGTTTATTTGTTTGTTTTTTTTTAGCAAGGTATTTTGCTAGGGGTGAAAACCATTGTTTCTTGTATTTTGTGAGAAATTTCTCATTTTGTGGAGGATTAATGGGATTTCTTGGGTAGGGGGAAGCTTTTCCTTTTGTCAATTCTTAGCATCCTAGACCATGTGCATAATAGGATGAGTAAGGTAAATCTTTCATTTAAGGTGGCAGGGACTACATTATAGGTTCATCCTTCCTTGTGAAAAATTGATGATGAGTGTCGTCAATTATTCATTATTTAATCATTATTCTTGTCAATCCAGGGTGGTGTCCAATGGCTATATACGATAAGAAAGTAAGGCAGTTAAAGGATCAGTTCATTCAGAGGAGGGCTTTATTGTTAGAGTAGTTAATGTTTGGGGTTTGATGTTACCTTTAAATCTTATGAACTAAAATTGACTCCTACTTACCTTTATAGAAATGAAATTGCAGGAATTGAAATTTTGCAGGAAAAAGAAAACTACTTAAGTTGCAGAATTTAAAATGACAACAACGAAAGTATGTAGAAATGGAAATAGCAGAAATGAAACTTGCAAAAATGAAAATCACATTTGCAGAATTGAAAATCACACTTGCATGAAACTAATTACAATAACAAAATTTAAATGATAGTAATCAAATGTTGCAGAACTAAAACATCAAGAAATTCTCTAATGCAAATTGGAACTGTCAAAGTCTGAAACAACTATTGAAAAACAAGGAATTTCATAAAATGTTGTAGGATGCAAGAATCTATGCTAAGTGGTTAGTTGACATGCACACACACTTCCTATATTACAAATTATCACATGCATTCTAAAATGACACAGATAAAAATGTGAAATGGAGTTAGGTTTCTGCTAATTTGTTGCAACAAGAAAAGAACAGAAAACTTGTCAATGTTGTTCCTTCTCCTAGGCCTAGAAGTGGCCCTTGCTCCTTGAACCAGAAGAAGGTGAAAAGTACCTGTCCTAAACTAACTAAACCTTACACTAAACTTAAAATTCCAACATAGATGATGAAACTACACCTTTTATTAAATTTGTAGCAGCATAATAGCAATGTAGGGGAAACCTGCAGAATACTATTCTGTTACAGTACAATCCTATAACATTTAAAATTTTGCTATTTTTCTATCCTTTAGCTCCTATATGCTCAACCAAATTGGAGCTATATTATTTATACTAATGGGTTACAATATTGATAGGATTTTGTGTTGCTATTTAGGGCTGCTACAACTGTTGTAGAACTATTTCAAAGAATGTAGGTATTTGTTCTGTTATTCCTTGTCCATTCCTTCTATTGAGCTTCATGCATTGAGGGATAGGTGTTGGGAAGAATAAGGGTATCCCTTAAACAACTGAAGCCACTGTTTACCACCCTTCTACTTCTGTTGTAGGCACTTTTGACAAAAATTGTTCTTACTGCGTTCATTTCGGAGCTGCTCCAGAATATCAGACAAGATAACAAAGTTTGTGTTAATTCTTGCACCCAAAGGTGTAGGAAAATAGTTGTGACGGTGTGAATAGTCTCCAAAATTGCCCAAAAGACTTATTCCATCCTTTGCACGAGCTGGAGTGGAATTTGAATGGACAATTTCCTGTTTCTGCATAGTCAAACTGTTTTGAACAAGTTTTGGCACCTTTTTGGCCATTTGAAATGGTTAGATGATAGGGAAAGTTAATGAAATTATTTTAGAATTAAATACATATCAACACTTATTATTACATCTTCAAATAAATTCTACTTTGCTTAAATAATTCAGTTGAAATAGGTCAGAAAGTATAGAAAAATAGTCAAAATAGAATATATGCTCTTTAACATTTAAAACATGTAAACACTAATACATAATGCATTCTATCACCATAATTAGCATCAAAACATAACATAAGGTTTATTAAATAGTTTATCAAATATCCAAAAATGGTCAGTGAATGAGGCAATTTTCTAGCCTCATCATTTTCCTCCCAACCTATTATAATGCATGTCCTCATGCATTCTATGAAGCCACAACAACACATAGATCTATGTCCATATTATGTTCTTCATAAATCAGTTTTGGCCCTGGAATCTTATAATATCTTTTGATTGCAAGTATTTGCTGGAGCCACTCTTGGAACTGCTCATCTGATTGGGAATCATTATCAAAGAAATATGGAACAGGGGTTATAACATTTGGTAGCCTATACCTCAAACCTACCCAATGATCTTGTAGTTTGTGGATGACCTACACTATACCTTTTGCTCTTCTTCTAGACCACAACAATTTGTTGGGTGAGATAGGTTCCCTTTTTTGAAGTGATATTGGTAATTCTCCCCACCTGTTCTTACAAGCTGACAAAGCATTACCAAAATACTGGTTACAAAAGACCTGAAAAATCCTAATACAATCAGTAAGATTGCTCTTATATACTTCTCTGATTTTTTGTTCCCTCATCATAGTGAAATGTTAGTTTATGGATTCCCTATAATTAGTATGTGTCCGTCTTATTAGTAACTCAGCTTTCAACTCCATTTCCTTGCTTGATTTTTTCTCCTCCTCCCAATGAATATGATTTTGCACTAGAGATATGAAGGCTCTTAACTGGATATCTCCTGTAAATATGTGTGGCAAGAAGGTTCCATTCTCAGGTAAGAAGAAGTTATGCATAAATAATTCACAAAGCAGATTTCTCTGTTCTTTTGGACTATGCAGATATGTTTCTACAAATTCCTCAGCAATGTCCAATTTGTAAGGAAGTTTGGAAATAATCCTCATTAACTGCCAGCAGAGGTATTTTTATTTTAGGATCAAAGTATAAAATATTGCAAGCCTTCTGCACTAAACTAAGTACTCTACAATTTGGCACATATCCTGTATCTGTTCTTGTAACTTAGTTATATCTACAGTTTGGGCTTCTAGCTTCTGCTTCAAAGGTTTTAAGGCTGAAATTCGTGCCTCCATTTGTTGACACTGTAGCATCCAATGTGTTATATCCTCATTATATTTTGTCATTGTAACTATTTGTGGGGGCCTTATAATTAATTGTATTTTTGGAGGTAAGTCCACTTGTGTACCAATTTTTGATGTGTTTACAGAGAGTAGATCTAGTTGTACTCCAACTTCTGTTGTTTCAACTTGAGGTGATTCAGCTGTAATTAATTCAAAATATAATTGAGGAGAATGTATATTTGCCTATTCTTGCACTTCTTCCTGTTCATTGGCCTCCTCTTTTGCTTGTGATGTTTGTATCCCTTGTTGTAAATTTTCAAAATGTTCTATAGAAGCTCCTGAATATGTCATGTTGACATCCTGCTAGAAGATTTGTGTTGTTGTCTCTTCTATTTCCACTCCTATGATGGGTGATTATTCCTCAGGTAGGGCTATCTCCCTATGATATTCTACCAATTCTAACAAAATTCTAGCCAATTCATCATGAGAATAAGATTTTGTAGGCTGTTGCTCCAGAGTGGACAACCAAACCTTTAGTTTGTTCACTTCTTCCTATAAATCAGCAATAAGCTTATCTTTTTCTATGATAGAGGCTTCATTTTGTTCAATCCAACCCATTTGTGTCTTAATGACACTTTTAGCAGCATGTAACTAGGTTTGCATATCAGGCTCTTCCTCTTCTCTTAGTGATTTTTTGCCAGAATCTGAATAGTCAACAAGTGAGATTGTAGGTATTTCTGTATCTATGATTGCTGTCTCTACCTCCAATTATTCTATGTCCATATATACTTCCTCTAATATTTCTTCTATAAATTGTTCTACAAGCACTTCTTGCTCCTGCTTTGTATTTAACTACTGAAACAGTGGTGTCACTTATTCATCCACTATTTCTTCTATTACTTTTTGTTTTTGAAGTATAGAAGACCTTTGTAACCCCACAGGAGTTTGTTTAACCCTTTTTGGTAATTTTGGAACAAATTTTGATGATTTTGAAGTAGAACCTACTTCAAGTGTTTCTTTCTTTAGTTGCCCTTCCTTTCTTGAACTACCAGGTTGCCTAATAGGTTGTGTTGGAAAAACAGTTACGTTCTCAGAAAATGTAACTCTCCTTCTTTTTCCCACAAGACCAGGCGTAGATTTTTTTTCCCTTTGCTTCCTAGTCCTAGAGGATGGAGGTCCTTGTGGTGAGGGGGTTTCTTTTTCAGAGGATTCAATTTCAATTTCAGGTTCAGATCTTGTAATTTTTTATTCATCTTTAGATTCAAACTTCTCACCTTCTACCCCTTCCTCAGATTCAAGGCTTTCACTCTCCAATTCATTCCAGGTAGAGAAGAATCATTCAAAACTCCTAGGGTTTCCTTTTAAAGTGATTTTTGCAGATGATCTTGATGAGCCCATGGTGTTTGGGAGACCATCATCCTGCTTGGTACTTTTTGGCCATATTTACTAGCTCTAGATATAAATACAGAGGAAGGTTTACCCTAAGCTCAAGATTTGAGTTGTCATGGCGTAGATGGGTCAGAATTATCATGTGATATCTAGATAGGACAGGGAATTGCCCATCGTAGGTCAAAAACCTAATGATCCATACTGCAACTTCATCCCAAGGAGGCTGTAAACTTGTTATTTTGACCCCCTTGCAAATAATATTACTCAATACAAACTCAATGGGCCTATCCTCATCTCCCCTAAACTGGTTTACTAATTCATTTAAAGTATTCTTGCCAGATTTCTCAATTTGAACCCTATGCAATGGCATTTCAGTAACTTGATTGAGAATTTCGGGGTTTACCTAGATTGTCATGCCGCTGATGTGAACTTGATTGTTGTGAAAGGTGCGTGTAAACTCAATGGCCAATCCCTTTGAATTCCCATCGAATTTGTGCAAAAAGGGCAGAAATCCCCCTTCTATAAAAATATGTAGCGATTCAGGATCTCCCTATAGGCAATCTGCATTTTCTAGCTCAATATGATTCTTCTTACCCCCCATTTTTAATATTCCTATGTTTTATCTCTTCTCAGTATCAAAAGACAATGTCATTCTTGGGTTTGAATCAAACTATTTTCAATTGCAGGGCTCAAAATGGTTTTGGGCTATGGAATTAAATTTTTACAACATCGAAAAATGCTTCAAAATGTGTTGGAACATTTGGAAATTAAATTTCCTTCTCCTATCTCACGTGGCAGACTCCTATTTCCCATAGGAACGTGATCTTCTGTGTTTGATTAAATGATTATGATGCACTGATGTGGTAGTCGTCTATTGGCTGGGTGATGGACAATGTACAAACCTTCCCTTTTTCCCGAAGTCCTTATGAAGTGTGCCAAAGATTTTGTATATCATGAAATGTGTGATGATTCCCAACAACCTCGTTTCCATCATTGTGTTGGAAACCTGCATCTTGAAATTTGTGCCATAATTTTTCCTTACTCCGAACAATAGAAATTTGATTGTGATGCCACATGTCGTTTCGTCCTTATTCTTACTCATTCCGGAGTTTTTCTTGAAGTATGAACATTCCTTCATTCCAAAGCATATGTTTATTTTTATTTTGAAGTTGTTCTCATCTTTTCTCTTTGTTTTGGTTTTGGAGTTATCATCATTCCGAAGCAGTTATGAGTACCATTTATTTTGAAGCATTATCATGCTGAAACATTTGAAGGTTATGGATAAAAATTTTCTGCCCTTTTCACATCTTCCATTAACTAGATGGATAACTTTTTGAATTAACCTTATGTATGCCTCATATACTAACTAGGGATATTATACACTACATACTAGATATCAACATTGTTCTAGAATAAAAAAGGCACATACCTGATATAGCCATTTATAATTGTACAGTGGCTATTTCTGCTGATTCTCAACTGGCTACTCTATGGACTAAGACAAGTGCAATCTAAAAATAAGTGAACAGTTATTGTGAGAAAATATGGAATAATGATGGTGGGTACAATGGTAAGTCACTAAGGCAAACATACCGAAATACCGGTTTTCATGCAAGCCTAATTTAGAGGTGCCTCAAAGAGGTTTTCACTTTATGAATTTATTCATTTTTTTATCATTTTTTATTTTTATTTTTTATTTTTTTCAATTTTTTTTTTGTTACTCTACTGAGTCCAGTGTGGAAGAAGTGGTTTTCTTCCAACATATATACATCCAAGTTCTCCACTTGCTTGAGAAAATCCTCCTTTGATAGTGGTTTATGATATATCTGAAGGTGATGTCCATTAACCACCAATTTTCATCGTGAATCATCAATGGGTGAAAGGCGAACAACTCCATTTTCAAATACCTCCTCAATCTGATATGGTCCAAGCCACCTAGTATGCAACTTTCTAGGATAGTATTCATAACGTGAGTCAAACAACAAAGCCCAATCGCCTTGCTAAAACTTCCTCTAATGAATGTGACTATCATTCCATAATTTTTGCTATGCTTGGATCATCTTAATCTGGTGCAATGCATCCCTCCGTAGCTCATCTAATGCATTAAGCTATAGAATTCGGTTAGTTTGTGCCTGTGACAAATCAATACCTACATCCAAAGCAATTCTAAGAGTTAATACCTCAAATTCAATAGGCAAAAGAGGCTTTTTACCAGTAGTGGATTTCCAAGTAGTGTTGTAAACCCAATTTCCTTCAGGTATTTTTTCCATCCAATTCCTCATATGGGAAGCTATGTTTTGGTTAAGATTCTCTCTAATTCCCTATTTGTTACTTCAACCTGACCATTGGCTTGTGGATGATAAGGTGAGGATTTCTTGTGCTTGATTTCATATAATTGAGTGAAGGCTTCAACAACTCTTGAAGTAAACTGAGGTCCCTAATTTGTGGTGATGGATTATGGAGCCCCAAAATGCAGGAAAATCTATGAATACAGGAAATCAACAACTTTGTCTTCTCGAGCATGCTTAAAAGTACGGGCTTCTACCCATTTGGTTACATAGTCAGTACATACCAAGATATGCACTTTCCCTTAGGAAGGAGGGTCAATGGGACCTACAAAATCTAACCCCCACCTCTCAAATGGTTTTGTTACTATTTGAGGTTGTAATGGCATTTCACTAGTAAATGTAGGTTTTCCCATCCTTTGGCATGCATCACAATGTCCAACATACCTTTTCACATCTTTATGTAAATATGGCCAATAATAACCAGTACCCAAAATATTTTGAATGGTGCTCTTTACTGAATAATGTCCTCCTAATGGTTCATCATGACATGCCCGTAGGATATCATATACTTCATCCTTGTGGATACACCTATGCAAAACATGGTCAGGACTAAATTTGAAAAGTAAACCTCTTATCCAATTGAAAGAATAATTTTGCTTGATTAATTGTTTCTTTTGTTTAGGAGTAAAGTGAAGAGGAATTTTTCCCGTAGCCAAATAATTAGCTATATCTGCAAACCATGGAGACTGCACAAAAATAGCAAATATTTTCTCATCAAGAAATGCATCTTCAACCAACTCTCCTGTATCTGCATTTTGCAATCTTGACAGAAAATTTGCAACTAACTACATTAGCTTTCCCTGGTTTATTAACTATAGTGATATCAAATTCCTGCAACAGTATTAACCAATGAATAATTCTTGCACTAACCAAAGGTTTCATCAGGTATTTAATGGCAACATGATCTGTATGAATGACTACTTGATATCCTATGATATAGTGTCAGAACTTATTTATAGCATATACTACAACTAAGAATTCCTTCTCAGTAGTAGTGTAGTTCTTTTAAGCTCCTGTCAAGTTTTTACTAATATAGTAAATGGCATAATGCTCCCCATTGTCAATTTGTCCTAATGCAACTCCAATAGTAGTATTGGAAGCATCAGTTTGAATATAGAAGGGCAATTCCGAATTAGGTCCTCTCAATACAGGGGGAGTGGTTAATTTTTCTTTCAATTCATCAAAAGACTTTCAACACTCAGTAGACCGAGAAAATTTAGAATCCTGTCATTAGTAATGCAAACATTGGATTGGCTATGGTACTGAAATTGGTAATAAATTTGCGGTAGAAATCAATATGCCCTAGAAAACTCCTTACATCAGTTTGAGTTTTTGGATAAGGAAGGTTTTTTATGACTTCCACCTTTTTAGGATCAACCTTGATCCCATAAGAGGAAATATGATGACCAAGGACAATCCCTTCCTCCATAATTAAGAAGCATTTCTTAGGATTAAGAGATATATGGTTTGTTTCACAACATATTTAAACTTTTTCAAGTTGTTCTAAGGTATACTCAAAACTGTGAAATCATCCATGTAAATTTCTACACTCTCATTTGTCAATTCAAAGAATATGGCCAAAAAAACTCTTTGAAATATTGCTGGAGCATTACATAAACCAAAAGTCAGAACCCTAAAGCAAAGATTCCCCAAGGACATGTGAAAGTAGTTTTCTCTTGGTTTGTAGGTGCAACTTGTATTTTATTATAACCACTTAATCCATCAAGAAAATAGAAAAATTTCTTGCCAACAAGGGTATCTAACACTTGGTCTATGAAAGGTAATGGGAAATGGTCCTTATGTGTTACCTTGTTTAACTCTCTATAATCCACACACACTCTCATTTTCCCATTTTTCTTTGGAACAATGACTAATGGAGAAACCCACTTACTGTCTAAAATTGGGTAAATGAATCCTACATCTAAATTTTTTTCAATTTCTTCTTTAACAATATCTTTTAGAGCAGGATTCAAGTGCCTTTGAGGTTGTCTCACTGGTTTGAAATATTAAGTGTATATCCTATGTGTACACACATTAGGATGAATGCCAATCATGTCATTATAATTCCAAGCAAAAGCTTGAACATGTTTTTGTAGGACAACAAATAGTTTGGCTTCATGTTCATTAGTTAGCCAGCTATTAATATTTAGAAATTTCCCTGGTTGTATTTCAATTTGTTTAATCCCTAGATAAAAAAAATTGATTGCTTCATATCTATTGATTAAAGAATTTAATGGACAGTGATGTGGTTACAAAGTATGAAATACTCTGGATTCTGTTTCATATGTGATGCCAGATGGAATCATTCCCTGCATAGTACATGTGAAATAGGTAAGAAGATGATGGTGCCATCCATGTGGCAATGTGAAAGAGCTTTCCTGTATGGGGATAGGTGAAAGATGTTTTGAAGTCTATTCTTCATCCTTCCATAGCAGGCTATGAACAAGAATTTGATCATATTTAAGTCCTTCTCGTAATGTGGCAACTAGGACAATTTCATCTTCAAAAATTTCCCTTTTTGGTGAATTAAATTCCTCAATGTGTTCCTTCACTACTACTGTAGCTAAAGTGGCAATAGTTTCTTGTTCTTCATCAGAATTAGGATACCATATTTGTCCAAAAAATTTGGTTGAAGGTTGGGTTGGTGGATAGAGGGAAATCTTCTTAAGGTCAATGTCATTTGAAATAGTCATTTATCCTAACTTGCAGTCTATAAAAGCAGCTGCAGTAGCAAGCCAAGGTCAGTCACCCTAGAATGATGGGATAACCACTAACTAAATTTCTAGGCTGCAACACCAAAAAATCTATAGGATACTCCCAGGAAGAAACTTCAATGGCAATATCTTCTAGGATTCCTCCTGGCTTGGTAACTGACCTATCTGCCATTTTCAAGGACTAAGATTATTGAGATGCAGTTGTTGCATTGTTTCCTTAGTCATTATATTGATTGCACCTACATTTGGAATTTGCACTAAACCAATAGTAATTGTGACTACTGGACTTCTTGGATCACTATATTTGGGAGGCACTAGTTTTCCAGATAGTAGGTCAGCCAACTTCCCTTCTACTTGCACAGTTTTAGGAAAGGCTTTCTTCTTTATACTAGGTTTCTTGATACATAAATCGTAAATGATTTTCTTGATTAAGGGCACATCCTTTATTGCTTGCAACAAAGAAAGAGAAATTGTCATTTTCTTAAGTTCTGTAACTAATTCTGATTCAGGAATAGTTGCAAGATTTCTAAATCTTTCAGAGTATGGTACTTCTCCTACAGGGGATTCTTGCTCATTTTCTGATTTTTCTTCTTTTTCTTTTGTTTGCACTGATTATGACTATGGATATTCTTGCTTTCCATCAATCTCTTCAATGGTGGGTGGAGCAGGGTTAGGTAAAACTTTTCCTGAATGCAACTGGATATTACTACAATCAAGCACATGAACTACAACAGAATCTTCAGACTCAGCTCCATAAATAGGGGTTGCTTGTCTAGTATTATTTGGGTTAGCAACATGCTAAGCTAGAAGTGAAGGTTGCTTAACTGGTTATGCTTGTTGAGGTTGTATTATTCCTTGAAAGTTATGATTAGGAGTTGGCAGCAGGTTTTGAGTCTGTCCTTGATATCTCTGATGTCCTTGATACATAGGTAGATCTTCACCTGATCGTGAAGAACACCTTGGTGGAAAAGTTCTAGCTCTGATAAATCTTCCTCCTTTGTATCTTGGCCTATCATCCATGCTCATCCACTAAGTGAACTAGAATTCAGTTTTCAAGAACTATTACCTGTAACAGACAATTCTTGGACTGCTATGCTTTTCCTAACAACACCTAAAGTTATCCTAGGCAACGACACCAAAAATTATGAGTGTCATCAATTATTCATCATTTAATCATTATTATTGTCAATCTAGGGTGGTGTCCAATGGTTGTATATGATAGGAAAGTCAGGCAGTTAAAGGATCAGTTCATTTAGAGTAGGGCTTTATTGGTAGAGCAGTTAATGTTGAGGGTTTGATGTTACCTTTAAATATTATGAACTGAAATTGACTCCTAATTACCTTTATGCCACCATAGTTTTTAGACGTCGTCGGAGGGATTTTATTTATGACTTCGACGCATTTCTTTTTGCCTTGCAACCCTAACTTTAGGGTTAATTAAATTATATTATAATTTAATTAATAATAAAATTATTATAATTAATTTAATAACCATAGGGTTAATTAAATTAAATTACAAATTAATTTATAATGAAATTATTATAATTAATTTAATTACTTTGGGTATTTCCATTAGACCTTTAATATTATAATAAAATATTATAGTATTATTTTTCTTGGGCCTTCTAACTTCTCCTGTAGACCTTATCTGATCACCTTCTTATTTCTAAAACTGACTCTTAAAGTCTTTCCTTTTGCACTGCTCACTGAAACTAACTTTTGACATCAATGACAATAAATATTGCTCATATTTCCAACATCAATGTGTTAAAAGGGAGAGCAAATTTAATATATATACCATATGTCTTGGGAAAAAACATTATCCTTCGAATGAATTAATCGAAGTGCATGCAAAAATTGTGAACGACGTGGAATAAGAGGATAGGTCTTTTGTTTACGTGGTGGTCAACTAGCGAATAAAAGTGACGAGGCTTGAAGCCTCATAGGAAACTATGGCGGTTGGGCCAATGACAGGTGGCTATATTTTAGGGCACTAACTGGTAGGAGGTCCCATGATCGAACCCTGACGATAGTGTTTTTGTCGAGGTGCACGTGTTTAGTTTTTGGCACCAAGACAAAGCTTCAAAGCGCACGAGGTACTTTTTGGTTCTAAGGTGAGCACCTATCTCACGTGGCATGTGGGCCATGGCTAGGGCACTATGGAAGGGGTAAGTGGAAGTTTGAATCCTACTGAGGACAAAGGTACTTAAATTTTTGAATATTAATTGCATCTAAGGTTTAAAAGGTGGCATGATTAATTTTTATTAAGGAGTTATAAGGTTTTTAAAGGTTAATTATTTTATTGTGATTTTTGATAAAATGAATTGAAATAGGAGTTATAAGGTTGAAAAAGGGAATTAATTGGGATAAGCTATGATGTGTTAAAGAGATAAGGGTTTATAAAGAAAATTATTGTGATTATTTTCTTTACACAAATTGTTGGTTTGCATTTTGAAGTGTGGATATTATAAGGTGTAAAAGAGATTTATTGCTATATCTTGTGAAATAGTTTGAGGGGTCAAATTGAGTGAATGATTGAGAAGATATTGCTACCTAAAATTTGAAATTGGCAAAGAATTGATTATGATTGAGACAGGTGTTTGAAGTCAAATCTTCTTCAAGCAAGAGGTAAGGGCACATTATCCTTGAGAGTGATTGTTGGATGTTGTGAATGCTAAGTTGGAGTGAAAAGGATTGTTTGATAAGATTTGTTGAGTTTGGTTTTGAGAAATCCAATGTTGATTGATGTGGGTTTTCTAGAATGAAATTTGATACTAGAAACCTTATTTGATAAGCATTGTTGGAAATATTGAGTATCATTGTTATGTGAAGTTGAAAACTATCTTGAACTAGGGTTTGTGAAAGATCATGAGTATCATTGTTATATGAAGTTGAAGAACTATCTTGAACTAGGGTTTGTAAAAAATCATGAGTATCATTGTTATGTGAGGTTTGTTTGATAAGCATTATTGACTAAGCTTTCATTAAGTGATTGGTTGAGTGGAGTTGATTGGGCTTAGTTGATTGGAAGTGTTGGAGTGATAGTTCAAGTTTTGTGAAACAAATTGTTCTTTATTTCTGAATTAAGTTGAAGGAAAGATTGAAAGTGATTAAGCATTATTGTGAGTGAAACATATTGATTGTCTAACCATTCTATATGTGTTTTTGTGGTTAAGAAAGAAATTTTGAGAGTGCTTGAGTATTATTATGAGTGAAATATATTGAGTCTCTAACCATATTCTATGTATTTTTGTGAGATTAAAACAATATTCTGTGTGAAACTTGTTTGTGTGATTGAAGAGGTTTTTTGTGAAAGATTGAGTTGAGTTGAATAAGCTTTTATGAAAGCTAGTGGATAGATTTGAGTAAGTCCTAGAGTGGACTTAAGGATAGAGTTGAGTAAGCTTTTGTGGAAGCTTACAAAGTAGATTTAAGACAAGTCTTGGTGAATAATTATTGAGCAGATTGAACAAGTTCTAGTGAGGACTTGTTGAGAAAATTTGAGAGAAGTCTTGGTGAAGACTTGTCGAGCAGATTGGAAAAGTTTTGGTGAGGACTTGTAGAGCAGATTTGAGGTAAGTCTTAGTGAAGACTTGTTGAGCAGATTGGACAAGTTCTAGTGAGAACTTGTTGAGAAGATTTGAGACAATTCTTGGTGAAGACTTGTTGAGTAGATTGGTCAAGTTCTAGTGAGGACTTGTTGAGCAGATTTGAGGTAAGTCTTGGTGAAGACTTCGTGAGCATATTGGAAAAGTTATTGAGAGGACTTGTTGGACAAATTTGGTGTAAGTATTTGAGAAGACTTGTGAGTAGAGTTGATTGATTAATTTGTTCAAACCTTAAGTTAAGGTTTGGGGAAGATCTAGCAGAGTTGATTTGTGATTGAGTCAAGCTTTGTGTTAAGGCTTGAGGATAAATTAAAGGACAAATTTTGGTGTAGATTTGAGGATAGGTTTGTGCCAGACCAGAGATAGATATTGAGCATATTTATTCTAGACCAAATGACTATGTTTAGTGTAGATTTGAGATAGATATTGAGCATATTTGTGCTATATCGAAGGACTATGTTTATGTTAGGATCCTCCATCCTAACATTATTAGTTAGTATTATTAATCATTTAATTATTATATTATTAACTCATAAAGTGAACCATCACATCTCTTCATAACGTGAACCATCATGTCTCTTCACCAACGTAGCTTTAGGGTAGATATATATATTAGGTTGGCCATTCACACAAATCATCCAAGAAGAAGAATAAGAAGCATAGATTCTAAAGAGGGAGCCCCCTATAGTGGCAAAGCGATTACAAGGGAGCCCCCTTTAAGTGGCCTGTGATTACATTTTATATTAAATTATTTATCAAATTTACACAAGAACATCAAGGTTCTTGCATTTGGTATCAGAGCCATGTGGGACCCAATCATGTGGGAATTGCTCAAAGATCTTTGTCAAATCACTTTTGTGCATGAGTATCAAACTCAGTTTGAGGATATCACCAAATACAACACAGGGTTGGATGAATCAATTCTCATCAATAGATTCATTAGTGGATTGAAAGAGAAAATTAGAATGGAGGTGATAATGTTCAATACCTCTACCATGATGCAAACCTATGGATTGTCCAAATTAGCTGAAGACAAATTCAATACTCAATGTTGATTAGAAAAAACACCTATTGGGAAAGAACAAACCACTTACAATTCCCTAAACCTAACCGACCCTTGCAGGTTGAGTAGCTCAGCCCGAAGGAAGTGAAGGAACGATGAGCGAAAGACCTCTGCGATAATTATGATGAGAAATTTGGATCCCATCAAAAATGTGTTACACTAACATTGTATTTATTGAAGGAAGTTGATCCTTGTCAATCCCTAAAATGCAAATATGAGGTAGTTGTGTTCAAAGTGCCTAGCGCACCTACTCACAAAAATAAATACAATGAGGTTGATATGCCAGAAGTGATCGATGCATCATGTAAGGATGAGGTAGACATTGAATTATTATAGCCAAACATGCATTCTACAAGAACTACACTCAATTTCTTCTCCAATAGTGAGTTATCACCATAGGGTCAAACCTATTCAAAAACAAGGTAGAAAGGTGATTGCACACTCCTCCATTGCCTCTCCTAGGGAACAATAGGAGAATGTAGAAGTTTTACCACCTCTTTTTATGCATCATTTTAAGGCGTTTGAAGAACCCCAAGGGTTGCCCTTCCCTCATCATCACACATTTACTAATTTTTCTGGCAACCCCCCACTAACGCTTCATCCTTCTTGATATCCCTGCCTACATAAGGATGACATTAAAAGAGTCTAATAACTTATGCAAATCCTTCTTAGAAAACAAAAGACAAAGCTCCTCACTCTGAGCTTTAAGGACAAAGCTCTTTTTAAGGAGGGTGGCATGTTAGGATCCTCCATCCTAACATTATTAGTTAGTATTATTAATCATTTAATTATTATATTATTAAATCATAAAGTGAACCATCACATATCTTCATAACGTGAACCATCATGTCTCTTCATAACGTGAACCATCACGTCTCTTCACCAACATAGCTTTAGGGTATATATATATATATATATATATATATATATATATATATATATATATATAAGGTTGGCCATTCACACAAATCATCCAAGAAGAATAATAATAATCATAGATTCTAAAGAGGGAGCCATTAGCCAAGGCAGAGAAGAAGGAGTTATCCTATGGATAGATATCCATAAACTAGCTGAGGAGATTAGTGTCTCCTATGGATAGAGATCTATGAACTTGATTAAGGGATTGGTGTCTCCTTTGGATAAAGGTCCATAAATATTATAATAGGGAAAATATTCCCAAGAGATTGATTGAGAAAATATTAATGAAATATTTTCTCCGTTGAGTAGCCCACATTGGGTGAACCACATTAAATTGGTGTCTCTATTGTGTATGGTGATTTATGCATTGCTTTTATTACTATCATTGACGTTACATTGATATATTGGATTATATAGCTTGAGTAAAGAAAAGTAAAAAGTGGTCTTATACTGTTCACCCTCCTCTAGGTATAAGCTTGTGTTCTTAAATTGGTATTAGAGTGGATTCCTTCGAAAGAGTTTAACAGCTTGAAGGAAAATCTTACAAGAACACAAATGGATTCTAAGGATGGATCTTCAGGGAATTCAGCACCATTTTTCGATGGGAATAATTATGTACTTTGGAGTATGAGAATGAAGATTCACCTGATGGCACTTGGAAATAAGGTATAGGAAGCAGTTGAGAATGGATACATACCGTTAGCTACTCCACCTACAGATAAAGATGGTAAGCTTCTACATCATTACAATTCAAGAGCAATGAATGGAATTTTGAAAGGTTTGCATGAAACATAGTTTATAAAGGTTATGCATTGCAAATCAACAAAGGAAATTTGGGATAAGTTACAAGGTATATATGAAGGAGATAAAAAGGATAAAAGGGTAAAGTTGTAAAACTACAAAGGAATATTTGAAGACCTAAATATGAAGGATGAAGAAAATATTGTTGCATACCTAATTCATGTAGACAAGGTTGTTAACTCCATGCAAGGACTTGGGCTTGAAGTTTAATAATCTGATGTGTGTGATTAGATTTTAAGGTCACTTCCAAAAATGTTTAGTGAAAAGATTTCAACTATAGAAGAATCAAAAGATATTGATCTTTTGACAAGGTATGAATTACATGGCATTCTCACAACTTTTGAGATAAGAATAAAAGATGAACCTATTCCCTAGAAGGAAGCAGCCTTCAAAGTTACTAATAATACAAAGGGTAAGAAGTCAGATTCAAGTAATGAGTCATCCAATGATGAAGAAGCAAATTATGGTAGAAGTAACAAGGACTCAAGAAAATATAAAGGTATAAAATAAGTTAGACGTTTTAATTGTGGAAAATATGTTCACTGTGCATCTAATTTTCTAGAGGCTGGAAATAGCAATGATGAAGAAAAATATGATCATAAGAATAGGAAATAGGAAAACACAAGTACCAAAAGAAAAGCAGGGATGGATAAGGCAAGCAAGGAAAGAATTTTTTCCAAAGGTATAAGAATATTTTCTATGCAGACAAGGCATGTAAGAGCTCAAGTGATAGTGATGAAAGTTCCTCAGATAATGATCAAGATGAAGTACTATTTCTAGCAAAATAAAAATATGACGTCATAAAAAGGGCACAAATGGTTCTCAAGTGTTTTATATATGGTAACTTTGGTCATATTGAATATAGTTGTACAAGAAATGGATTTAGTTTTAGTGATAATGAATATGAAGATACACTTGAAGGACCAGAAGAGAATCTACTCTTGGCATTAGAGGAAGAAGGAGGTGATCCTATAGAAGACAAGTTATAAAAATATGAAGATGATCCCAAAGGCAAAAAAATAGAGGAAGAATCATAGAAAGGAGAAGTTGATCTTGAGGGTGAGCTTATTCATGCCCTTGATGCATTAAGGGAGGTAAGAAATCAAAACTAAAAACTTAAGCTTAAATTTCAAGAATGTGATGAAGAGAAAGGAAAGCTTATAGAGGATCTAACCAACTCAATTACTGAGACGAGGAGGTTTAAAGAGAAGTTAGAAGCTAAGGTTTTAGAGTGTGAAAGGTTAGAGCAAGAAGTAGCTTCACTAAGGAAGGAATTAAAAGAGTCTAAATATAAGCTACACAAGTTTGGGAAGAGCACAAAAACCATAAACAAGATTATCAAGGTACAAAGGTGTTCATCAAATAAAACATGACTTGGATTTGAACAGGAATAAAGAAAACAAGGAGAGGAGTCAATATCAAGCTCCGAAGAAGAAGACGCATCAGGAGAAGAGAGTGTAAGAGAAAGTAAGACTTCTGAGGATGAGTTGGACAATAAAAAATTCAACAGGAAAAGGAACAATGCACAAATAAGGAACAGAGGGAACAAGAAGCAACATAGGGTAGAAGAGACTAAGAGACCAATGGGGTCAAGGTAAGGTAGTTTCAATGGATGATGCTTATCATATCACAGGTTTGGGTACAAGGCTTCACAATTTAAGACACATGGAAGATAGGAATATGGGAATTTTAGAAACAAGCATCTTTTTCAAGGGTATTGCTACTCTTGTAATCAGTTTGGTCACAAGGCAGTAAATTGCAGTGTTCATGATAGAAATGGATATGGCTTCACCAAAAGAAACTTCAAAATAGTTGCACCTACAAGGAATAACAAAATTAATTGTTATAAGTGCAATAATTATGGGCATACAAAAAAGTGGTGTAGAGCAAAAATTCCAGAGATAAGCAGGAACAAGAATAGTCAGAGGAATCAAAAGGATCAGTTGAGGAAGAAAGTGGACAAAGGTAAATATAAATTCTTGCTGGGAGTAGAAATACTCCCACCCTAAATTTTAACCACCTCAATAGGAGGTGGGGGAGGGGCTAAGCTAAAAGTCTCATTCTTAGCCCTGATCCCCAAAGGTGACCCTTTGCCATTGATGTCAAAGGGTCACCTTTGACATCAATGGCAAAGGGGGAGAGCATTCAATTAGGGGGAGCATAATAGAAAAAGATAAAGGAAATGGTAAAAGGTAATTGGGTTGCCATCAATGACAAAGGGGGATATTGTTGGAAATATGAGCAATTTTTATTGTCATTTATGTCAAGATTCAATTTCGGTGAGCAGCATGAGGTCAAGCATCAATTTTCATGAGCAGTGCAATAAAAATATTTCTTCTAGGCCTAAGGGAAAATAATATTATAATATGCTTATTATAATATTTAAGGTGGTCAAATAAGGTCTAAAAGAGCAATTGGAAGGCCCAATAAAATAATATTATAATTTTATATTATAATATTAAAGGTCTAAAGTATAGACCTAAATAATTAAATTAATTATAATAACTTTGTTATAAATTAATTTAAAATTAATAACCCTAAGGTTAGGGTTACAAAGGGTAAGCAATCAAACTCAAGGTGATGACGTTGACTATCCTTTCCACCCACTAATATGTTAAAAGAGAGAGAAAATTTAATATATATACCATATGTATTGGAAAAGAAACATTATCCTTCGAACGAATTAATCGAAGTGCATGTAAAAATTGCGAACGACGTGGAATAAGAGGACAGGTCTTTTGCTTACGTGGTGGTCAACTAGCGAATAAAAGGGAGGTGGCTTGCATAGCCAACCATGGCAGTTGGGCCAATGATAAGCGACTGTGGTGTAGGGCGCTAACTGGAGGGAGGTCTTGTGATCGACCCCGACGACATTTTTTTTGTCGAGGTGAGTGTGTTTAGTTTTTGGTGCCAAGGCAAAGCTTAAAAGTGCACGAAGTACTTTTTGGTTCTAAGGTGAGTGCCTAGCTCACGTGGCATGTGGGCCATAGCTAGGGCACTATGGAAGGCACAAGTGGAAGTTCGAATCCCACCAAGGACAAAGGTACTTAAATTTTTTAATATTAATTGCATCTAAGATTTAAAAGGTAGCATGATTAATTTTTATTAAGGGGGAGTTATAAGGTTTTTAAAGGTTAATTGTTTTATTGTGATTTTTGATAAAGTGAATTGAAATAGGAGTTATAAGGTTAAAAAGGGGAGTTATGTTTTAATTGGGATAAGCTATGATGTGTTAAAGAGATAAGGGTTTATAAAGAAAAATTATTGTGATTATTTTCATTACACAAATTGTTGGTTTGTATTTTGAAGTGTGGATATTATAAGGTGTAAAAGAGATTTATTGCTATGTATGGTGAAATATTTTGAGGGATCAAATTGAGTGAATTATTGAGAAGATATTGTTACCTACACTTTGAAATTGGCAAAGAATTAATTGTGATTGAGATAGGCATTTGAAGTCAAATCTTCTTCAAACAAGAGGTAAGGGCACATTATCCTTGAGAGTGATTGTTGGATGTTGTGAATGCTAAGTTGGAGTGAAATTATTGTTTGATAAGTTTTGTTGAGTTTGGTTTTTATAAATCCAATGTTGATTGATGTGGAGTTTTTGGAATGAAAGTTGATACTATAAACCTTGTTTGATAAGCATTGTTGGAAATATTGAGTATCATTGTTATGTGAAGTTGAGAACTATCTTGAACTAGAGTTTGTGAAAGATCATGAGTATCATTGTTATGTGAAGTTGAAGAACTATCTTGAACTAGGGTTTGTGAAATATCATGAGTATCATTGTTATGTGAAGTTGAAGAACTATCTTGAACTAGGTTTTGTGAAATATCATAAGTATCATTGTTATGTGAGGTTTGTTTGATAAGCATTGTTGACTAAGCTTTAATTAAGTGATTGGTTGAGTAGAGTTGATTGGGCTTAGTTGATTAGAAGTGTTGGAGTGATAGTTCAAGTTCTGTGAAACAAAATGTTCTTTATTTCTGAATTGAGTTGAAGGAAAGATTAAAAGTGATTAAGCATTGTTGTGAGTGAAACATATTGAGTCTCTAACCATTCTCTATATGTTTCTATGGTTAAGCAAGAGAGTTTGAGAGTGATTGAGTATTATTATGAGTGTGAAACATATTGAGTCTCTAACCATTCTCTATATGTTTATGTGATATTAAAACAAGATTTTATGTGAAACTTGTTTGTGTGATTGAAGAGGTTTTCTGTGAAAGATTGAGTTGAGTTGAATAAGCTTTTGTGAAAGCTAGTGGATAGATTTGAGTAAGTCCTAGAGTGGAATTAAGGATAGAGTTGAGTAAGCTTTTATGGAAGCTTACAAAGCAGATTTAAGACAAGTCTTGGTGAAGACTTGTTGAGCAGATTGGACAAGTTATAGTGAGGACTTGTTGAGCAGATTTGAGATAAGTCTTGGTGAAGACTTGTTGAGCAGATTGGACAAATTCTAGTGAGGACTTGTAGAGTAGATTTGAGGTAAGTCTTAGTGAAGACTTATTGAGAATATTAGAGAAGTTCTAGTGAGGACTTGTTGAGAAAATTTAAGACAAGTCTTGGTGAAGACTTGTTGAGTAGATTGGACAAGTTCTAGTGAGGACTTGTTGAGCAAATTTGAGGTAAGTCTTGGTGAAGACTTGATGAGCAAACTGGACAAGTTCTTGAGAGGACTTGTTGGATAGATTTGGGGTAAGTCTTTGAGAAGACTTGTGAGCAGATTTGATTGATTGATTTGTTCAAATATTGAGTTAAGGTTTGGGGCAGATCTAGCAGATTTTATTTGTGATTGAGTCAAGCTTTGTGTTAAGGCTTGAGGATAGATTTGAGGATAGATTTTGGTGTAGATTTGAGGAAAGGTTTGTGATAGACCAGAGATAGAGATTGAGCATATTTGTGCTAGACCAAAGGACTATGTTTAGTGTAAATTTGAGATAGATATTGAGTAGATTTGTGCTAGACCGAAGGACTATGTTTAGTGTAGATTTGAGACAGAGATTGAGTAGATTTGTGCTAGACCAAAGGATTGTGTTTAGTTCAAACTTGAGATAGACATTGAGCAGATTTGTGCTAGATCGAAGGACTGTGTTTAGTATAGATTTGATATAGAGCTGAGAGTAAGCTTTGGAGGTGACCAAGTAGAGGATAGTAATCTCTAGTGGATAGAGATCCATTAGCCCGGATAGAGAGGACATGTATTTAGTAGAGAGAGATCCACAACCAAGAGTAGTGGAGGCAGTAGTCTTTTAGAAGATCACTAGCCAAAGTAGAGGAGAATGAGTTCTCTTGTGGATAGAGATCCACAAACTAGCTAAGGAGATTGGTTTCTCCTATGGATAGAAATCCACAAACTTTATTAGGGGATTGGTGTCTCCTTTGGATAGAGGTCCATAAATATTGTAATAGGGAAAGGATTCCAAAGAGATTGATTGAGAAAATATTAGTGAAATATTTTCTCCGTGGAGTAGCCCACATTGGATGAACCATGTTAAATTGGTGTCTCTATTGTGTGTGGTAATTTGTGCATTGTTTTTATTACTATTATTGACATTAAATTGATATATTATATTATATAGCTTGAGTAAAGAAAAGTAAAAAGTGGTCTTATACTATTAACCCCCCTCTCAGTATAAGCTTGTGTTCTTCACCTATTGATGATTTGATCTATTATTGGATTGATCTATTATTGAGGATAACTAATAATAATTATCTACTGATGAGAATCCTTGTGTAGTTAGTTTTAATTATCTATTTTGACTTTATATTTTATGAAAATGCAATTTAATTTATTTTATATTCTAAGGTTAATTAACTATTTCTAACCTATTTTAGAGGCAAGAGATTAGGGACTGGCTGTAGGAGTGGGCCCTGCTTTCTAGAGGATAGTGTAAGTCTTTCTCCCCTAAACTACTTTATCTTAGTAACTAAGATGCATAACTACTACTAACATTATTCTATTCTATAAATGCAGGACAATTACAATTACAACTACATAAAAGAAATCAAGCAGTAAATGCAAATGACACAGTTACCATATGTGAAGAATTAAGTGCTACTTTTATTGCTAGAAATTCAAATGTACATGTTGGCGCATTTCTTCCAAAATTTTCGAGAGTCATTTCAATATTATTTTTGCATCATACAGATTTTCATTAGAATATTCAGCATTAGACCTTTTCAAAGGTCTCCCTATGTAATATATAATATGACTTGGATAATTCTAAGTAATATTCTTCCATGTATTTTTCCATGTGGATTTGTGGACTTGATAATGCTACAACTACAAACTTAATGAGAATAACCTAAACTAATACAATTCTTAATTATGCTTGGACTCAATAAATGACTTAAGTGGTCCAAGTGGCACTTTATGAGCTAACATAACAACATAATACTAACTTAGACACTTTTTAAGACATAACACATAACTATATGCCCCTTAAATAACGAAAAGGACATAACAATCTTGCATTAGAATATAATCATCCTAACAATATTCCAATTGTACAGTCCTTATGGAATAAATTTATAACAAATTTATTAATCACACTATCCTAGTGAATAATATGTGACAAGTCAACTAACTAAGCTGACTGTAATCCTTTATTACCATGTATGAGTGCCATGTTGTTACTAATGTGGCATGCATCATCGATCAACTGACTTGGTCAACTCTCTTTGATAACTACTGGTAAAATTTCTCTTCGGTAATAGTCTTCAGTTTCTATCTTTTACAACATACTTTGATAATTGTCTTCCATAACATACTTCAGCTACCATATTCTATAACAGTCTTTAGCCATTATTTTGTCATCACACCTAGAGTCTTCTTAATCCATTGTCCTTATGTCCATCTTCTCACATTTGAGGTGTATCCTAAAGCTTTTGCTACTGCATCATGCACTTGTGGATTATCCTTTAATATTTTCCTGCATAATCACTCACAACTTGGACATATTTTACACAAAATACACATATTTGTTAGATTAAATGCATCCATATTTTAACTGATAAATCATAGAAATAAGTAGAAATGGCTTACTTAAAATATATTATAATCATAAATTAAATATAAAAATGAAACAAATTTCTATAGAAAATATATGCCAAATAAATACTCATCATTTTGCTTTAAGTATTAAGCATACAAATTAATAGTGGTATCAGAGCCAAAAGGGAGATTGAGAGGAGATAGGAGATTTCATTTACAAAATTTGACAGTTGTAGTTTGGCTAGAGTCTTTCCATAGAATTTCAAAAAAACTCATGAAGACTAACTTTGCATAGATTTCTTTCCACTAGATTGAAGGATAACTAGTGAAGTTTATTGATTTTAAAATTCTAGAGATTTGGGTGTATTTAGTTGCTAGTGTTTAAGTTTTTGTTGCAAAAAATCAGTTCTTAGAAGTTCAGAAGATTCCTATAATATATAGAGAAGAATTTCACCTTCGGTTTCTTGAAAGTCTATGTATTTTCCTCATGCAGGATTAGTTTTGAGCTGCAACAAAAGAGTAGACATTGAAGATTAAGGAGGTCCAAGAAAGAGGTCCCATTGAAGATCAAGGAGATCCAAGAAAGAGGTCCCCATTGAATACTTAAGGCTATAGATTTAATATTTATGAGACCCAAGAAAGAGGTCCCCATAGCATATTGAACGAAGAAGAGAGAAAGAGGCCAGAAAAGCTCTATTGAAGATTGAAGAAAGAGGAGACTTGAGAGAAGAGGTCCCCATTGTAGATTTGAGAAAGGAGATAGAAGATTGAATAATTTGGAAATCCAAGAGAAGAGGTTTCAAGAAAATTTGGAAGGATTAAGAAGAAGGCTATTGAGAAAATTGAATAAGTAGCCATTGGAGAAGATTTGAAGAAAGTTTGAGGTAGAAGATTGTAAGAAGAAAAAACAATTGAAAAGAGGTAATCACATCAAATTTAGAAAATTTATTGTCATTCAAAAACAAGATCAAAAGTATTTGTGAAACTAATCCAAGGAGAAGATTTTTGGCAAGAAGTTTTTCAAAATTGAGAAAGTACTTTTTGCAAACTTCAAGACATTCAAATTCTTGAAGAAGAGGCCAGAGAAGAGGCCAATTTGAAGACAGAAGGTAGTGAGAGCTAATGAGGAGAAAGAGGATAGAAGAGGCCACCAAATTGATAAGTTTGAAGACAACCATTAAGATTTTTAAGTCTGATTTGTAAAGAATAAGTTTTCTGATTTTTGAGGCAGAAGTTGAAGAGTCATAGTATAACAAATTGAAGGTGACATAGAGTTGCAAATTGGAGAAAATTTGGGCAGATTTTGTAGTGCCCTTGAGGAGCAATTAAAGGAGAATTTGACAACAAACTGAGGTAGAATATTGGAGTAGTTAGGGACTATTTTTGGACAGCAAGATATAGGAGGAGAAATCAGATTTTGTGAGCAGTGATTGAAGAGTTTTAGAACTGTAAAATTGGGAAGCATTAGAAGGAGATAGAATAGCTGCAAATTGGAGAAGTTTAGGAAATATTTGAAAGTGATTTTGGATAGCAAGTTGAAGGATTTTTTGAATAAGAAATTGATTACAATATAAGGAAAAAATTTGAAGGAGATAAAGTTGTATTTTGGACAACAAGGAGATAGATTTTGCACATCATTGAGAGCTACAAATTACAGAGTTTCAAAAAATATATTTGAAAGGAGATAGGAGCTCATTTTGAACATCATTTTGAGAAGGAACCAGTTGTGAGTTTTAGAGAATTTGGGTAGTATTTGATAAGATAAATGAAATCATTCTTAACATCAGTATTGGAGGAAGAAGAAGATAGATTTTGAGTAGCATATGGAGTAAATATATAATTTTTAGAGTTTGTGAAATACAAGTTTAGATAGCAAATAAGCAAGCAAGCAAGTAAGAATATTAAAAGGGGACTACAAATTAGTGTTCTAAAAATTATTTTGTTTAAGCATTAAAGAGTTTGTTTATAGCAAGATTTGGAAGCACCATATTGCAACATTGAAGTAGAAAATAAGGGTTTAAATCAAGCATCTTCACCACCTTATATTTTGCAGTAAAAGGAAGAGTTAGAAAGAGTAAAAAGAAAGGAGTATAAGCATGGTGAAATAATAACCAAACAACAAGATTATAAAGCAAGAAAAAGAGCAATCCAAAAAGAAGCAAACCAAAAATTGGAGGTAGGATAAAAAGGAAGATAAAATATTATCAATAGATAGAAAGCCTATCAAACGAGGAAGGGCCATAGAAAAGTGAAGTGTGAGCTTCATAGGAAAGAAGCCAAGGTGTCATTACAACCATAGAATAGGGGAGCATGCATCCAGAAGTTGTCTAAGAAGAGCCACCATGCAAAGAAGAAGAGCCACTATGCAAGGGAGAAGATCCACCATGCAAAGGAGAAGAACCATCATGCAAGGGAGAAGATACAAGGAAGAAGAGCCACCAAGCTTGAAATATAGGGCCACCAAGCAAAGAGGAGGAAGCATAAGTATTGATAGAAGGAGTAGAAGTATCAAAAGCTGAGGAGACATCATGGAGAGTTGAAAGATATGTTGAAAGTGGTTCAAATCCCTTGAGCACATAACTGCTATAAGGAAGACATAAAGCATATGCAAGGAAGAGAAAATACTTACATTGAAGAGAGTGCCAAGGAAGAGTTCCAATTGAACAACCATTGAGGAAAGAGCTAAAGAGACATTAGGAAGAGAGCACTAAATAAGAATGTCAAGTTAAAACAACCATTGACGAAGGAGTTGAAGAGCTGAAATACCATCATCATCAATAGAAAATCAAGCACCAAAAATTGCAAGAATCATACATAGCATTAAGGCAAAAAGGGAATCAAAATTGTAATATTCAAATGTTGAGTGCCACTTGGTAACAAAATTATGAGGAAGTGAAGAGATTTTTTTCCACATGTCACATCGTAGAAGGAATGCTAACCACATTCATGGGAGAAGGAAATGTTTCCTACTATAGACACCAAAATCTAGCCACTTGTCATCCATTTGTATCCTCCAATCACAACCATTCATTTATATATATATATATATATATATGTATTTATGTGAATAAATCTTAGCCATCTGGCACAACTTAATATCAACCACCCATCCATCTTAATCCATATCATGTGATCAAGTTTAATCTCAACCCTTCCTCATGTTTTAATCTCGACCATCCTTTAGTGTAGATTTTGGTGTCTATAGATACTCCTTTTTGTATCGTGTTGCGTGAAACACAATCCGGTGCAAAAATACAAGACACTTGGTTTGGCATGGTGAAGCAACTTTCTTTCCTTGGAATGCAAAGAAGATCTTGGAGATAAAGAATTTGTTAGTGTAGCTTACCCCCTCAATTGGAGAATGAGTGAAAAATGAGTCTCACGAGCCAATTGATAGAATTATGGGTAATGATGTAGGTGAATGGTGTAAGTGCAAGTGTATGATGTAAATGTAGATGATATGAATGATGTAAATGTGGATGATATGAATGATGTAAATTGATGTCATTTTTGCCCCAATGGAGAAAAGGTTTTTTGTATAATGCAAGTGATTAATTCTATTTTTGTCCCAAAAGAGAAAGGGTTTTTTCCAAGTGTGCATGCAAATGAACTTTGTTTTTGTCCCAATAGAAAAGGGATTTTTGCTAAGATGTAAATGTATTAAATGAATTCTATTTTTGCCCCAATAGAAAAGGGGTTTTTACAAATATATATGTATGATGTGTGATGTGAATGATGTATCCCGATGTGGGAACTCAAAATTAAATTTAGCTACCCCAAGTTTGGGGTGATTCCATGCTATTGGAAAACATGCCAATTGGCATCATTGAAATGCAAAGTGATGAAAATGTGAAAAAATAAAAAGAGTCAACCTTGGAGGGCTGGCTAGTGACTATAGGATAATTTCCTCTATTAGAATCAATTAACCTAGGAAAGGCCTATGTCTGTGATTACTGTCAATATAAAAGAAATGTTGAGGTGATTTTTCCGTGTTTCAACAAGCCCCATGAACAAGGCCATCAATGATAAATTTTTTAGAAAGTTAACTTGGGCATAGTTTCATTCAAAAAATGAGTAACCCAAAGTAATTTTATGTTTGAACAAGAGGATTTTGAATGATTATGGGCAAGTTTCCTTATGGTGATTTACTCATCTTATTGAATTGCATGGACAACCGATCGCTGATAGAATAGACCACTAGATACGAGGTTCACTTGAAATTGTGGGTAAATTTGGAATATGTTTAATGAAAATACAATGGTTTATGGATTAGATGGTGTTTCAATGAATATGTGATGATAAAAAATGCATTAATGATTGGATTGCATGATTTTGTGGAATTTTGCATTGTTTTGGAGCATTTTTTAAAGCAAATTTTGACAATTTTATGACTTTTTTATTGCAAACAAAGGTTAACCACCCAAATCAATATATGTTATCCCAAAGAGTGGTGAAATGATGGGATGGATGATTATAATGATGAATATGGTCAGTTTTGTGAAAATTTGGACCATTTTGAGGTGTTTTAAAGTTTGTAAGGCAATTTTACAACTTTTTATCGCAAGCAAAAATTAAGTGCCTAAATCGATTTTTGGTTTCACAAAACATAATATGATGATGAAATGAATGCAAGGATGCAATTTGGAGTGATTTTAAGGAGGTAATCTACATTTTATAGTATTTTTATCTTTCTACAAATGTTTGAAGCCAGATGTTGGCTAGCATCCACATCATGCGAAGATACTGGCAAGCATTTGCCACTCCGTAGATATTAGTCAGCGTTTCACTACACCATGTGAATACCCATGGGAATTTAAGCACACAAAAAATAGCTATAAATAGTTTGTAGAGTCAAAATTAGATTCATTCTTACATTCATAAGTTTCAGAAACTGCATTTGAAGGAGAGTGAGCGAGTGAAGAAGTGTGGTGGAGTGAAGGCCATGGTGATGGAGGGAGCAGATACTATAGGAGTAGCAGTGCAAGTGGTTAAGGTAAGTTCCCTTGGAACTTTTATTTGAAGTTTATATATATTTTAATCTCCAAAATTTCTTCCTTACTCAAAATATTATGTTCACTAAGCAACTCCATTTACTCTGAACTTGGATTATTATGATCACCTTTTTAGAATTTTGAAATTTTATCTTCTAGTTCTTATTTCTTCTCAAAAATATTTTCAAAAGTGTTCTTGTTCCATTCTTTTAATCTAGATATCATTGATTTAATTTGATTAGGAAGTGTATACAACCCACCATTCCCTAAAGAATTTCATGTTTGTGCTATCATATTGACAAATTGAGGATGGTCTTCCCACAAAATATGATCTTTTTTAATTCACTTACCATGATTTCAACTCTTATTGGCCAGTGATACGAACCAATCCTTGTCAAGGTATTGATCTTAGAACAAGTCCCTTCCTCTAGCCAATGATCTAAGAGTATGCACCTATCTAATTCTTTTGCTATTAGGTTATGACCTGTTGGACATTTTGAGTCCCTAAGTCAAATTTGTCATTGATGTCACCAGATGAAGTTATCATTAATGTCAAGGACTGTCAAGAAATAAAGTTGTCAAGGTTGTCATTTGATATCTAGGAATAAGCTTCAAATAACACCAAAGGTCAAGAGAATTAGTGCAGAAGTTAAAGGCAAAAGGGCTCCATAATATTTTAATTTTATATGGAAGCTTAGTTTAAAAGGTGTTTCATAAAAACCTAAGGAGGCTTATTGCAAAGTTAAAAGGAGGCCTAATATTTATTTTATAAAATATTTAAATTCAAAAGGAATTTAAATTTTATAAATAAATATCATTAATACCAAGTTGTGCAATAAGAGAAGGCCCTAATAAAACCAAAGGTTTTATTCAATTAATTTATAACATTTAAATTTAAATAAATTTAAATCACTTATAAATTAATTCGAACTCCAACGTTGAATAAGACTGGAGGAGCGCCGATGTGTTTGCATAAAGGATGAAAGGCTATATATACCATGCCTTAAAGGCATTTTTAATTATCCTTGCTTCGAACGTTATTTGTATGTGAATTGAATGAAGAGGAGCTTGTGAGAAAAGACGGTGAATTTGTATTTTGTGTGACAGCAATTGAGAACAAATCAAAAGCGCATAAAGTTTGAGAGCCAGCTGGGCAGTGTGGCCTAGTGGTGAGGAAGCATTGGCTAAAGCGTTGAGGCACCGAGTGGCCTATGTTTGAAATGCGATGGCAGTGTTTGCATTGTGTTGGAAACGCCAAGGAACAACGCACATTTTTATTTGGCAGAGAGAGGGAGGTTCATTGAGCACGTTATGCTCTCCACTTCCCAAGCGAGCGCTTAGCTCAAGCCACGGTTGGAGTCATGGCAAAGGCGTTGGTCGTGGGTTGCATTAAGGGTTCGAATCCCTCCAAAGGTAAGGTAATTAAATTTTAATTATTTTTAATATTGCCTAAAGTTGGGATTTAGAAGGGTTGCTAGTTGGAAATAGTTGAGAGGGTTGCTAGTTGAAAATTGGTGTTTGTTGGAAATTGTTTTTAATAAAGTTTGGAGTTATAAGGAGTTTGATTTTATTTTTAAATAAAGTCTTAATTATTATATTTTCATATTGGAGGATTAAGACTTTAAGAGTGTTGATTTTATTTGTAAAGGGATTTTTGCCAAAGATATTATTATGAAGATGTTGGATATTATTTTAAAGTTGGAGTGATAAGGTGTATTTTGTTTGATATCATTTTGTATTGTGATTCATTGAGAAAATTATTATCTTCTAACTTTTCTTTGAGATTGGAAAAGAAGTGATTGTGAGTGTGGCATATTTATGAGATCCCTTCATCATCAAGAAAAATGTATGAGCACATTCTTCCATAGTTGAGTTGATTGATTGACTTTCTGGAAAATAAAGTTTGGAGTGAAAAGGATTTGATTAGGGTTTCCTTTTTTAGAGTGTTTGAGATAATGCTTCAAGATTTTCTGGAATAAAGAGTTGTCAAAACCTTGTTCGATTAGCATTTTTGTTGAAGCCATTGGTTGTGTGAAGATTGATTTATAAGCATTTTTGTTGAAGAGAGTTGTTATGCAAAGAACTTGAACTAGGGTTTGAAAAGAACATGAGTATCATTGTTATGTGAAGATTGATTTATAAGCATTGTTGTTGAAGAGTTTTGTTATGCAAAGAACTTGAATTGGGGTTTGAAAAGAACATGAGTATCATTATTATGTGAGATTTGTTGTTAAGAATTGTTGGAAACATTTTGAGTTGATGTTTATATGCTTGGACTAGGGTTTGTGAGAAAGGGATGTTTCATTAAGTGATTGGTTGAGTAGAGTTGGTTGAGCCTAGTCAAGTGGATGTGTGAAGTGTTTGTTCAAGATCCATAAAAAAAACTATCTTATATTTTGATTTGAGTTGATAAAGTGTTTGAGCATTGAGTTGAAACATATTGGGTCTCTAACAATTCACTTTATGTATCTATGAGATTGGTTAAGTTCTGTGTGAGCTTATTGAGCAGATTTGGACAAGTTCTAAGTGGACTTGTTGAGTAGATTTGGACAAGTTCTGAGTGGACTTGTTGAGCAGATTTGGACAAGTTATGAGTGGACTTGTTGAGCAGATTTGGATAAGTTTTGAGTGAGCTTGTTGAGAAAATTTGGACAAGTTCTGAGTGGAATTTTTGAGTAGATTGAGCAAGTTCTGATTGGACTTGTTGAGCAGATTTGGACAAGTTCTAAGTGAGCTTGTTGATCAAGTTTGGACAAGTTATGAGTGAGCTTGTTGAGAAGTTTGGACAAGTTCTGAGTGAGCTTGTTGAGCAATTTGGACAAGTTATGCGTGGACTTGTTGAGCAATTTGGACAAGTTATGCGTGGACTTGTTGAGCAGGTTCTGAGTGGACCTATTGAGCATATTGGAGCAGGTTCTGAGTGGGCCTATTGAGCATATTTGAGCAGGTTCAGAGTGGACCTATAGAGCATATTTGATCAATTTTTGAGTGGACCTATTGAGCATATTTGAGTAGGTTCTGAGTGGACCTATTGAGAAGATTTGAGCAGGTTCTGAGTGGACCTATTGAGCATATTTGAGCAGGTTTTGAGTGGACCTATTGAGAAGATTTGATAAGGTTCTTAGTGGACCTATTGAGCAGATTTGAGTCGGTTTTGAGTGGACCTGTTGAGCAGATTTAAGACAGAGCTTTGGAGGTGACAAAGCAAAGAGGAGAGTAGTCTCCAGTGGATAGAGATCCATCAGCCAGGGCAGTGAAGACAGGTCTTCTGAGTGGGTACAAGAGTCTTCAATGGAGAGAGATCCACAAGCCAGTGCAGTGGAGGCAGTAGTCTTCTAGAGGATCACTAGCCAAAGCAGAGGAGTTCTCCTATGGATAGAGATCCACAAACTTGATTTAGGGGATTGATATCTCCTTTGGATAGAGGTCCATAAACATTTTAATAGGTAAGGATTCCCAAGATATTGATTGAGAAAATTTTAGTAAAATATTTTCTCCGTGGAGCACATTGGGTAAACCATGTAAATCATGGTGTCTCTATTGTGTATGGTGTTTTGTGCATTGCTTTGATTATTGTTGTTGATATTTTTATCTATACATTGCATAATATTGATTGGAAAAGGAAATTAAAAAGTGGTCTTATACTTTTCACCCCCCCTCTCAGTATAAGCTTGTGTTCTTCATGACCTCTATTGTTGTTGGTCTAGTTGGCATAAAATTTGCCTAAGTCTATGAATAGTGCCCTAGACTTTAGCCAACATTTGGATGAACAAGATTCTCTCAATTCAATCTCCGAAAGTTGGCTTCTTACAATACTTACAAAATTAAAATGGGGGTTTAAGCTAAAAGTGAGAAATGGAAAATTTAGGAAGGGGTAAGGATTTAGAGTAGTGACTAAATAATGATAGGGTATAGCATAACAGCATTAGACACAAGTTGCATAAATCTTAGTACAATTAATTTGCAGTGATACTTAACAAACCAACGACTATCAAATGCATAACAGAGTCAATTTAGCTATGGCTATATTCTTTAATCATTCCAAAGACTAATGAAAAGTAATCCCACAACGATCCAAAGAGAAAATTTTGCTTTAACAAAATAAACTAGCCATAAAGTGTAACACAAATGACTTAAATATATATCCATTTATAAGAACCTGAAACAACAATCATAATGGAGGCCAAACAACTATCACTTTTCATTAACTGGCAAAAATTATACATTATACATCTAGGCAAATGCTACAAATTTGAACCTCACTGTGAGGTGTATTAAAGTATTTATAGGTTGCCTATGAATCTTGTAGTTTAAGATTTACAAAGTTATGCATTTGCTGGAAGAAAAGTCTGGCAAGGTACGTTCAGATGATGTGATCAGTCTAGATTTATCTGTGCCCTTGTAATTCACGTGTTATTTTATGATCTGGCCCCTAGATCTGTAATTGCCTACTACAAATAGATGAACTGTTGCAATGACTTATCAGAGATATTGTCCTAAAATTCCAACGATCTTGGTTAAAACATCTGGAAGGCGCTAAATTGTAATTTTGAAAGAAATGTTCTAGGCTAGTGTATCAAAGTCATGCCTATGACAATATCAAGCATTTTTGACCGCCTAAAGGCTTCTTGCGCCAAATCCATATTTTTGAGTTGATATGGTGACATCATCATTGAACGAGTATCAATTTTGTTCATCTTTGGCTCATGTTTTGGTTCTTTCAGATTTGTGCATCTTTGGTTTCATCAACGTTTTTGCAATGGGGTTTCAATTTTTTTTTGCCACAGTATCTTTGACATGTTTTTAGAAATGCAAGAGTGTTGACATCATCATTTGAATATGTTCAAAATTAATTTATTTCATGTTTGAGTTAAGGGTACACTCGACCAATGTCAAAGATGCGTTGTTTCATTGTCGAGAAATTTTGTTTTGTTCGCTTGATGCATTCTTGTGCATTTTTTTACTTCTAAGGTGTCATGTTGATGTCATTACTAAAAATGGTCCGAAATTGTTCAATCCCAGACTTGTAAAATTTTGGAATTTCTTTTGACACAACCAATTTTTTAAAGAAATACTTGGCCACCCTAAAGCTTATTTCTAAGTTGAAGTATTAAAATGTTAGCCATCTGCGTTGCTTAGGGATTCAAGCCAACTTCAATATTTCTTCTATTAGTGAAGTTTAAGCGCAATATCAACAAAACAAATTGTGAATGAGGGCATGAATTTGACCCACAGGTCCATGTATAAAAGCTCCCATAGATTATTATTATGAAGAAAAGCTGAGAAATCTCTCATAATTTGTGTTAATTTCCTAATTCTCCCAAAATTTTCATCTAGATTAGTTATGGCATTGAAATATCCTATGATCATGAATCGGGTTTTTTGGCCTTTCTCATAAAAATCCCACTCCAAACTTCCAATATGCCTAATTGAGTTGTAGGTCCATAGACATTGATAAGGATGAAACAAGTGTCTGTAAAGTAACATGTGACTAAAGAGGCTATCCAATGCCTAGTTTTATGAATGGTTACACAAGAGGTTCTAATAGGATTCCAACATGTTAGAATTCCCCTTCTTTCTCCTTAAGAATCCATAGCATCCCATTCACATCTTGCCCATACTGCTTTCATTTGTCATTTTAGTTTCTTAGATACAAAGAATATCATGTTTATTACTTAAATAGAGGTCCCTGGTACACCTCTACTTTGAGGGGGTATTAGCACCCCTTATATTTCATGAAATGGTAATCATATCTTATTAGAGGCCACTGGCCCCGTTACGAATTACAAATATCATTTTGTTGTTTGGTAAAGATTTCAACCAACTTAGGTTGTGTTCTTTTCTCTATATTTGATCTTGCTTCCTTGGATCTTGTTTGATAATTTGAGGGTTTTCCTCTTCTTGCCTTACCTGTATCAAGAGTAGGTCTTATTATTCTATTCCTTCATATTTTTTCACAACTTTTTTTCATTTGACTTATTCTCTTCTGGCTTTACTACAAAAGTTTTTTACTTGTCCTACTCATTTTTTGGTATTTCCTTATTAATGGTAGAGGTATTAACATCTAACATTGCATTTTCATAGGTTAAAATTATATTAAAAGTGGGTTTTGAAAGGACCCCAAAACCTTTTTACAACAAGTCAACCGACTAAACCAAAGACCAAGAACAATCAATTTGAAAAATCCCACCCAGCGGGAAATAAATAGTTTGGAAAAGCCCGCCCAACGGGAACAGACAAATTTGAAAAATCCCGACCAGTGGGAAACCGCAAATTTTGAAAAATCTTGCCTAACGGGAAAACATGCAGGATAAAACGTAGAGTTTGAACATCTTGCCCAATGGAAAACCACCAATTTGAAAATTTCATCCAATGAAAAACCAGTAGGAAGACGAATTTGAAAAACCCCACCTAGCGGGGAAACTAGTAGGATGATGAATTTGAAAATCTCGCCTAGCGAGAAGCAGTCGAAAACACCAAATTGAAAATATCGCCCAACGGGAAAACCAACAGGTTTGGAAAATCCCGCCCAACGGGAAATCCAACAGAAAAAACGAATTTGAAAAACCCCGTCCAACGGGAAAACCAACAGGTTTGGAGAGTCCCGCCCAGCGGGAAAACCAATAGAATACCGGATTTGAAAAATCCCGCCCAACGGGAAAACCAACAGGTTTGGAAAATCCCGCCCAACAGGAAAACCAACAGAAGAACGGATTTGAAAAACCATAGCATCGGTATCCCGCCAACAGGAGTACGAGGAAGCTGAAAGGAGCTAGGGACAACAACAACAGATGCAAGGAAAGGATCCCCGAAAGCCAAAACTGAAGGAGGAAGAAGTGACCACAACTACAAGCGCACCGGACTTCACCCCAAGACCAAAAAATGCAAAAGAAACCCCAAGCATTCCAACAGAAAGGACCAGGAACCCACCATCTTTGCTCATGAATAGTTCCAGGGAACTAGAACTGGGACTGAGAACAACTCAAGAACAAGAAGAGGCCCCCCCAAGGCCAATAACAAGCTCTGAGAGTCCATCGAGAAGCAAGACCAGAAAGCAAAATCCCTCAAACAAAAAACTGAAACAAAAAACCTGTGAAGCCCAGGTAGAAAGCGATAACAAGCACAAAGATGGGATCCTTGGAAGCCTAAACTGAGGGAGCCAGGGGTCTGCATGCATTGATCACAGGTCCCCTCCCCAAGATCGAGACATGCAGCAAAAAACCCTAAGCACCCTAATAGAAAGGACCAGGAACCCCCATCCTTGCACGAACAGCTTCAGGGAACTGGGACTGGGGCTGAGAACAACTCAAGCACAGAAAGAGGCCCCCCCCAAGGCCATGCAAATGCTCTAAGCGTCCACCAAGCATCAGATCCACCAAGAATAAACCTTCGAATAGGAAACCGAACATGGCCCCACCCAAAGGAATGGGACCACCAGCAACCAAAGGCATCCCAAAGAGGAGTCACGGGCAAAGAGGAAACTGGCCCCCCCAAACCAACCTCGATGAAGTGAGTACCTCACAGGACACACCAGGAAGCAATCAAAAACCCAACCTGTAACCATGACAGACCGAGAAAAGCCCTGGGAACTGGATCTAAGTAAAAAACCTACAAAAAAAACTTAGGGAAAAGTCTGAGGGAGAACAAGGAAAGGATCTTGGGAACATGCAGGAAATCCTAGAAGATCCCTGGGAAGCACCAAGCCTAGGACTCAAGCAAGGAAACCCCAAAACTACTGGGAAAGGAGCAGAAAGTGGGCAAGGATCTCCCCCCAAGGAGATCATCTGCTACAAACCATTCCCAAAGTGAGATGACCTGGGATGAATGAGGGACTGGGCAAGAACCAGGGAAAACCAAGGGAGCATCTAACATTGCATTTTCTCTACCAATTTTCTTCTCCTTAATGGTGCATGGTACTTCAATAAAGTCTTCAAAATTATTCCTTAATGTTCGTTGAGAATGTTCGTCCTTAAATCAGAATCATACTAAATAGATAGTTCCTTGTTAATATTTTAAATTTGTTGTATTGTGTCCTCTAAGCTCTAATTTGATTTTTCTTCATAGGCTAAAGCCTTAAAAGAATTGGTATTTCTTCCAATATCCTTCCTTATTGGTCTCCATTGTTTATTTACTTTCATCTGTCTAGACCTATTTTTTGGAAGTTGAAAACCATCCTCATCTGTATCCATTTGTAAATTTCTCTTACGGTTTTCTACATATGTTTTTGTTGGACTCTTCTTACAACATGATCTTTCAATTGGTCTCACCTCATGACATCTTCTACATCTAAATGATATGTTTTCATAATCTATGGTTTAGGTCCACAACTTACCCACAAACTTAAGAATGATTGTTTCTAATAAAGGTTTACTAATATCAATCATGACCAATATCTAAGCATAAATAGCCAAAAATTCATCTTTTGAAGTTTCTAAAATCTCAAGGAATTCTCCCACAAAGTGTTGCCTATAGCCTTAATGGTTTTTGTTTCCCAAAATTCAATGGGCAATCCATACATCCTAACCCACACTAGTACCAGGTATAGATTTACATTTTCAAGCACAAAGCCTTCATACCAATGGGTAAGGAAGAGTCTTACTCTTCCCATAAACCAAGGACCCCCTTTAGGACTCTATCTCTTTCCTCCCTGGAACAAAAAATGGCTAGGAAGAAACCTTTGGAAAGAAATGATATAATCACTTATGGAGACTTCCAACTGCTATCAATCCATTTTCTCAAGGCTAAAGCCCTAGCCAAGACCCATTAAATTTACCAAAAATGACCCTATATTTGAGATACAAGGATCGATCCTTTGTGAGGCACTCACTAACCTCTACTATTAGAGATGATTCTAAGGATTTAGTTGTTAATCGGTCCATAATAAGGAAACTAAAACTCAAAATCTACTGAAATTTACCGAACTATCCTATAGCAATTATAATATATGAAAAAAACCTAAAATATTTTGCATGCAAATTTTCTAAGAAAAAGAACGAGAGAAAGGAACTTAGCTAAAAAAATCTATGCCTATATAGGATGTCTTGCCTCACTAAAACCCTAACCCTCCATTGTTCCTCCCATGATGCAGGAGCATCCGGCAGCAACAGAGCAACCTCGCATCAACTGGAATTTTTCTAAAGTTGGGGGAAGTTTAAGTTTTGTAAAGCAAGTTCTTTACCAAGGCAAAAGTTGGGGAGGGGGTCACGAAATCGCGACCCCAAAGGCTGCGGCAAGGCGAAGGCAGGTTTTGTCGCGATATCGCGACGTTTTCGAAGGCTAAGGCACGAAGGGGGTTTTCGTCGCGATATCGCGACGTCGCGATGTCGCGACGTTTTTGAAGGCGAAGGCCCAAGGGGGGTTTCCGTCGCGATATCGCGACATCGCGATGTCGCGACATTTTTGAAAGCAAAGGCGGAGTTGACGAAGGGTTCGAAGAAAAGCGAAGGCGGAGTTGATGAAGGGCTCGAAAGGCGAAGGCGAAAAACGGTCACGATATCGCGACGTCGCGATGTCGCGACAACAAAAGGGAAAACCGAGGCGCAGGAGGAAATGGTCGCGATATCGCGACATGTCGCGATATCGCGACACAAACCGAGACAAGGGGCTCGCAGACGAAAATGGTCGTGATATCGCGACATGTCGTGATATCGCGACACAAACCGAGACAAGGGGCTCGCAGGCGGAAATGGTCGCGATATCGCGACATGTCGCGATATCGCGACCGGTTGAAGGCGAATCAAATTTGGACACGTGGATAGGCCATGCGCACGGGAAAAGTGACAGCGGGCACGATTAAAAGTTTTGACAAGGCAACAGTTCCCGAGGGACAGCCTGGCAAACGGCGGTTGCAGGTCAAGGTTAATGCGTGCTTTCATGGCGGATCGGGGGTGGTTGCCCATTGATGTAAGAAATTTTGAAAACTTGACGGAGGAAGCAGACTTTCAGATTTAATTTCTTGAATTCGCGCAGGTGGGTCATTAATGGACATAGAGGGCCGAGACCTCGATAAAAACTCGAGAAATTGTAATAGATTGGTGGTGGATCGGGGAATAGAGGCGATTGTGTGATTTTGGAAGACCAAGCCGAGTGCTGGTCATTTGTAAGCCTACGGGCTGTTGTAAGTTGTATATTTTCCCAGATCTAATACAAAGCAATTTTTTTTGGAATTCGTGGGGGTGCCTGTGTGTGTTTATTCTTTCGGTCCCCCATCAGTGGTATTAGAGCCAAAAGTTCCTGAGTGTGTAACAGATCGTCGAACGTGAGGCAGTTACACCAGGATCTGTGGGAAGGCTCGTGAGAACCTAGGTGAGAAGAATGCCTCCGAGAAGAAACCCTGTTGGTGGGGGAGGCATGATGGCAGCAGCAGATTTTCGAGCTTTGCAACGGCAAGTTCAGGCCCTGCAAGAAGAACTGCGCAGAGGACACGAACCAAGAAGAGATGCAGACAATGAAGACGAAGTAGATGAAGAAGAAAATCAGTCTGAAGAAGAGGAAGAGGTTGTGGATCCGGCACAAGCCAGACTGTACAAAGCCATATCCTAGATTGGGAAGAGGCCGAAGATGGAAGTTTCCACGTATTTCGAGAACCTGGATCCGGAGGAATTGATCGACTGGATCAATGATCTGGAAGAATACTTCGAATATGAAGAAGTTGAAGATCCCGAGAGGGTCAGATTTGCAAAGACCAAACTGAAAGGTCATGCCAACATATGGTGGAAGGGGGTACAGATGGAACGGAACCGAAGAGGAAAAGAACGGATAACAAGATGGGAGCGGATGGTAGAAAAATTAAAGAGACAGTTTATTCCGACAGATTACGAGTTGGATCTGCTAAGAAAAATGCAGAGTTTGAGACAGATGAATAAAACTGTCCAAGAATACATGGAGGAGTTTTATAGAATCTCCATCAAAATCGACCATTTGGAAGCAAGCAAGGAGAAGGTGGCCCGTTATATTAATGGGTTGAGACCCAGTATCCAGGAAGAGTTGAGCTTAGTTCGGGTGAGCACCATTGAAGATGCTTACAAGTTTGCTTTGAAAGTTGAAGAAAAACTGAACAGAAGGTTTGAGAGCAAGCAAAAAGGAAGAGGGCGCGGAGGAAAGACTAGTGGAAGAAAAGAGGAAGGAAAAGAGGAGAAGAAGGAAGAGGTTGGCAGCAGCCGGGATCAGAAGGAAGATGAAGAACCCAAACCCCAAGTTCAAAACAATGGCTACCCAAGGGGAAGAGGTAGATCTGGACGTGGGTATGGAAGAGGAGTGTTTCGGGGAACATGTTTCCACTATGGAGAAGAGGGACATCGGGCATATGAGTGTCCCTAGCACCCCGAGAGGGTGAACAAGAAACATGTGGGTCCTGCCAGAGCTGTTGTGGTAGCGGAAGATGCTGAATCAGAACATTCTGAAGAAGCTGAGAAAGGAGAAGCAATGATCGTGAGGAGAACCATGCTGATTGAGAAAGACAAACCAGAGCAGAGGAGAAGCCTGTTTCGCACACGGTGCAAAAGTGCAAGCAAAGTCTGTAATGTTATTATAGACAATGGGAGTACAGATAACTTAGTCTCCGAGGAGATGGTTGCTAAGTTACAACTGGAAAGGAGGAGACACCCGCATCCATACCGGATTGCGTGGTTGTGGAAGGACCACAGAGCATGGGTCCGTGAACAGTGCTTAGTCACGTTCAATATTGGGAGATACTAGGATGAAGTCCTGTGTGATGTTTTTCCCATGGATGCTTGCCATTTGCTGTTAGGAAGGCCATGGCAGTTTGATCGGAGTGTAGTGCATGATGGTCGTGCAAATACGTACTCCTTGATGAAAGATGGAGTGCGCCACAAATTAAAGCCAATACAGGCAGTGGACGAGAAGGTATGCAACAGTGCTAGAATTTGTCTGGTAGAAGGCAAAAAATATTTTTGCCAAGAGACGGGGTTTAAGCGAGCTGCAGAGGCAGGTGCACGTTCGGAGGTGTTACAGAAGACGCGGACCGAACAGCACAGAAGTGAAGGTCACTTCTCCATTTACCTCGGGTGTCTGATGCAGGAGCATCCGGCGGCAACAGAGCAACCTCGCATCAACTGGAATTTTTCTAAAGTTGGGGGAAGTTTAAGTTTTGTAAAGCAAGTTCTTTACCAAGGCAAAAGTTGGGGAGGGGGTCGCGATTTAGGCTGCGGCAAGGCGAAGGCAGGTTTTGTCGTGATATCGCGACGTTTCTAAAGGCGAAGGCACGAAGGGGGTTTTCGTCGCGATATCGCGACGTCGCGATGTCGCGACGTTTTTGAAGGCGAAGGCCCGAGGGAGTTTTCGTCGCGATATCGCGACGTCGCGATGTCGCGACATTTTTGAAAGCAAAGGCGGAGTTGACGAAGGGTTCGAAGAAAAGCGAAGGCGGAGTTGACGAAGGGCTCGAAAGGCGAAGGCAGAAAATGGTCGCGATGTCGCGACAACAAAAGGGAAAACCGAGGCGCAGGAGGAAATGGTCGTGATATCGCGACATGTCGCGATATCGCGACACAAACTGAGACAAGGGGCTCGCAAACGAAAATGGTCGCGATATCGCGACACAAACTGAGACAAGGGGCTCGCAGGCGAAAATGGTCGCGATATCGTGACCGGTTGAAGGCGAATCAAATTTGGACACGTGGACAGGCCACGCGTGCGAGAAAAGTGACAGCGGGCACGATTAAAAGTTCTGACAAGGCAACAGTTCCTGAGGGACAGCCTGGCAAATGGCGGTTGCAGGTCAAGGTTAATGCGTGCTTTCATGGCGGATCGGGGGATGGTTGCCCATTGATGAAAAAAAAAAATTTGAAAACTTGACAGAGGAAGCGGACTTTCAGATTTAATTTCTTGAATTCGCGCAGGTGGGTCATTAATGGACATAGAGGGCCGAGACCTCGATAAAAACTCGGGAAATTGTAATAGATTGGTGGTGGATCGGGGAATAGAGGCGGTTGTGTGATTTTGGAAGACCAAGCCGAGTGCTGGTCATTTGTAAGCCTGCGGGCTGTTGTAAGTTGTATATTTTCCTAGATCTAATACAGAGCAATTTTTTTTTGGAATTCGTGGGGGTGCTTGTGTGTGTTTATTCTCCCGCTCCATTTGCTCCTCCCATCATCCAAAACCCTAGCCCTCCATTTGCTCCTCCCATCATCCAAAACCCTAGCCCTCCATTTGCTCCTCCCATCATCCGAACTCTAGTTGATAGATATTTGCAATTTTGTTTTTTGTAACTTGAAAAATCATCACTACCCTTGGATGACACTCCTCCCATCATCCAAAACCCTAGCCCTCCATTTGCTCCTCCCATCATCCGAACTCTAATTGATAGATATTTGCAATTTTGTTTTTTTGTAACTTGAAAAATCATCACTACCCTTGGATGACAAACTTCACAAGGTCGTATCTCCCTTAATATTGTTTAGATTCATTTATATGACCACTCATTTTAAGGCTCTTCAAATTCCACACAAAATGAATAAAAGTCAATTGAATTGAACAACCCTGAACAAAAATAAGGCTCCTAAAAGATGAAAAAAATTCAAAAAAAATTACCTAACACTACCCTTCTTTTGAACCAAATTAGATTGATATAATTTTTAAAAATAAAATTATTTAATAAATTATTTTGTATTTTTACCTATATTTTATGACTTATTTTAAATAATTTGATAAGTTATCCAAGGATTATAAGTTAATTGTTTATTTTTTAAACGCCACTTGCATTATCGGTGATGTGACCCGGGTTCAATCCCCACGGCGGATATGTATATGTATAAGAAGCATTTACTCAATAAAAAAAAATTTAAAAAGTTTTACTCAATATAATTGGTTCCAATAAAAAAAAATTAAATAAAAGAACTATAAGTATAAATACTAAAAAAAATAGTTTTAAAAGAGTAAAATATTTATCATGCTTGAATTTTGGATGTGAATATTTTTCCTTACAAGATTAAAAATGATCTCATCCATCATAATAATGTTACAACAAATTTGATAAACACGCATTAATTGCTTGACAAATTTTTGATAAATACGCATTAATTGCTTGACAAAATTTAGATCTTAATTTTTTTAAATTTAAAGATGTAACAAATTAAACTAATACCATTTAATAAAAAAATATTATTATTATTTAATCTTTAATACAATTATTATTTTTAAAAATAACAAATTAAACTAATACCACTTAATTAAAAAAATATTATTATTATTTAATCTTTAATATAATTATTATTGTAAAACAAAAAGACGTCACATTAATTAAAAATAATAATAAAATGAAAAGAGCTAAGCCCTCTGAAACGGGAAATTAAAAAATGTTCAACTGCTGAGTTTTCCCCTTTTCTTACCGTTCTAAATGAATATTTCATACATTCATTGAATGAATGAATAAAATGAAAGATTTTAATTACGTCCACGAGACCCAAATATGGTTTATGGAACCTCAAATATGGAAGTACAATTATTCAAATCATATCATATGATCTTTAATTGTTCCTTCTCCTGCTGATTTGTGTTAGCAATTTCCCAACTTTTTTTATTTTACTGTCTTCAAATAAATCTGCCATAAACCTGTTCCCAAGTGTTTCTTTGTATTTGTCATGGATATCTGAAAACTTGAACATTTATAAATAAAGTGATCCTCTGTCCCTACTACTCATGTGCTGCATAGAGTACATATCCTTTCTTCCCATTGTTCTTTGGGCATTGTCCATCTCCATGTTTTACATTTAAGCCTATGAGAGCTAGTCCTTATCTAAGCAATGAGTATTTTGTCCTTCCACTTGATTTACGCTTGTTCCTTCTGGTCATACGTTGGGTTAAAATTTGTTATATAATATTATATTTTCCTACTTGCATTTTTCCACATTCCACTTCTAAACTTTTTATGTCTTTGTTGACATTTGGGCATTCATTTATGTTGATTTCCCAACGTTTCATCAATTTCTGATTTTGTTTCATCCATGTATTTTTTCACCTATGCGACTCTTCATCCCTAGCTGCCTTAGGCCATCTATCATCTTTCATGTTTTCTGGTTTTTTAGTAACATAACAGCTTGGTCATAACAATTGCTTCTAAAGGAAACATTCGAGTTTCAGCTAAAATAATTTCATTGAAAATCGTTAAATTTTTTTTTACCGTTTTAGATGAATTTTCATACATTCATTGAAATCGTTTACCTTTTTTTTTACCGTTTTAGATGAATCTTTCAACAAGTTCAATTAAAGGCCCGTTTCAACAAATTTATATTAAATAAAAGTTAGTGATTTTTTTTATTAATGTTTCAACATCAGCTATAGGTTGAACCTAAGTCTTATCAACTGAAGTTAAACCCGAGTCTCATTATCCTGTAGAGTTGAACCCAAGTCTCATCCCCAATATACAAATGATGTATATGCACAGGCATGCAAATGATGTATATGCACACGCATGCAAATGGTTATTGACTACTTTGTTATTATATCAAATAAACTTCAATTTTAAAATAAAAACTTGCTCTCAGGTCATTACCCCATTATCATTATATTAAAACCCGTGAAACAAGCTTTACCACGTTGCCTTGTTGAGATCATTTCAAAATAAGCACTGGGTTCGGGTTATTACTTCATGCTGGTTACATTGCAACCTCTTATACAAAAGCACCACATTATCTCATTTTTATTATAAAATATTTTATAGATACAGAGTAAAATAGTTTTCGTCAATAAATTCAATTCGTTTAAGCCCAACTTTATATATAAAAATAAGAGCTATAAATGAAAGCTATAAATGTGTGATGTTTCATACCACCATTCAATGACCATCATTGCAGGGTGCGCAATAAATCTCTCTGCTTAATGACTGTGGAGTTCCTTGGATCTCCACCTAAAATTAATAGACTCAAACCATCATCCTTAAATACTTAAATAGGAAGAAAATAACTTTGGTCATTGAGTTTGTGCTGACCTGCAATGTTGGTATTTAAAATATTTTTAAATACGTAAATTTGATTGCATCCCACACTAATTTATTAAAATCTAGGTTGATAATAACACTAATACAAACTAGGTGCGCCAATATGCAGAGCAAGCATCCCAAAAATTATCCTTCTTGGAATAGGAAACACAGAAGGATATGGTGCTTATAAAATAACTAAACCAGATAATCAGAGGTTTTCTCTGTTTTACCATACCCGTACATCATCCCTTGATTAAAAGGATTGCTTCCAAACAAGAATTTATCAAGACTGCCCAAAGAAATCCAGTTGCTTCTATCACAATGATGTAGAATGCCATACTCACTGCCCCGACAACAAAATCTCTGATGTAATAACGTCTCAGTCCATTGACCAATTCTTGAGCAGGCAAGTTACCCAAAAGTTCAGAAACAATGTTGCAAAAATCTTGGTGAATCCTGCCTGCATTTCATTTTTATCAAAAATACGAAGACTAATAATATTTGAGATCAGGTCCTCTAACCACATAGCCTACTCATGGTTGCATCATATGCAAAATGCAACAAAGGCTGAAACTTTTATTATACCATCCACCACTTCTTCATTATGTTCCTGTGAGTTTCATATGGCCATCAAGAATCTAAAATACAATAATTTCAGTACAGTTTCATAGGGAAAAACCAAATTTTCATTTTCATATACCCTGGAATTCATACCTGCAAGGGTTCTGGAAAAAACCTTGTGATTGAAATGATAAATCAATAACCCAAATTCCTTCAGTCAAATAATCTGACCAAAGATTTTTATCAGAAATGTGACTACCCCATTAATTTCTATGCACAAGAAATAGGCCCATCTCCATCTCATCTTCAGAGCCTAGGACAACGTAACTTAAACAAAAACATCACTTTCTAGCTCCTTCTCATAGTTTTCCACTACTAATGAGAGGGGTTCTCTCTCAAACTCCCTGATCTCAACAATTTCCTTGGCCCCTCTTGTATTACTCGCTTTGAACCTGCTGCTGCCTGCCAACATCAGCAACTCGCCCTCATTGTCAGCAGATCCTGTATTTCCATTCACCGCAGAAACAAAACTCCGATGTTCAAAGACTTTTCTGTCAATATGTGATAAACTGTTCCTTTGCAATTTAACCTTGTCTTGTCGGGCCCTACGCACAGCCTGCTGGATGTGTCGCTCATGTTGCTTTAATATTTCATCAATATTTCCTGATGGTGGCAACAATGGACCTGAGTAATGTATTCTGTCCCCTTGACCACCAATTCCCTGCCAAATCCATGTTCGCAAAAAAGCACACCAATCTTGTCACCAAAACATGGAATTTAGATTCAAGCACCTAATATGTAGGTAAAAACTAGAACACAAATTCAAACCTTAAAAAACAAAAGCCTGCTCCTACGTACCATGATATGTTCTTTACAACCAAACCTTTCTTCTCTCTGATTATGTGTTGCTGGCAAATCCTGCGATTGATAATTATCTAAAGCTTTGAATGATTCTGGTCTTTGAGACTGAGTCCAATCTTGTTGCATTGAATGTTCAGGAGCTTGAAGATATTCATGTTTTCCATTACTATATACATTATTTATTTCATCAATATGACTATGTTGTCGCATGCTGTTTCGTTCCCTATGTGGATCTAAACCAGCATTGCTTCTTGCTGCTACTAAACGGGACAAATTTGACAAATCAGCCTCAGGTTCAGGTCCATATGCTCCCTGCTTCTTTAAGTCAGGTATTGCAAATTGCTTTGAGCGTGACAATGATCGGCTTGGAGCCCCTCGTACATCACCCTCTTTCTGCTTCTTTCCCCACATTGAACCACTTGAATTTGTATTTGAGAGTCGGACCAGAATGAGAAGGCCCTGCTTGTTGAGAATACATGCAAGAAGTGCTACCTACTTCAGTGGAAACATGCACTGGCCTTGGAGGCTCAATAGGAAAGCCAAGAGCATCATACTCCTGGTGAGGATTAAACTTTTCACTCTTGCTTTTTGAAGATGCTTGTGAACTCAAGCGCCGCTTCTGAGAACATAGGACAAATAGGGACGAGAAGCATTCAGGATTGTCTCCTAGATAAGGGAATCCAGATTGCAAATAGCTAAAGATAGAAGAGTCTTAGAATCCGTCATAGTCAAAGGATAGTCGATTCTTTACATCCCAAAAATCTGTTCAGAGTCCCAAAAGAATTTAATAGATAAATTCAATAATCATACCTGTATGGATGCCGCTAATTCAGCATTGGCATCTGGCGCTGGAATTGCTCTGGATTCACGTGAATATCGTTTAGGTGCATCATATCCTCGTCCTCTACCTCCTGCTGCTCTTTGCCTGAAACAAAAACAAAAAAGAAATCAATGAAGACAACATAAAAGACCTCATAAGATCATTTATGTTTTTTTTAAATTATAATCCAAACATATCAAGACATGTCTTTGCAGGACTGTATATTTATTTTGCAGACATTCAACACCCAGGTTAAAAAACCTTAAACGACAGAAAAACTACTGTAATGTGCATTTGTAAGCAATCATATCAAAATGTACTGTAAAAAAATACATAATTGTATGCCAGTTATCTTACTCTACTAACAAGTTGTATAGCAACCACTGATTTATTGGCATGTACATGGTAAAAGAAAGACGAAAAATGAGACGTAAGTTCAATTTTTTCTTTTAAATAAATGAAAGAATGAATACAAGAATAAAAATAAACATAAAACGACAGGACAGCTACTTTTGGATGCACTATTAGGCAAGGGGCTTAGATGAAAAATGCCAGATTAATAATAAATTAACAGAAAAGTGCTTAAGACTGAAATAAAATCATAAATAAGTTACAAATACTTCTCTATCAGCATGTTACGGCATAAGACAGGAAAAGATATAAGGTTTAAAAAATATAACATGAAGGCAAGCTTTGGACACTTTCTGTTGAGTAACTTGCATAAAACATGACAGTACTAGATTAACATACAGAAGTACTTAAGACTGAAAGAAAACCATTGTGACTGCTTCTTTGGAAAGAGGACATACAATATTTAACAGCACTTGAACAACATTCCAGATTATATAATTCTGAAATTGCACCCATGCATTCTTCACATATTTAACAGAGCAGAAACAGTATTCCAAATTGTATAATTCTGAAATTGAATCCATGCATTGACCTCTAATATTCTATAATATTTTTTAAAATGATAAACCTTTGTAATAGAATTGGCATTCCTCTAATCAATTTGATTGATTCTTGCAATTCATTAAAAATGCCCAAGTTCAAAACATATAATTTCATCGCTCTGGGTATAAATATTATGTACCTTCTTGCCTCTTCCTCACGAATTTTTGCATCAAACTCCTTGCTTGGTGGGTATTTGGGCAAGATTGAAGGATCACAAGCAAGTGGCTTTGTTGTGAAGAACTAAATAATAGTAACCAAAACAACAAGAAACCAAGTAATGGTTAGTTCATAATTCAAAACAAACTTTCATAAAATGTATGATAAGACCACACAAGATGTAAACTAGAGCAAATGAATATTTTATGAAATCAATATCACCTGTGCCTGAAATATTTCTCATTTATACTGACAATCAAACTCACATGACCATAAAGGAAAGGTGATTTCTTAGGTCATAGCCAAGATAGCATGCCTCTTGGGCACAATAATATGTGTAATGCCTTCCTGCATAAATCTGTAAGACCATCCTCGCATGTTGTTCAAGGCTCCTTTGATTATGATTTTCACAGGACAATTTCATTTTCTTTCACTACACAAATTCAAGGATACAACGAACATTGCATAACAAGGATCTTGTCAAGCAATATTCTTTGGAAGACAAGACATAAGTTAACCTTTAATGACATCAAGTCCCCTTTACAGCTTAAGCAGATTAATTCTTTTCAAGCAGGAATTGGCTGTGCTTGTTAAACCCAAACTTGCTTGTTTTGTTAAATATGTCAATTAATTGCCTGTTGGAGCACACACATATATGCTGGCCTTTCTAGAGCAACATTCACCATGTAATTCTATTCTAAGTTGGTATAATTATCATGTTCTTTGATGTAGTATAAGATGCATTTCAAATAAAAATATAATTAACAACTTAGGACTGTTTTTTTTTTGAAAAAAATGAAAAACTTGTATTAATACAAAGAGCAATTACAAGCGGGAGAGAACACATCCCAACCAAGAACAGCAAACAGCACAACAAGAGAAGAGCACAAAGGCAACCCAACACAACACAAAGCAAAGAAGTCAACTGGGCGCGAAAAGCGACATGTCGCGAAATCGCGACATGTCGCGAGATCGCGACAGTCAACCCCGGCTCCCCCACTGCGGTGCCAACAGTCGCGAAATCGCGACATGTCACGAAATCGCGACATGTCGCGGAATCGCGACATGTCGCAAAGTCGCGACGACAGCACCCACCTGCAACCCTTCGACAAAAGTGTCGCGAAATCGCGACGAATTCACCATATGGCAACCAGATCGCAAAAGCGTCGCGATATCGCGACAGTTTTCGCCAATCCGCTGGAAAGCCAAAATTGTCGCGATTTCGCGACGGGTTTTCCTTATGACACCAGACCGCCAAAAGTGTCGCGATATCGCGACGGTTTTTCCTTTCGGCGCCCAGTTCTCAAAACTGTCGCGATATCGCGACGAAATTTCCTCTCGGCGCCCAGTTCTCAAAACTGTCGCGATATCGCGACGAATTTTCCACTTTGCTCTCCATCTGCAAAAGTGTCGCGATATCGCGACAATTTTACCAGTTAGCCCCAAATTGCCAAAACTGTCGCGAAATCGCGACAACTTAACCAAGCGCCTTCCCCTAGGGCCGCGATGGCGCGACATGTCGCGATGGCGCGACATGTCACGAAATCGCGACAAAAACCCGCCAAAGGCCGAGAGGGCGCAACCTGTCGCGATATCGCGACAAAAACCCGCCAAAGGCCGAAAGGGCGCAACCTGTCGCGATATCGCGACAGAAACCATCCTTAGCATAAAAACACTGCACATCATTTCAGAAAACGTTCAAGGCCTTGTCGAATCTCTGCATCCTCCACAGGCATGTCACTGTGCAACCGCATCCCAACCTCCCTTTCAGCACCCATCTTAGCAAGGAAATCGGCCGCCTTATTGAGATCTCGATTCACATAGACAGGTATCACATCATCTAATTCCCTCCAAAGCTCTTTGATTTGGGAAACTAAGATCCGCAACCTCCAAGCTTTCGAGACAAAGTTTCTCATACAATCAAGAGCACCCACCAAAATTTGGGAGTCAGACTCAATAATAATCTTCCTGTGTCCCTGTTTGGCAGCCCGTAAGGAGGCAAATTTAATGGCAAAGGCCTCTGGCTTCATTGTTTGTGGCACATCCCAGACCCTGCAGTTCCCAATAGAGCAAAGACCCAGCATGATCGCGGCACACAACTCCAATTCCAACACTTCCCGGATTGCCTTTAGCCGCTCCATCAGTATTGATTTTGATCCATCCTTCAGGAGGAGGTTTCCAACTACCACTCACCTGCCTTTGTTGAAAAACAGCTCCCTCGTCCAAAGGCTCGTAGCGCATCGAATTTCCCCCTCGGTATGAATGGCAACCGTTTCCGCCACTTTGCTCCAAATGACTTGCCATATTCCTTCTAGAGAGGAGAAGGTTTCACGAAAAATACGGGCATTTCTCTCCAACCAAACCTCGCCACCGATAAAAAATAAACCAAGCTCCCACCAATTCGAAGAGCTTTGGATTTAAATCTACCTTTCTTCCAAACTTTCCCATATGTTGTTTCGAGACAAGACCCCATTAGCCCGAAGTTTAAAGTGGGAGAACCAGCGCTTCCGGATCCGTCGTGTGAAAGAACATTCAAACATTAGATGATCCGCCGTTTCCTCCTGCTTATGGCATAACACACATTGGGAAGGGCCAATGATGCCTCTGAGTCTGAGATTGTCATAGGTGAGAATTCCATTATGCAAAAACTGCCAGGCGAAGAAGTTCACTTTCGGCCAGCCCTGGGGATGCCATATCTTTCTCCAGTCATGAACCAAAAAAAGGGTGGAGGGGGCTCTGGGAGGATCTCACCATATCCTTCTTTCACAGTATAAACCCCAAGGCTTCCATAGCCCCAGGCCAGTTCATCCTCCTCATCTCTCCCAGTAAGAAACCGTTCTGCCAAGATTTTTCCCAAAGTAGGTACCAACTCCGGAGGGATTGGTATTGGCCACTCATCCAACTCGCTTAAACTTTATGATCTTGTAGTCCCCCAATTGACTAGTGTTAAAGTAGCTCTCAATTTGAATCCATCCCTTATCTTCTAAAGCAGATTTTATCGGTTGCAATTCAGGAAACACAACAATAATGGGAGGATTCTGGTCCCAGGAATCAACCCAAAACCGAGCCTTATCCCCTCTCCCCACTTTCCAAAATAGTTGATCTTTGATGAGTTGAGCTCCAAGCTTGAGCGCTCGCCACACCGGTGATCCAAAACCTTCCAAGTGGAAAGCGGCCCACATCATTAGGATGGACAGAACCCAAGTATTTGCTAGAGATAATTCTGTTGAAGAGGGATGTTGGCTGAGAAATCCACCTCCAGTATAGTTTGCCAGCCAAAGCCTTGTTGTTAAACTTGGAGCTTCTTAGTCCCAACCCCCCTTTTTCCTTGGGTTGGGTAACCTTGTCCCAACCAACCAAGGCCCATTTCCTCTCTCCCTTGGCACCTTCCCATAGAAATCTTCTAGCCATTTTATCCAGCTCTTTCCAAATAGACTGGGGAGCAGCCAGGACGGAGAATTTATAAATTGGCATGGCCTGAATAATTGACTGCAGAAAAGTTAGACGACCCCCATAACTTAACCATCTATTAGACCAATGGTTCATTCTATCTTTGATGCCATCCAAAAGGTCCTTCCAAACATCTATTTTCAGTTTTTTGAAATGGAGAGGGACCCCCAGGTAGACTACTCGGGAGAGAGGTCCGAGTGAAACCTAAAATCTCAATAACTCGGTCCTGTAACCGTTGATCAATATTGAAGAAGATCACTTTGGATTTATTGTCATTGATGACTTGATTAGAGGCCCGAAGGTAGACATTTAGAGTATCTCTCGATTCTTCTTGCTTCCCTAAGGCTGGCCACTCCCACCAATCCAAAGATCATCTACAAACTGTAAATGAGTCAAAACTTCAGCCCCGACCTTAAAACCTGTTATCTGACCTTGAAGTCTTCTTTTCGTAAAGAGTCTACCCAATCCTTCAGCCAAGATGAGGAAGAGATAAGGAGAGCAAGGGTCTCCTTGCCGCAATCCTCGAGAGGCACCAAAAGGAGGCGAGGGAAGTCCCTTGATAAGAACAGAGTATGAAGGCGTAGAAATACAGCTCATGACCCAGTCTGTCCAGTCCTGAGAGAAACCAAAGGCAGTCAACATCTTTGCCAAGAAGCCCCACTCCACCCTCGTCATAAGCCTTGGACATATCCAGCTTTAATGAACATTCCTTTGTTCCCGCTTTGGTGCATTGTATGGATAGCCTCCCGTGCAAGAATCACTCCATCCAAAATTTGCCTCCCTTCAACAAAACCCCCTTGCTCGGGGGAAATTATATTATGCAGGATAGGTTTTAACCTTTCAGCCATAATCTTAGTAATTATTTTATAGATCACATTGCATAAGGCAATAGGTCTAAAATCAGATAAATGAACCCCCCTGCTCCTTTTGGAATTAAAGTAATGAATGTATGATTTAGAGCCTTGAGCATTCTTTTATTGGTTCTGGACTCCTCAGTGACAGCCAGAACATCTTCCTCCAGGGAATCCCAAAAGGCCTGGAAGAACTCAATAGGGAAGCCATCGAGACCAGGCGATTTACCAGTACTCATCCCAAAGACCACCTTCTTAAGTTCATCTTTATCTATAGGTCTAAGTAGAGCCTGGTTTTCTTCAGGAGAGATTATAGAAGGAATGACAACAATAACTTCATCTTGGGCTGCCCCATCTTGCTCCATACTTTCCTTAAAGAGTTTTGAGAAATACTCCATTGAGTGGGAGTGCATACCAGGAAGAGTGTCAAAAGAGTATCCATTCTCATCTTGAAGGAAATCCATATTATTCATTTGTCTCCTAGCACAGGCAGAGCGCTGAAAAATTTTTGTATTTCTGTCTCCTTCTAATAACCAAGTATTTCTTGCTCTCTGTTTCCAGTAAATCTCTTCTTGATTATCAATATCCTCAACCGCTTTGCGCAAAGCATCATCCTCGGATTTAAGGTGCTCGAAAATGTTTCCTTCCCTGAAATGTTTTTGCACCTCATCCCATCTGGCCAACAAGGGGGCCCGTTGGTGCTGGAAGTCTGATTTGTTAGTTTGCCTCCACTGTTTCAATTTACACTTGACAAATTGAAGTTGTTTGTGAAATTTGAACATTGCAGTCCCAAAAGGTGGGCGGCCATCTTCCCACCACTGAGGAATTTTTCTTCGGAGATCTTCTTTTTGCAACCAAAAATTTTCAAATTTAAAAGGTTTATGGTACTGCCTTGTCATAGCCCCTCCCTCCAGTACAATGGGAAAGTGGTCTGAAACTGGGCCTTCCAAAATCTGAAATTTAATATTCCATTTCACAAATGCTTCCTCCGAGACCAAAAACCGGTCTAGTTTTACCTTCCTACTGTGTGGCTCTCTTCTCTTATTAGTCCACGTAAAATAAGTACCAGGACCTTTGATATCAACAAGGTGAAAGGCCTGGACTTGAGCAATCAGAAGCCTATCCCCTGGATCCAAAACTGGGAAACCACCTTCCCGATCACTGGCAGATAATTTGGCATTAAAATCCCCAAAGAACAATCCAATCGCAATCTTCCCGGGAGGATCTCATTGAATGAACAACATTCCATTGAAGCCGCTGGCCATCAATGCTTTGAGCCCCATAGAAGTTTGTAATTAAAACCTGTTCAGCTGTAACAATATTCTTAAAGAGAGATGTGAGAACCCCCTCCAAGCTGTATGTTCTATTGCTATCCACACCAGAGGATTCCACAGAGTAACAATTCCCCCCGAAGCTCCTTGGGCCGCCACATCCATATATCCAGCGCCCCTCCATATTCTACTAGCAATTTTACACATAAGATCTAAAGACATTTTTGTTTCCTGAAGGAGCAAAAAGTCTGTTTTGTGTCTTCCTAAAAGTCTTTGAACAAGCAGATTGATGGGTTCTACTGGTTTAAACCCCTTACATTCCAGGATTGTATAATCATTGGAAACCTTGGGAGCAATACGAGTCAATTGTTCTCACCGATCCTCCATTGATCAGCCTTGTCCCCTTGCGCTACTATTAGATCCTTATTGGATTTTCTACCACCTCCTTGGGAATTACTATTCTTAGACCTCTTTTCCACCCGGGTAATCCCCAACGCTGGTCTTTCTCTCGTTCTTTTCTGCACTTCCCATGTGGACATCCTTAATAACTGGTTGTGCAGGGGAATGAATTACCATAGCCCCTAGGTTCTCTGGCTGCAAAGTCTCAGGGGTTTCAATCACCTGTTCTAAGACAGAGGTAGATGATAGAGGAGCATGAGAGTGGGTGTTAGAATCCTCAGCATTCCCAACCACTCCTTCCATGACTTGGTCTTCTTGGTCTACAAGGGATTTGAAGATTTCATATCGATTGGTTGGCTTGGTTTGGGCCTCGCTCTTTGCCATTTCTCTTTTTGTTTTTCCTCCGCTTCGCTGTTCAAAGCCATATTTCCGGGCATCAGAACCCTGGGGGATATTGAGGGGTTCTTTGACTGAAGTGAACTTACCCTCTCTGGGGTGATTTGACGCTCCCGACGGAACTTCCGCTTTTGTGGTCGAGCTATTTGGGCAAAACCTAGCCAAATGGCCATGCTTATGGCAGACTCTGCATCTAAAAGGTAAGGCTTCATAGTCTAGCTGTCGTATCCAGGTTAGTCCTGCCAACTCCAATTCCACCTCGACTGGAAGTGGCTGGCTAATGTCCATTTCTACACATATTCTAGCAAAGACAACAGTATTTCCTTCCATGGTATCTCTTGAAACTCCCAAAAATCTACCTAGAGAATTACCAATCAACTCAAGGATTTGCTCACCCCAAAACTCCATTGGGAGAGCATACAGCCGTATCCAGACCGGGACAGCCGTGGGCTCAATGCGAGGGTCAAAACCCACTCTCCACGGTTGGACAAATAATCCCGCCGGGCCGTGGCTCCTCTTCTCTGATTCAAATGCTCTGTTTCTATCTGCTAGAGAAGAGAAACTAATAATAAAATACCCATTGCTTATAGGCCATAGAGAGTACTCACCAATGGGCTCAAGTGGAATAGTCATAAGGCCATAGAGAGTACTCACCAATGGGCAACTTTAGATCATAAGATGATATTTAACGAGTTCAATCTCGAGAGGGCCAAGCTCAAGTGGAATAGTCATAAGGCTCCCAAGAAAAAGACCCAGATTCAGTTCACCACAACACACGAACTGTTAAAAGTTAATGGTTGATTTGTCCCTAGTAATGGACAAATTGCCCCACCCAGCTCTAGTTACAAGCCTACCCCATTAGACCACGCCAAATGCAAGTCCTCTGCAATTTTGAAAAAAAGAGATACCCTTTGGTCATGGCAGCAGCTAAGCTGGAGGTTCCCAACCTTACAAGGGCTGAACCGAACCAACAAGCATATATCTGTACAACACAAGTTGAAGGCACATAAGCTTAAATGTGTTTGTATTCTTATCCTTCCTACTTTAAACTTGCGTCTATGGCTAAAACTGAATTATGGTCCTACTATTTAGTTGTCCTACCAAGATACTGAACCCAAAACAAAAAATAAAAATAAATACTACCAACACCAATGAAGTAGCAATGGTGGTCCATGGGATTTAGAACAATTGGTCAAGAGTGGAGAGTTTTATATCTTAAACCAAGGTTCAAATCCTACGGGTGAATTTTAACATTTTATCAAATGGCATTAGTTCAACTGGTTAAATTCCTCTACTTTCAAGTAGGAGACCCAAGTTCAAATCTTTCCAAGTGACATGCATAATCATGAATCTGTTGTAATACCACTATGTGGTCACCATGTAATATAGGTGGAACCCGTTTCAAGCCCATATAACCACGTAAAAGAAATGAAGTAGCAATGGTGCTGTGCGCTTTTGACATGGCCTCAAAATATGAGACCTCATGGTGAGGCAACTCCTATTAACAAATAACAAGTTTTATATTTTTTTTGTTAGTGTATTATCTTATTTTTTATAGCGTTAAAACTTTTAATGGTTTCCATTATTGCTTAGTTGATAACCCTTTTATTTTAGAACTCTTTTGCTTCAATCAGTTCTTTCATAGTTTGAGGACTCAATATTACAACTTCTTGAGGTTTTCTTGAGCGTGAAGTGGATTTGAAGTATTGCTTCTAGCACTATTGCTCTCTTCATGGGTTAGGATTGATTTATAAAGTCTACTGTCTTCTTATGCAAGATTTTTCTCGTAATACTAAGCATAATGTCTCCATTATTCTGTCTCGGTAATCTTTCAGACTTGTACACATGTTGACCAACTAAACCAGGAGCTTCAAATGCAAGAGATGCACTTGCAATGACCTGCGCAAGACAAGAATGGCCAATAGCCTCAATCATCTGACATATATCTTCAACTAATAAATGGCAGTCCTCCCCTTGACATGAAGTACTTAGCCTCAAGAAGTATGATCCATAAAGACATAAAACAATGTTGTCTGATAAAGTTTGTCCCTGACATAAGTCCATCCCATCCATACACAATGAATATGAATGCCTCCTTTGTTCACTCATACAACCTCAATGGGCCTTAACGGTGAAGACTTTGGAACTCTTAATAAATATCCAAGGTTCGAATCCTGCAGGGGTAGGGTTGTACACCATGCTTCGGTAAATAGAGTATGGTTGGATAAACAACATCCTCCATGAGGGTCGTCTCATATGCCAAAGGCTTCATGAACATTAAAAACTACTTTACCTTTTACCTTTTACAAGATTGGCTCCAAGGACTTGTTGACAATTAGCTTCGATCTGCCACATAAGGGAATGCGCTAGCACAATGAAAGGAATGTGACAAACACTAGAAAAATCCAAATGATACTCTCAATTCTATGTCTATTATCACCATCAAATAAAAATTGTATACATCAAGGAATGTATTTTTGGAAAGTTCATTTTGTCCAAATCCCCCAGCAGGACAAAAAGCAGTAAAAATGACCCTCTGTTCTACCACTCTCAATGACATATTAGGAACTAATAGAAGATTCCAAAACCAACATAAACCTCTTCTAGCTATCAGCTGAAATATTTTCATAAGAGACTTGAATTGGAAAACATCAGATTCATTACGTATGCAGCTCTCTCTATTTTAAAAGGGGTCTGGTTAGGACTTCTGTTAAACAGGAGAAGGCTCTTTAAGGTTGTATTTCCATAAGAGGCTTGAATTGGAAAACATCAGATTCATTATGTCTATGACTATACAATACATTATCTATAACAAATTGGTGAAATAATACACCAAAACAGACAAGAAAGTAACAGAGGGGGAGCCCGAATAAATAAAGCAGATTAAAGTCTACATGTGACCACAGTGGCTTATAGGCTTAGAAGTATTAGGGTAAAACGAGTCCTAGGAGTTAAAAAGGTAATAAGAACAATAGCAATGTAAAAATAACTAGAGAAGGCAAACCCAACGCAGGTAAGCCCCAACCATATCACTCGAGTAGAAATACAAATAGCTACATCAGGGGTAACCCTTAAAAGAAAACAAAGAATACAAGAAGGCCAAAGCTGGACTAGTGTGGACCAAGCACAGACCTAAAAAAAATGGTCAAAAATTTAAAGTTCTTCCAGCTACCACTAAGTCCCCCCGCTCTTGGAAGAGATGAGAAAGAAGGGGATGTATATATATTTGAATTATGTAATGAATGTGAAATTAATGTACTTGCATTGTGTATATGTTGTGCTACAGTTGAGTATCTTGGAAGCTCGACATCAGTTCTCACCCCTCATAGTAAGGGTGAGAAAGGAACTATGGGAAGAGTAATGGAAGTGGTTGGAGACTGTGGGGATGGGTGGAGCTGCATAATTTGATGTAGTGAGGGCTGATGAGGGGTATCTCTATGCCTTGGCAAAGATATGGGATCCAGATAGGGGGACCTTTTAGCTCCCTACTGGTGATGTGATAGTGATATTTGAGGATGTATACCACATCCTTTGAGTACCAATGGAGGGGTTACGTTTCAAGGTTAGACATGATAAGGATCATGAGATGAGTTAGATCTTTGGATATCGATAGCAAAATGTGAGTGTGAAGAGTGGAGGGATAATGTACTTGGTGATGTATGCCAAGATGGAGTTGGAGGTATTGCCCACCTTAGTCATTTCCTATTGCCCAACAGTGGTTCCTAATAGCATTGGCCATCGGTTCCTATAATATGATTAGGCTAGTGTACGATATGATTGATGAGCCTCAGGTGTATGCATGGGCACCTACTCTACTGGCTTAGATGTACTTGGAGCTATACAAGGTGATGAGGCGAGGGTGGAAGGGGCTGGGTTGTAGTGTATTGTTGTAGTGTTAGGGTTGGGAGCACTTTAGTGTGGCTCAACCTGTGGGCCTTCCCAGTGAGGCATGGGATGGGAAGCAACCCAATACTTTGATATGGTGGGTGGCTAAGGAGGTGTAGTTGAGTCATCCTAGTTGTACTAGCTAGGAGAACAAATATTTATGGGTAAGGTTGACACCTGATCAAGTGTATTGGAGATCATGGCAAGGTACTAGTTAGATTAATGATAGGGAGTAGTTGTGGAGAGTTTGGTCGGATATATGGGTGGTTGGATAGCATAGGAGTGAGATGGAGTTAATTCAGTTCTCATGGGTACTATGAAATTTTGGGCTATGATAGGGAATTCCTAAGGTACTAGTGCTATACTAGTGTCATCAAGATGAGATAGGTCTACCTTGTGCAAAGGCATGGTGGATGACCTATGGGGATGATGAGGGGATAGATCTCCCTAATGTGGATGATGTAGGGACTACAGCTGAGTATATGTATGGTTCATTGCACAGCCACCATGGGTACCCAATAATATGGTGGACGAGTATATTATGGATGATGATAAGATAAAGGTAGAGGAGATAGATGAGGGTCCTAGATGTCAGAGATATTGTTGATCTAGCAGTCAAGAGAGGTGAGTGAGAGATGCAACAGAGTAGCCTCTAGAGATTGGGGGTGATGGTGGTGGTATGGATGGTATGGAGGAGGTTCTAGAGAGACCTCTAGATCAGAGTGAGGTCATTGGGTGAGGCTCAAGGTTGAGCAGGACCAGCTCTAGTAGATGGTGGTAGAGTGATATGGAAAGGTATCTTGGCTATGGGTGGATCTAGAGGCACAAATGGCTATGAGTAGAGGTGAGGATAAGATCATGAGACTCAAAATAAATCTAGCATAAAAGGACTATCACCAAAGATAGGATGTATTACGCCTTTGATCTTGAGATGGATACATCCAATATTTGGAGGATATATTGATGCAACACAACACTGGACTGCTAGATCAACCCTCTTCTTCTATATCTGGGACTATTAGGCATAGTGAGTCGAGGCATAGGGCTCCTTCGGGGTCACAGGGATCCTCCTATAAGCATTAGTTAGTGTAAGATGCACTTTTTGTATATGAGCCTTGGTGCTCCATTGTATATAGCCTTCAAGCATTTATATATATATATATATATATATATATATATATATATATATATATATATATATATAATATATATATATATATTTTTTTTTTTTTTTTACTTTTGTGTTATGCTTTTGTGTATGTGTGATGGATGATAATGCAATGATAATGTGTATGAATGCAAATGAATTAATGCACTAATGATAATTCGTAGTTTAGATTTTACTTGACCATGTATAATATTATTATTTAATGAGGGGCATCAAAATGATGGCATGTGAAATGGAACTCATGTAATGATATGGATGTTGATATGGAGAATTGATATGGAAAATTGATATGGATGACTGATTGTTTTGTAGAGACTCGGACCTACTAGTGATATCTGACAAACTCACTAACTTCTATCTAATTTCTTTAGAACCAAATGTGTGTGCAGTGAATTCATTTACTAAATCATGAGTATGGTAATGGCTTAAGGTAATCAAGAACCAATGTGTGTGCAAGTGAGTTCATTAACCCGGGTATCTTGAGTAAATTGAGATGAAACCTGTTATGGAGAAGACCAAGAATCTAGCCTATCTATATGTGTGATCATAGGTCTCTTTAAGAGATATGTATCACCATGCATGATCGTACTCCACTACCAATCAAGCATTTATAGCCTCGGTGGAGATTAGCTCCATAGTCTAATAATCTGATCTCTAAGCTTTGGGGATTCAGACTTCCTAACCATCTAACTGGGAATGTAGTTCTATCCTTACAACTTGAGGATCTATGGTGTGTGATGTGTAAAATATTTAGATATTTGGGGAATCAGATTCTCAATCGAAGTGTGATGAGAATTTTACCATATTCTTACTACTCATTTTTGTATTTAGAAGTAATTGTGATAGTGGTGGAAACCATTGTTTTTAATTTTTGGACTATGTGCATGATGGGACAAGCAAGGAATACCATTTTTACTTCGAGGTTCAACCCATTTATGGTGTTATACCTCTTTGAAACAAGATATTTTTAAGATGTGTGATTGTGTTTGGTTCAACAGTGTTAGATTCAATTCCTAGAACTTAAGATTTTCTTAGTGAAAATGTGTCTTGGTGTCCTAAAGAAAAATCGACATGTATTGGAGGTTTATAGAAAAACTAGGAGTGACTAAGTGATTTAAAAAACCTAGGGATTGTGGAAATATGGTTTGCAAATAACAATTTGAATTTATGGAATGGTGCAATGAAATGTATGATGATTTGAAGGTGCCCCTGATTAAGGCAACAAAATTTTATTAGACCAATTATTATCTAAACTGAATAAATGACCCCCTAATATGAAATTAAATGTGTGAAGGTGGTTGTGAATGCAAGGTATGAAATGTAATTTGTGAAATGTAACGTGTGCAATGCAATGTGTAAAATACAATTTGTGAAATATAATGTGTGCAATGTAATGTGTGAGATGCAATGTTGTTTTTGTGTATTAGCCATGTATATATACATATATAAATCTCATTAAGCATAGAATGCTATCAAGTGGATGATTTTAAGTGGTTTGGTATCTTCAAATCCCTATATACTAGCAAGCCTATAAGTTCCTTTACCCACTTTTTGAGTGACAATGTATGGACCAAGCCAATTAATCACAAATTTATCATGAAGATGCGGCAATGCATTGGTGTTTTGTTGATTTTCCTTAAGAATAAGATTTCCTAATTGGATTAACTTTATAATTGTAAGCATGTTTTAGGTGGTCCTAATAAACTCATAAATTCTCTAAAGCATTGATTCACCTTTCATCAAGAAGCAGTTGGTCAAAAATTCTTGTCTAGCAGTATCATCATCTATGAATTCTTGCAATAAAATTTGCAATGAAGGGATATCAAGCTCAAGAGGTATAACTGCTTCGGCTCCATAGACCAATGAAAATGGTGTTGCCCCAGTAGGCACATGAATGCTTATTCGATAAGCCCATAATGCCAAGGGGATTTGACTATGCCAATATTGATGATTTTCTTTGGATAGTTTCTTGAGAATAGAAATTAAGGTCTTGTTGGCAGCCTCAAATTATTTATTTGCTTATGGGTAATAAGGAGTTGAGAAACTATGTTGGATATTATATTTCTTGCAAAGTGCTCAAACATCCTTATTTTTGAAGACTTGTCATTGTCAGAGATGGTTTTTGAGGGAATACCAAAATGATAGATGATATGATGAAGTATAAACTCCATAATTCGAGGTCTTGTCGTACTGGTTAGAGGAATTACCTTAAACCACTTTATGAAGTATTTAGTGGTCGTGATTATGAATGTATGTTATCCTGAGGAAGTGTCGGGCACTGAATTGCACCAAGTTTTACTTGATACTATGACTGTCTATCTTCCTACTTTCTGTTTAGGCTTAAACCCGATAGCTGCAGCTCAGTACTCAACATTGGATGGACCAAAACAAGGGTTTCAGATCCAACCTCCAGAGTAGGCTGGTTCCTTGTCAACTTAGCAGATTGTTGACACAATTATGCTCAATTAGGGTTTGGAGTTTAGGGTAAGAAAAGGGTAAGGTTAGAGAGATGTAGATATCAGTGGACGGATAGGTTAGTAGCTTGCATCACCATAAAAAGCTTCCAAAAAACCATACTAAAGATATACATCCAAATCAACATTTATCCCAAGATAGCTTGTTTCAGATATTAAAGCATAATAGAGAAATGTTACATTAAGCAATTTCAATACCTAGGAAATGATAATCCAAATAGCAGAATTCACCAAAACCCAGATTTTACAGAATTGCACCTTATAATAACAAAGAACAAACTTCAAAGCAGATTTCAATTACTCATAACAACTAGTAATCCATGATTGGCACAAACTAACCATCTAAGTATTTACAAAAATACAACTATGAAATCTGAACCTCTAACATCCAGCACAAAAATGCAGCTTTGAGGTGAAGATCAATTGCTCCTTGCATTCAGTCCTTCAAAAAAATTTATAGTATTATAGGTAAACACGCTAGAGCTGACCCTTAAAAATGAGGGTTTAATCTCTCTTTATAGTTTTCATATTACAATATTCAAGAAATAATACATTCAATCTTGTTATAATAGCTCAACAAAGAGTTTAGTTGGCATTAGTTGATTCATCCAAACTCTAGGAAATCCACTGGAAGAGCATCCGCCATGGCCGTTTGGGATCTCTACAACTTGATGATCGACCAGAAGGACTATAGTTTAGAACCTTTCGGATCATGCATTCCATTGATCTTTCTTGAGAGCAACTTGCCACCTTTGATCTTTCTTGAGAGAAACTTGTTGTCGTCGATCTGTAACCGCTTCTGGTTAGATCTTCTTGAAAATATTTGACGTTTCATAATCTGACTACACACCATGGTTTTGGTGCAAAAACCTTTTAAACAATCAAAATTTGACAGGCCAACCTCCACCGTTGATTCTCCTTTTTGGACAACTTAGATTAAGTTTGGTGTGAGCTGAAAGCCATTCTGCTCATTTCCTTAGCATCAGAATCTTCAATCCAAATCTGCAACATCAAAAATTTGAGTCTGCTCTGAAATATTTTATCTTCTGCCTTGTCTTCATTAATCCACACTTTTTCATCATTGACGTCATCATTTCCTCGTGACTTTTGCAGATTTTAGAGATAGTACAAGTCTGGGCCTAGAGTCAAACACTTATATTATTCCACCCTTCTGCCCCATCGTTATTTTGGAAAAGAGAGTCATTGTTCATTTCTCGGATCACCAATCCACTCTTTTTCATCACTGATGTCACCATCTCCTTGTGAATTTTGCAAATTTTGAAACTTTCGCCAATCCAGAGCAAGAAGAAAATAAGATTATTTCGAAGCGGGAAGCAAAATGGCCTTTTCGGAATTGGACATACGCCAAGATTCAAATCCGCACTTCTTTGTTGCTAACGTGACCATTTCTTAGAAACTTTTGCAGATTTTGAAACCCATCGTTATTCTAGACCTGAAACTGAGTTTCTCGGATTATCATCATACCTTAAAAATTGCATAACTCCCCAGTGGACTCATACCCTCAGCATAGCTCCAAAGCGGAATAACAGTATTATCACTTAGTCAAAATTATACAAAATTTTACTAAGTATGTGGCCATTTTGGGCCTACATTCTGGCGCCTCCCGGGTGGATTTGCTCACAAAGCCAATCGAATCCAGAGTCTTATCCATTGGGCCTTCGGAGTCAAGACAATGCTAACCTTTGAAAATGGAACATGTTCAAGAAATGATTTCCATACAAACCCTACCCTCTACAAATCTAAACATTACTCAGAGGATAGAGGTTCTTATAGAAACCATGCCAAGGACATCATAAAATATCCCATTTAAAACAAAGACTATGCCTGCAATAGTTGTATCATTACTGCCTTTTCAAACTATACACAACTCCTCTTCCTTTATATGGCTTTATTTCAAAGAATGTCCTCACACAAAAATTGTTGCTTCACACCTTTATTGCTTATTTTTGACAATTGTCAGGGTAAAAAACAAGAAATACAAAAATGATGTATTTGTACAAACAAAAATGGAAATGACTTGAGCGTGAGCCCCTCCTGGGCATGTGAGTGCTCAATATTATCCTTACTCTTCCACACCTCCTTCATCTTCATCTTATTCTTCTTCTTCTTGCTCTTCAGAGTCTGTACACTTTGATTATTTCCACTAGAGGTGTCCCCCAACAATTTGGTCATTGATTCCAAAGACTGGAGGGTATGTCTCCAAACTTCCTCGAAAGGGTTTGACATTTCTTTAAGCTACTTATAAATGTATTGTAGCTCTCCAACATCCTTGTAATTAGCAGCCCTCCCTTTAATCACCAAATCTTCCATCAAATCTCTGAAACGGGTATAGTTCATAATCAATTTGGTAGCTTGTTCTTGTAATAGTGGTTCTGCTAGTGAATCAATCTCAGCTTCATCTTGCAAAATATATTTGATGTTCTACTGAACTTCTTCCATAGATAACAAGTTGTGATCTTCCTTCTAGAGTCCTTTGAAACCAACATGAATCATCTCCTTATTTATGTCAATGATTTCTTTGACTCTTCTATCCATCCTGTTACATAACAACCAAGCTTTATGTGCTACTTTATGTTTTTTTAGCACTATCTTTGAAGCTATCCCGACTAGATTCCACTCTTTATTAGAAATTGGTTTAGCAGTGTTATCAAACCTGCTACTAACCAACCGGCCTATTTGTTCTATTGGAATCACCATAGACTGTAATTCCCCCATGATTTGATCTGTATCTACCTAAATGATGGAGAGTAGCTAGCTAGCATCTTTCAAATAGTCAATTATAAGTTGAAGACCAGAACATTTTCCTTGGATTTCAAAAAGTAACTCCTTCTTTATCCTTTTCAAATCGTCCTTGGAAAACCCTGAAGATTTGGCCTTCTCAACTTGAAGTTGATGTTTTAAGCTTTGAATTTCTCTGGCCTGCTTTTCATGCAGCTTCTTCTATTCTTCTAAATGATCTTTCAACTTACTAGCCTTTTGAAATTTTTCTTGCCAACCCTTCACCTCTTCTCTTAAAGCCTTTTCTACTTCCTTTTTATCATTGAAATTCTTTTTTAGTCTTTCAACCTATTGTTCCAATTTATTCACCTTATCTTTGGCTATATTTGTCTTCACACAAAAATTTTCTAAGCGGGCCTTGGCCATCCCCAATTCATCCTCAGCATGTATTTGATCAATATCTTCTATGATTTCTTCTGCTCTATAATATTGAGCAGTCATCTCATTCTTAGGCTTGCTTCCTAACCGCAGTCCACTTGAATTATATCTTCTTCTTGAGTAGTTCAGATATAGGCCTCACCTTTTGTGCAAAATCAAAAATGAACTTTCTGATAAAATTGATCTGGCCTAAGAAATACTGTAACATCTTTTGATTAGTAGGCAAAGGAACAACTAGGATTGCTTTAATCCTATCCAGTTCTATGGCCATACCTTCTTTTGAGACCACATGTCCTAGCAGTTTTCCCTCATGTATCGTAAAGAATGACTTCTTAGGATTTAGAGAAATACCAAATTCTCTACATTTTTGAAAAACTTGTTCTAAATGATATAGATGATCATTTTTATCATGAGAAAACACAGTCATGTCATCTAGGTAAATCAGAATAACCTTGTTTATAAGTGTACCAAAGGCATAATCCATGGCCCTCAGAAATGTAGCTCCTGCATTAGATAACCCAAAAGGCATCCTCTAATAGGCAAATGTTCCCCACTTTGTAGTAAATGTTGTCTTGTATTGATCTTGATCTTTTACCCAAATTTGGTTATACCTAGAATAACCATCTAATAGTGAGATCCTCTCCGCTCCAGCTACTATCTGATCAATATGAGGGAGAGGATAGTGATCCTTGAGGGAAGCTTGATTCAAATTCCTAAAATCTACACATAGGCGTATGTCCCCATTATTCTTTCTTACGGGTACCAAATTAGCTACCCAAGTAGAGTGTTTTATTGAATATATTATCTTGGCCTTTAGAAGCTTCAAAAGTTCTTCTCTCATAATGACATCTATGCTTGGATTGACAGGCCTCTATTTTTGTTGGAATGGTTTAGCATCAGGCTCTAACTCAATAGTATGTTGGATAATCCTTTTTTCATAAACCTTAAGGTCCTCATATGACCAAGCTACAGTATCTTGGTATTTTAGACATAAAGCTTTAATATCTTCTGCTTCCTTAGGAGAACATTGGACCCCAATATTCAACTTCTTTTCGATTTTGACTTCTATCTCTTTATAAATCTTCTCACCAACCTTCATAGCTCCCACTTTCTTTCTATATTCATTATCAAATAAACTTTCAAGTGTTTCTCAGCTGGATAAAGTCTTGCTGATCTATCTCCTCCAAGTCTTCTTCTTGGACAGTTGTGAAGCATGCTTATTTTATCATAAATTCAAAAATCTGTTCACCACTCTCAAAAACCTGTTAGAATATTTGCTTATCCAGCACTATAGGTCTGAAAACCATTTTAATCTCCTTGGTCTTCTTAGTTCCAAAATCTATACGAGGATCGAAATTAGCTCCCTTAGTTGACAATGCATCTACTAGATGATTCTCTTCTCTGAGCACAAAAGTCAGTTTCAGGGCATCAAATGAATCCATTAGCTCCCATACTCTATTCTCGTAAGCCTTTAATTAATGATGTTTACTGCTACACCTATTCCTTACCTGATGTACTATCAACTCAGAATCACCATATATGTTCAAAATATTGATGTCCATGCTCTCAGCTTGTATTAACCTAGGGCACAAAGCCTCATATTCTATAGCATTATTGGTGCATGACCATGTTAGTCTATAAGAAAAAAATTTCATCCCTTCGAACTATGATTGCAAAACTACACTAGGCTCTGCACCATTTCTGCATTTAGCACCATCAAAGTGCATAATCCATGTTTCATTGTTTCTTAGGGATTGATTAGAAATAGCAGGGAGTTTCTTTTCCAATTCATTTGTGATGTTGTATGTACCCATACCAGTTTTGAATTGACTGTAATCCTCTTTGAAAGACAACTCATCTTCAATGTCTAGTTCCTCAATGTTTTGTACTAGCTCAAATTCTTCCACAAGATTAAGGTTGCACATGTCTTCTTCAATTTTCTCAATATGAAAATCAACTGGCTTCTCAGGAGTTATCCTTACCCTCATTCCCTTGAAAGGTATTAGCATGCTAGAATAATCCATTTACATACATCCTCCAAGCTTTGTAGTAAATTCTCTTGAGAGACATAATCCAAAATAGGGTTCTAAATCCACCACCACTATTTCTTGTACTATTGTCACCTCAAGGGCTCTATGCAACCTCATCAATACATATTTAATAACCCCAACCGTCTTTATAGGTGTCCCATCTAATTGCAACACTCCAAGACAAAATCGAATATATTCCATACCCATCTCTTCATAGATTGCTTTAGGCATAACTGTGGTTGATGCTCTTGAATCAATCATGCAATTCTGGACTACCCATCCCTCCATTCTTAAGGATATATATATAAAAAGGGGGAGGTTTGTTCTTTAGAACAGCATGTGTCATTTCTTTCTTTTCTGATGGGATACTGAGGATGGTGGTAGCTGGTCTATTCTAGGGGCTTTTACTGAGGGAAGCTTTAAGCAAGTCAATATGACCCGGAATGAAAAGGGTATCATACAGTCTAGCTTTTGGTGGAATATTTTTCATCTCTTCCACAATGTTATACTCAAACTTGGTTAGGGATAGTCTTTCCAGTCCTCTGTTAGGCTCACCATACCTCCTTTTGTATTTTTGGGTTGCCTCTAACCTTTGTATTTTAGTAATAGAGGGGAACCTGAGTCTTTCTTGTTCTTCACTCTTGGATTTCATTCTATCTCCTTCCGTTACTCTTTCTGGAATCTTAGGGAAATTATCAGTTTTGTCCCTTCCCTTAGCTTGGGGAATGGGAAAAGTGTCACTGTTATGAGGGGGGAAATCAACCTTCTTTTGAGAAGGGACCTGGAACTATCCCATTTTTTGAGGGTTTACTTGTAAATCTTTGTTTTCAAACCTCGTCATAATAGCAATTGGGCCTTCTTCCTCCAACTATTTTTCAACCATGATCTGATCAGGGTGCCATAACATATTAACTCTTCCCTTTTGATTTCTTTCAGCTTGATCCATGGCTTGTTGAACATGGTGTTGATACATCACACAAGACTATGAGTCATGGGGGTCATTGCATACTAAACACCAGACATTTGCAAGAGTGGAATCTACAAAAAATTTAGGATCCTCATATGTTGCATTCACCCTAACCTCGATACTAATGCTAGGACTGGGCCTTTGATATTTGTTCACATATGGTATTCTCCTTTTTTAAGACCTTTCTTGATCTCTCTTCTCCAATGAATTCATTTTGTTACTCAGATTTTTCATGGTATTTTGTATGTCTAGGATAGCAAATAATTCTTGAGAAGTTTAGGAAGGAAGAGGGGGGAAAGAAGGTGTGGAGGTGTGGAGGAAACACCTTTAGATCCAGGAATCAGATTCATCTTAGGGAATGAATATGGTACAGAAAGAGGATCCATGTGTGAGGATTTTGTAGATTGTTCATGGCTACCACTATTTTCCGAGTTGTAGGGCAACACAATCTTGGCGAGAATTCTTCCTACATTGATCAGGATATTTTCAGCATGGACAATGGTATTATAGACTTGGGGGGAGGTTTCAATTATAGATTGCTATGTTTGTAGACCTAGCTTTGATCCTAGGGCATGAATGTAATACATATAAGCCAAAAAAGTAGCTGGTCTAGCTTTATGGGGAATTCTCTTCCATGTTTTGCTAAATCTCAAATTAAAGTCTGAGACATTTTCTTGTTGTGTTTTTTGTATGGTTGTAAACTGATTCAATAGAGAAAAGGGATCAACAGATTCATTAAAATCTTCTATGAATGGCTCAGCCAATGACTGCCATGAAGTGATAGACTTATATTCCAGAGTTTAAACCAATGTAATATCTTTCCACGAAATGACAGGGCTAGAATTCTGACAATAATATTTTCCTCTTTTATATTATGGATTGCTGCCAGATTCAAGATATCTTGGTAGTACTCATAAGCTTTTTTTCCAAATCCATTATATGTGGATGTTGCCTTAGATACAACTTGCGAAATGGCATCCATTTGGGCTAATCTAAGGGGCCTAGTTGAGTCCCAGTTAGGGTACTTTTGTAGTGGCTGATTTGGGGCCACATTGTGTGCCATGTTTCTGGCTATAGGTCTTCTTGGGGAAACTACTGGGTTTTCTTCTAGAAGCTCTTTAAAAAAAATCTTGATCCAAACTTCTGATAATAGCAGATCCTCTAAGGGGTAACTCACAATGAAAGAAAGAATCAGGGTTGTTCCTCTTGAAAGAGCTGGTATACATGAAAGGGCACTGGTATACAATGCTTTTTTAGGGTCTTCTAACCAGGGAGTCACCAGGTAAACTTTCTTTTCTCTGCTAACAAGGTCAAGATAATTCACCAAATCTTGATTTATTTGGGTAGAGATAATAATAACTCTTTATATGGGTTTCGTGTTCCTTGTGAATGGTCCAACCGGGTGTGCTAAAAATTGTTGGGCACTGAATTGCACCAAGTTTTACTTGATACTGTGACTGTGTATCTTCCTACTTTTCGTTTAGGCTTACACCCAATAGCTGCAACTCAGCACTCAACATTGGATGGACCAAAACAAGGGTTTTAGATCCAACCTCCAGAGTAGGTCGGTTCCTTGTCAACTTAGCAGATTGTTGACACAATTATACTCAATTAGGGTTTGGAGTTTAGGGTAAGAAAAGGGTAAGGTTAGAGAGATGTATATATCAGTGGACGGATAGGTTAACAACATTACATCACCATAAAAAGCTTCCAAAAAAACATACTAAAGATATACATCTAGATCAAAATTTATCCCAAGATAGCTTGTTTTAGATATTAAAGCATAATAGAGAAATGTTACAACAAGCAATTTCAATATCTAGGAAATGATAATCCAAATAGCAGAATTCACCAAAACCTAGATTTTACATAAATGCACCTTCTAATAACAAAGAAAAAACTTCAAAGCAGATTTCAATTACTCATAACAGCTAGTAATCCATGATTAGCACAAACTAATCATCTAAGTATTTATAGAAATACAACTATGAAATCCGAACCTCTAACATCCAGCATAGAAATGCAGCTTTGAGGTGAAGATCAATGTATTGCTCCTTGTATTCAGTCATTCAAAAATATTTATAGTAGTATAGGCAAACATGCTAGAGCCAACCCTTAAAAACGAGGGTTCGATCTCTCTTTATAGTTTTCATATTACAATATTCAAGAAAAAATACATTCAATCTTGTTATAACAGCTTAGCAAAGAGTTTAGTTGGCGTTAGTTGATTCGTCCAAACTCCAGGAAATATGCTGGAAGAGCATCTGCCATGGTTTTTTGAGATCTCTGCAACTTGATGATCGACCAGAAGGACTATAGTTCAGAACCTTTCGGATCACGCGTTTTGTCAATCTTTCTTGAGAGTAACTTGTCGTCGTCGATCTGTAACCGCTTCTGGTTAGATATTCTTGAAAATCTTCAACGTTTCATCTTCCAACTGCATGCCATGGTTCTGGTGCAAAAACCTTTTAAACAGTCAAAATTTGACAAGCCAACCTCCACCGTTGATTCTCCTTTTTGGATGACTTAGATTAAGTCCGACGTGAGCTGAAAGCCATCCTGCTCATTTCCTTAGCATCAGAATCTTCAATCCGGATCCGCAGCATCAAAAATTTGAATCCGCTCTAGAATATTTTATCTTCTGCCTTGTCTTCGTTAATTCGCACTTTTTCATTGCTGACATCATCATCTTCTCGTGAATTTTACAGATTTTAGAGATAATGCACGTCTGGGCTCAGAGTCAAACACTTAGATTATTCCACCCTTCCACCCCATCGTTATTTCAGAAAAGAGAGTCATTGTTCATTTTTTGGATCGCCAATCTGCTCTTTTTCATCGTTGACATCACCATATCCTTGTAAATTTTGTGGATTTTGAAACTTTCGCCAATCTCGAGTGGGAAGCAAAAAAGATTATTCTGGAGTGGGAAGCAAAAAGGCCTTTCCAGAATTGGATATACACCAAGAGTAAAATATGCACTTCTTTGTTGCTGACGTCACCATTTCTTAGAAACTTTTGTGGATTTTGAAACCCATCATTATTTCGAACCCAAAACTGAGTTTCCCAGATTATCATCATACCTTAAAAATTGCATAACTCCCCAGTGGACTCATACCCTCAGCATAGCTATGGAGCAGAATAACAGTATTATCACTTAGTCAAAATTATACAAAATTTTACTAAGTATGTGGCCATTTTGGGCCTATAGGAAGGAGGTGAGATTTTTCCAATAAAATTAAGTTCCCATTATGAAAAGGGCCAAAGACTTTGAATGGGCTATAATGCTTATGATGGCACATGAGATAAATTAGCATGATGTTGATATTTTTTGATAATGCTTGAAATAAGTGCAAAAGTTGTATTCCACGGTGGGCCAATAATAACACATGCATAGAATGTGCTTTACGATGGCCATTCCACTAAAATGACCACCACAAGCACCATCATGAGCTTCAACTATGGATTTTTGTGCCTCTGTAGACTCGAGATAATGAAGCCTAACCACGTTTATACAACATGTTCCCCAAGAGAGTAAAATAAGCTATATTTTTCTTGAAAGTGCATTTGGCAGTCTGTGACATGTCTGATGGGAGTGTTCCAAACTTGAGGAAGGATATTATTTGGTTGGACCAAGGCTCATACAACTCTGTATTGATAAAGAAAATGTCCTTCTCATCCTTACATTTAGCATAGACAATTATAGATTTAGATATTATTATAATAATGAGTGGTTGTACCTCTTCTATGAAGTTATTTGGAATAAATGATCCTAGAGAGGCCATCACATCTACAAATCTATTATTCGAACGTGGCAAACTATTGATTTTATACCAGTCAAATTTGGTGAGCAATGCCATTGGTACTTCATGGTAAAGCTTTATTGTTGGTTCCTTGCATTGGCATTATCCATTTATTTGATGAACAACAAGTTGGGAGTCACCAAATATACTAATACGCTTTATACCCATAGCAATGGCTGCTTGAAGATCTAAAATTAAGGCTTCATATTCTCCATTGTTTTTTGTGCATTGGAAGTCAATTTTAAAAGATAGGGGAATAGGTACCCCCTGTGGTGTATGAAACATGAATCCATCACCTTGACCTTTTTTGCACTTAGAACCATCAAAGAATAGTGTGATATCGACATCTTCCTCAGGAATGACATCTTCTTCTTGTTTAGTGACAGTGAATAATGAATCATATGGGAGCTCAATAATCAAAGTTTGATCACTAGGAAGTGGAGCTTTCACAAGATGATCAACTATGACCTAACCTTTTATGGATTTTTGGTTGATGAACTCAAGATTGAATTCAGTGAGAAGCATTATCCATTTTGTGGTGCAGGTGTTGTTGTAAGTGTGAGATATCATATAACGCAAAGGATTTTCATGAGCTATGATATATGTGGTGTGACTAAGCATGTAATGTCTAAGTTTCTTAGTGGCAAAAACCACTGCTAAGCATAATTTTTTCATGTAAGCATATATGGTTTCATAGCTTACCAATGTTTGACTAATTTAGTAAACAACTTGCTCTCGATTATTTTCATTACTTTGTGTAAGCATTGTGTTGATTGATATTTTTGTCCATTCAAAAGAATGTACTCACAATCAGGATAATAAAACTTGGACTAATCAATGTAAGCCCAAGTTGCAAGCACTTTAATAGCTTCTAAATTTAAGGAATAACAAGAATAATATTTTGTCCTATTCTCAAGGAAAGAGAATATGAGTTGGCAGAATAAATCAATAGTTTGGATCCTTTCCAACTTTAATATAACTTTACAACCTTTATTAATAATAATCAAAGATGCCAAATATTCTTTTGCCCATGTTGTCAATCAAATGGTTGACTATGTATAATATGCTCATGTTGGATGTAACGTGGCAACAAGGTTTGGTCAACTTTGACTTAGCTCTTTTGTAGCACTCTTTTTGGTAGATGCTTTTAGTAGTGCCTTTTTGTAGCACTTCATCCACAATGCTTGTAAGTGTGCCATACATCCAACCAATCTATGTACACCTACCTTCTAGTTTAGTAGCCACAAACTTTATCTAGCTTCATACACATTTACCTAACAACATAATAACTTACACAAAATTTGTGTAAAATATATGCATAAATAACTTTTATAACCATTAATCATATTGATGCATAAATGACAATATTAAAGTGAAACAATAATAAAAATCATTCATATTCATTCATTTACAAAGGAATATATAGGTAAATTAGATACATATACTGTAACACTTTGACACTCATCGCTGAGGCAAAAAAAGAGAAGGTAGCCCATTATATAAATGGATTGAAGCCAAGTATTCAATATGAGCTAATTTTATTCAGAATGACTACCATAGAAGATGCTTATCAGTTTGCCCTAAATGTAGAAGAGAAGTTGAATAGAAGGTTTGAAAGCAAGCAGAGAGAAAGAGGTCATGGTGGAAGGACTAGTAGAAGACCATATGGAGGATGAAATGAAGACCAAAAGAAGAATGAAGAAGTTAGCAACAGTCAAAAATAGAAAGGGGATAATGCATACCACCCACATGTGCAAAATAATGATGACCAAAGAGGAAGATGAAGGTTTGGACGAGGAATTGGAAGAGGAGGATTTCATGGAATCTTGTTTCCAATGAGGAGAAGAGGGACATCGAGCATACGAGTTTCCACAACATCAAGGAAGAATGAATAAGAGACTTGAAGGTAATGCATGAGCTGCCTATGTAGATGAAGATGAAGATGCTGAATTTGACCATTCTGAAGAGGCAGAAGGAGTAGAAGTTCTTGTAATAAGGAGAGCCTTGCTAAATGAGGAGAAAGATCTAGTTCAAAGGAAGAGTTTATTTTGCACAAGGTGCAAATGTGAAGGTAAAGTTTGTAATATTATAATTGATAATGATAGCACTAATAATCTAGTTTCAAATGGGATGGTTAATAAATTACAGTTAGAGAGAAGGAGACATCCGCATCCATATCAGATTGCATGGGTGCAGAAGGACCATAGAGATTTGGTCAATGAGAAATGTTTAGTGAAGTTCAAAATTGATAATTACCATGATGAGGTACTGTGTGACATCTTGACTATGGATTATTATCATGTGCTATTGGGAATGCCATGGTAATTTGATCGGTATGCAGTACATGATGGATATTCCAACACTTATTTCTTAACAAAGGATGGAGTTCACCACAAGTTGAAGCCCCTGAAGGAGGTGGATGAAAAGGTAGTGCAAGAATTTGTTTAGTTTATGGTAGAAATTTTTTGGATGATATGAAGCATGAGCATATATAATATGTATTGATTCCTATAGTTAATAAAGAAGAATGTGAAGATATACTAGTAGAAGTCTTGGATGATCTTATGGATTGTTTGAGTGGAGCCAAGTACTTCACGAATATTGATATGAAGAGTGGGTATCATAAGATACGTATCAAAGAAGGAGATGAGTGGAAGACAACCTTCAATACTAAAGAGGGCTTGTACGAGTGATTAGTCATGCTATTTGGGCTAACCAATGCACCAAGCACATTTATGCGGCTCATGAATGAGGTATTGAAATATTTTTTGGGAAATTTTTTTATTGTTTATTTGGATGATATTTTGATTTTTATTAAGATATTCGAGGAGCACCTTATGCATATTCGAAGAGTTTTTGAGAAGATAAGGGAGGGGAAATTATTGATTAATCTAAAGAAATGCAATTTTATGAAGAAAGAGTTGATGTATCTGGGATTTGTTATCTCAAATTAAGGTCTTAAAATGGACCCCCAAAAAGTGAAGATTATCATTGAATGGCCTACACCGAGGAGTATTACAGAGGTAATATCATTCCATGGTCTAGAAAATTTTTATAGAAAGTTTATTAAGAATTTTGTTGCATAACTTTTATTATTAAACATGAACCATTCACCAATATGCAACAATATCAAATCATTCATCCACAATATATTATCCACAATAACAATCCACAAATGAGAGAGAGATAGATAATACCCTTAAGGTAGGGCAACACCAATAATAATCCTTAAGGAAGGAATAACTCCACAAGATCTCCCAAGATGAGAGGCCACTTCATGGGCACGACGATTACATAATATTCTTCTTCAATGATATGAATGTCCTTACAATGACAAATATCTCTTCTTTATATATCCATATTCTTATTCTACTTTGGAGAGCCTACTACTAATATTATATTATATTAAAATATAATATAATATTATAATACAATCACCCTTGGGTTATGTGTGGCCCATGCCAACCCTTATACAATATAATAATATATCCCCAAATATCTATTCCTAGGTACCCTACCATGCCACCCTCCTTACAAATGTTTCGTCCTCGAAACATATGAAGAAATCAGATAGTATGATTTTCTAAGCAATGTTAGCAATTGGTACCAATCTCGATCATCCATCCATCCAAGTGAAACTCGATGATGTTGGTACGCAATTTTGTTACTTGAGTATCCAAATCTGCTTTGTTGGCTCCACGCTTCTGCTGCTATATTTTGATAACTTGAATGATGGGTCCACTTGTTCCTTGATGCTGATGAACCATGTTGAAAACCATGATCACTATGCTTTCTTTTCCAAACACTACCATAGTTGGTGCCCTGTTGATTACATGTAGAACCATAATGTTGTTGCCTTGAACCATGCCTCCAATATTGTTTCCGCTCATGGTGGTGTGGATGGCGATATGGTGCAACCTTTACTTGATTTTCTACCTTCTTTGACTTTTCAACCTTTGGCTTCATTGTTATAAATTCTTCTACACCTTGTTCTTTCCTGTTATCTTTGTTTGGTGTGTCCTTATGCTCTTCTATCAAATATTCCTTGGACTCTATTGCTGCTATCACATTTGTGGATTCTATTTCTTGTTCTTCAATTTGTTCTTCTACAACCACTTCTTGATTTTCCTTGTATCCTTGATCCTCAAGCTGAGAAATATCCTGCAATGTTATTTCCACTGAATTAGTTACTGCTACTTCTTTCATGGACTCTGTTGCTACTATTGCCTTCTTGGATTCTGTTTCATGTTCTTCAATTTGTTCTTCTGCAACCGCTTCTTGATTTTCCTTGTATCCTTGCTCCTCAAGCTGAGACATATCCTGCAATGTTATCTTATTTTTTCTGTACCATAACTTCATAAACTTCTTTTGCACATTAATGTTAACAGTACCCAAAGAATCTAACCAAGGATAACCAAGAACAATATCCTCATCATCCATCTCAATAGCATAGAAATCTGAATGTAAAACTTATTTATCCATGGTGATCTTAAAATCTTTAAAAATCTGAACATTCTCACCCTCTAGTCGTATGTCCTTAATTTTTGTTGCTTGAACTTGCAATTTCTTAGCCAAAGCAATATTAATAAAATTATATCTGCTACCGGGGTCAATTGAAATAATAACCTGTTCCTTTTGAATTCTTCCATGAACCTGCAAAATAGACTTTTTAGATTTAAACAAATTCCTTTGTCCATTTTCTAATTTATCTTCCACCACAGGTATGGTTTCCTCTGTCTGCATACTGACATATTTTTTATCTTCCCTAAACTTTTCCTCTTTCATCTTGAGTAATTTTATTTCTTTTTCATAGTCGTCGATCAAATCCCTTAGGTGATCTACATAATATGGGTCCCATTTACTCAAGAATGCATGCTCTATTTCGTCCAAGTGTATTCATTATTCCTTTCTTTACGAAAATTATCCAACCAAAACAAAGCTTCCCCTTTAAGACATATACCAAGCAAGGATTTCCCCCATGAGACATTACAACATCGAGATCTAAAATTTTTCCACCATTCTCGAGCATCAATATCATCTTCTTCAGAAAAACGTTGGATTTCCATTGTTCATGCCCTAATGCAACTAGGGTTTTTTGATAATAAATATCATGCCCTAATGCAAACTAGGGTTTTATGGAAAAAAAAATATCTTCCCACCAAGTTGAAGCTAAAAATCCCAAAGACAACTACATCTGCAAATTTTCTTCCAAACAAAATAAAGTGCAACTGATTTGCTTACCCGAACTAAACAAATTGTCTTTTGAAAAATTCATATCTATTCCTAGGTACCCTACCAAATTTTAGTAGTATTTGTAAACCCCTAACAAAGACAATGAAATGGAATAGAAAGGAGTTTAATTGGACTATAAGAGCATCCAGGATTTTTGATATGTTGAATAAGAAAGTCACAGAGCAACCTATTTTGGCACTTCCACATTTTAATAAGGTATTTTAGGTAGATTGTGATGCTAGTGGTAGTGCTATAGGAGTTGTTTTGAGTCAATAAGGTAAGCACGTTGCCTATTTTAGTGATAAGCTTAATGACACAAGAAAAAAATATTTTTCTATGATCAGGAGTTTTATGCCATAGTTCAGGCTTTGAAGAAATGGAGACACTATTTGTTGCCAAAAGAGTTTGTTTTATATATTGATCATCAGGTCTTGTAGTATATTAATAGTAAAGGAAAGTTAAATCAAAGGCACTTAAAATGGATTGACGTTTTGCATAGTTATACTTTTGTTTTGAAGCACAGGAGTGGAAAGTCAAACAAAATTATAGATGCCTTAAGTAGAAGGTAAAATTTGTTGATAAAGATGAAGGTGGAGGTTGTTGGGTTTGACGAACTCAAGAGTTTGTACCTTGAAGATATAGATTTTGTAGAATCTTGGAGAGCCTACTTGGAACCTATTATTTTAGATAGAATGAAATGGTTGGATTTATTAATCCAATATGGGATGTTGTTTAGAAGAAATGAGTTATGCATTCCAAGGAGTTCCATGAGAGAGAACATGATCAAGGAGAAGCATAGTGGAGGATTGGCTGGACACTTTGGTCAGGATAATACCATTGCTCTTGTTAGTGAGAACTATTATTGGCCATAGTTACAACAAGATGTGAATAAGTTTGTACAAATTTGTAGAGTATGCGATATGGCCAAAGGTGCAAGATAGAACATTAAATTAGCCATTACCTATACCAAAGAAACCATGGGAATATATTAGCATGGATTTTTTTCTTGATTTACCAAGGATACAAAGAGGACATGACTCAATATTTGTGGTGGTTGACAAGTTTTCTAAGATGGTACATTTCATTCCCTACCATAAAAATAGTGATGCAGTACACATTGCAGAGTTGTTTTTCAAAGAGGTGGTATGACTACATAGTCTACCAAAGAGTATATTTTCAGATAGAGATTCTAAATGTTTTGGATATTTTTGGAGGACCTTATGGAATAAGCTAAAGATAGATTTGAAGTTCAATTTTGCACACCACACGTAGACTGATGGAAAAATAGAGGTGGTGAATAGGATTTTGGGCAACTTGTTGAGATTCTTAGTAGGATATAAGCACAAGGGATGGTATTTTATTATACCACAGGTGGAATTTTCTTACAACAATTCTATCAACATGAGTACTGGTAAATCCTAATTCTAGATTGTATATGGGAGCAACCCAAGGAATGCTTATGAGTTGAGGTAGATGGACAAAGGAGAAAAGAGTAGTGCTGAAGTTTAGGACTTTGTAGAGCACTTAAAAAACTTGCATGAAGAGATAAGAGAGCATATTAATAATATGAATACTCAATACAAGGTAAATGTAGACTAGAAGCAGATATTTAAGGAGTTCCAGGTTGGAGATGAAGTTATGGTTTACCTGAGAAAAGAAAGATTTCCTATTAAGACATATAACAAGTTGAAATTGAAGATTTCCTATTTGACCATGAAGGATCATAAAGAAATATTATTCAAGAAATGTATATGATGTGGAATTGCAAAGTGAAATTAACATATCACCTATGTTTTACATTTCTGATTTGACAGAGTATCATGAAGGGGACAATAAGGATGGACCAGTAGAAGAATGGTGGAACATTCCAGCATCTACTCCAAATAAATAAGAGATAGAAGAAATATTGGATAGTCGTCTAGGTAGAAGTAAAATAAACAGGTAGTATGAATAATACCTAGTTAAGTGGAAAGAAAGACTAGTTGAAGATTTCTCATGGCTTTTTAAGGTATAGGTTGACCGTCTCAGTTTTCCTCCAACACTTGAGAAGTCAAGGTCACTTCTCAATTTATCTTGGGTGTTTGATGTAAGAGCATCCAGTGGTGTAAGGGCAATATTGCATCACCAAAAAGAAAGAAATTGTATTTTCTCTTTTGTTTGTAAGTTTCTTTAGTGGTTTTTGGGTCCATGATGACACTTGGGAGGTATAAGTCAGTCAAAAGTCCAAAAAGGTGAAAAATAGTCACTAACTATTTTTAGGAAATTAGCGTAAATGGACACATATGGATTTGAAAATTCACGCCAAGGAGTGGGATTGAAAAATATATCTATTGGCGAAAGAATCACCCTAATAGCCTAAATAGTTTGAGAGATATTAAAAATTTTGTCTAAAGAAATCTCACCAATAAGGTTTGAAAATAAAATTTGAAGACCTTAGAGGCCCTAAATAAGGATGAAAAATTTATGAATTGAATTTTAGCTAATTTTGGAATTATAGATCACTTCACAAGATTTTCAACTATATATTATAATAGTCAATCGGACACCCGAGTCAAAAGCTACGATTTTGGGAAGTTGTGCCACTAAAATTAAAATTTGAATATCTTTTTGGCTGAAAAATGAACATTCAAATTTTAGATGAATATCTTCTTGGGTAGGAAAATTGGAGTTACACTTTCTATAATGTCCTAGGGAAGTTATTAAATGGGGAAGTAGGATCACCAAAAGGTGGCCTAGGGGAAGACGGATCATAGCTCTAGCTTGCAGATTTCGAGTTGATTTTATTTGTGATAAAATCGGCCTTGTGGCCATATCATTGTAACTCTAAATTTGTATTTGCATTTTATTGAAATAATATTATATGTTGTGTTTCTTTTAAATTTTTCTATGATTTGAGTTTTGTGTGAGCTTTGGGTGGAGTAGCCCTTCATCAAGTGGTATCAGAGCGGGATTTCTTGAGTGTGTAAATAGATCACCAAACATGAGGTAGTTTGCACCAGTACCTAGGGTTGAGGTTGTGATAAAAGGTATTAGAATGCCTCCATGAATAAATATTGTGGTTATATTAGAGGTTTTTAGAGCCTTATAGAGACAAGTTCAAGCACTACAAGAGGAGCTACGAAGAGGGTTTGAGTTAATAAGAGAAGAGGAAAGTGAAGACGAAGCTTAAGAAGAATCCCAAATCGAAGAAGAACATGAGGTTGTAGATCCTACATAAGCCAAATTTTTAAGGCCATATCCAAGATTAGAAAAAGGCTCAAGATTGATGTTTATACAATTTTTGGGAATCTTAACCCAAAAGAGTTGATTGATTGGATCAATGATATGGAGGAGTACTTTGAGTATGAGGAAGTGGAAGATCTTGAGAGGGTTAAATTTGTGAAGACCAAGCTAAAGGGTCATGCTAATATCTGGTGGAGGGAAGTACAACTAGATAGAAATAGAAGAGGAAAATAAATAATAACAAGATGGGATTGGATGGTGGAAAAGTTGAAGAGACAGTTCATTCCAATTGATTACGAGTTAGATATACTAAAGAAAATGTAAGGTTTGAGGTAGGTAGGTAAATCTGTTAAAGAGTATATAGAGGAGTTCTACAAGGTCATGATTAGAATAGGCCATTCTGAGGCTAACAAGAAGAAGGTAGCCCGTTATATAAATGGATTGAAGCCAAGTATTCAAGATGAGCTAATTTTGGTTAGAATGACTACCATAGAATATGCTTATTAGTTTACCCTAAAGGTAGATGAAGAACACAAGCTTATACTGAGAGGGGGGGGTGAACAATATAAGACCTCTTTTTATTTTTTCCTTTATACTTCAAAACAGTAAAGCAATATACCCAAAGCAATATCAAAACAAAGCACAATATCATCCACAAAGTGACACCAATTTTAACGTGGTTCACCCAAAAAGCCTGGGCTATGTCCACAAAACTTTTTTCTAAAAGTTATCTCAAAGTTCTTTAGGAAACCTTCCCAATTACAATGTTTATGAGCCTCGGCCCAAAGGAGATACCTTCCCCCAATCTTAATTTATGAGCCTCTACTCAAAGGAGATACCTTCCCCTCTATCTGAATTTATGAACCTCTACTCAAAGGAGATACCTTCCCCTCTACTCTAGAAATGATCCCTCAGAAGATCAACTGCCTCTACCTCTTGCCAGCACATGGAACTCCTTTCCACCGAAGACCTCCTGTCCTCAATGCTTAGACTAAGAGACCTCTGCCTTCTATGATCACATCCACAGCAGCTCAGCAACTTGTACCAAACACCGTCAGTCGATCTAGTACAAGTCTTCCTCTATCTGTCAGATCTGTCCAACACTTGAACAAATCAATCCTCTACACACAAGCCTTCTCAAAGACTTGCCAAATATGTCCTCAGGTTCTTCTCAAAGAACCAATGCACCTCTGTCCTCAAGTTCTCTAATAGAACTATCAAACTCGACTCACAAGTCCTCTCGCTAGGACCTGTCCAAATCTGCTCACAAGTCCCCACCGGAACCTCGTCCAAAACGCGCTCACAAGTCCCCACCGAAACCTGTCCAAAACCTCAGCAAGCTCACCAAGGAAAACTTGCTTAGAATGAACCCACAAAGAGAATTGTTAGAGACCCAATGTGATTCATAAACCTCATAGAAGCATAAAAAGAATTGTTAGAGACTCAATATGTTCTATACTTAACTCCCAATCTCAATCTCAAATCTCATAGAAACATAAAGATAATTGTTAGAGACCCAATATGTTCTATACTTAACTCCCAATCTCAATCTCAACTTAATCTCAATCTCAAAATATTAAGATAGATGTAGTATGCTTTTCTCAAGAATATGAAACACAACCCAACAATTGCCAACCATGCAATATCTCATATAACAATGATACTCATATTCTTTTTACCAACAATTAGGGTTTCAACAACAATGCTCATCAAACAATGTTTAGTCAACCAACACCATTCAACTCAACATCAACCTTGAAGCATTCAACTAATCATCACAAGAAAAGGAAACAAGTAGAAATCCTTTTCCCTCCAAGGATATTTGAAAAAAACAGCCACCAACACAATATCACCAAATGCAAAGAATAACTTGCTCAAATCAACTCAATGGAGTAAGCCCAATATCATGTATCAAGTAAAAACAATAACTTGATCAAACAACCTCTATGGAAGCAACTCAACCATCAATATCAAAACAACCAACTAAGGGTTTCATCATCTCAATGCAAGTAGCAAGACTTACTAACATAAACCCTAGTGCAAAAAATGCTTCCTCTTCCTCTTCCCAAAAACTCATCAATGATTTTAATGCATAAACAATCTTCAATATCCAAAAAAAAAGATTTACACCAAAAATACCTAGTAGACAACCTTTTCACTCCAAACTCAATTTCAGAAAATATACCATCAACAATATACATGGAAGAAGTTGCCCATACCTTTACTTTGATGAAGAAGGAGAACTCAAAATCTGTCACAACACTAACTCTCAATTTGCCACCAATTAGAGTTAGCAACTATACAACAATATACAATAACAAAGATTCAAATTAACACCTTAATTCTCCAACTTAATAAAAACCACCAGAAGTATAATATACATACAAAGTAAAACCTCTTTACACCTTATTACTCCACATAAACATTAAGCATCAATAAAACAATGTCAAAGCAAATATGATAACTTAACCTTATACCTCCAGCGCATTCACAACCACTATCCTTTGCACACCGTGACCAAAAGAAAATTACCAACGCCTTCTAGCGCCTTCGCTTAAACGCCACCGTCGTTGGGTCACAAGTGCCCAATGAAGAAATACAATGTTGCCCTATATTTTATCTTCCTTTGATGCCAAGAATCTGGAAAACGTAAATGTCTTCCTCAAGCCACATGCAAACTGGTGAGCATTGTCCAAAACGTAACTTACTGGGCAACAGAAATAATCATCCACACAGCGCTAACAAAAACTGTTATCCTTCATGCAATCCAATCAATCGTAGGTGAAAGCAAACTGCCGGATGTCAAAGTGCAAACTAAAAACGTAATTCGAGTGCAGTCCCAACAATTGTAGGTGAAGCGCAATCTGTCAAATGTCAAAGCGCAAACTGAAAACGCAAGAAATTACTTAGGCAACTCAATATCGATAATCAACTCTCAATGAAATACAACGCTTTCTCGAAGATCACAGAGCTACGATTTTCATTACTCGGAGTTACAATCATTTTAGAAAATCATCCCCACTTATATAGCCATTTCTCCTTAACTGTTTGATGTTGGCGCTCCTCCAACGATGGCAACACATCGGTGAAAGAATTCTTTTTTTTCTCCATCGCTTAAGGGTTGAAAGACCCTTTAATAATAATTAAAATAATAATTATTATTATTTTATTAATAATAAATTAAACTTAGACCCTTGTCAAAGGTTTGAGTTAATTTAATTATTAATAATAAACATGGACCTTCAAGGTTTTTCAAGAAGTAAAAACCTTTACATTAAGTTAAGCTTGGTTTTAATAAAAACCCTTAATGAGTCCAAATGGTTTTAAGAAAAACCTTTAACGTTGTCACCATGGTTTTAATAAAAACCCTTTAACATTATAAAGCTTCTCAAGATATTTTTGACATCACACTCTTTTTGATATCAACACAAAAATACCTTTTGACATCAATGACAACTTATACACTTGATCAAAGGCAATGTACCCAAAGTACCCAAAATTGCCAACAGTAGAAGATAAGCTTAATAAAAGTTTTGAAAGCAAGTAGAGAGAAAGAGGTAATGGTGGAAACACTGGTGGAAGACCATATGGATGATGAAATGAAGACTAAAATAAGAATGAAGAAGTTAGAAGCAATCAAAACCAGAAAGAGGATAATTGCTACCACCACCATGAGTAAAATAATGGTGGCTAAAGAGGAAGAGGAAGGTTTGTATGAGGACCTAGAAGAGGAAGACTTCATGGAATCTATTTCCAATGTGGAGAAGAGGGACATCAAGCATACGAGTGTCCACAACATCAAGGAAGGACAAATAAGAACCCTAAAGGTAATGCACGAGTTGCCTATGTAGATGAAGATGAAGATGTTGAATCTAACCATTCTGAAGAGGTAGAAGGAGGAGAATTTCTTGTCACAAGGAGAGCCTTTCTAAATGAGTAGAAAGATCCAATTCAGAGGAAGATTTTATTTTGCACAAGGTGCAAATATGAAGGTAAAGTTTGTAATGTTATCATTGATAATGGTAGACTAATAATCTAGTTTCAAAGGGAATGGTTAATAAATTATAATTGGAGAGAAGGAGACATCTACATCCATATCAAATTGCATGGTTGTAGAAGGACCATAAAGCTTTGGTCAATGAGTAATGTTTAGTGAAGTTTAAAATTGAGAATTACCATGATGATAAACTGTGTGACATCCTGCCTATGGATGCTTGTCATGTGCTATTGGGAATGCCATGGTAATTTTATTGGCATGGAGTACATGATGGACATCCCAACACTTATTCCTTGAAAAAGTATGGAGTTCACCACAAGTTGAAGTCCCTAAAGGAGGTGGACGAAAAGGTATGTAGTAGTGCAAGAATTTGTTTAGTTGATGGTAGAAAGTTTTTGGATGGTATGAAGCATGAGCATATATGCTATGCATTGATTCCTAGAGTTAATAAAGAAGAATGTGAAGATATACCAGTAGAAGTCTTATATATATTGGGATAATTTGAAGATATTGTATCAAATAATGTACCTAAAGGGTTGCCACTAGTGAGGAAGATTAGTCACCAGATGGATTTGATACCAGGAGCTAGTTTACCAAATAAGGCAACCCATAGAATGACTCCTGTAGAGAATGAGGAGCTGAACAGACAAGTTCAAGAGCTACTAAAGAAAGGATTGATTCGAGAGAGTCTGATTCCATGTGTAGTACTTGAAGTACTAGCACCAAATAAATATGGAGAATGGAGAATGTGTACAAACTCTCAAGCCATTAACAAGATTATAATAAAATACATATTTCCATTACCAAGGATGGACAACCTTATGGATTGTTTGAGTGGATCCAAGTACTTCATGAAGATTGACCTAAAGAGTAGGTATCATCAGATTCGTATCAGAGAAGGAGATGAGTGGAAGACAACCTTCAAGATTAAAGAGGGCTTGTATGAGTGGTTAGTCATGCCATTTGGGCTAACCAATGCACCAAGCACATTTATGCAGCTCATGAATGAGGTATTGAAAGAATTTTTGGAAAAAAAATTTATTGTTTATTTGGATGACATTTTGATTTTCAGTAAGATATTGGACAAGCACCTAATGCATATTCAAAGATTTTTTGAGAAGCTAAGGGAGGATAAATTACTGGTTAATCTGAAGAAATGAAGTTTCATGAAGAAATATTTTTGTATCTACGATTTGTTATCTCAGGTGAAGGTCTTAAAATGGACCCAAAAAAAGTGAAGGCTATCATTGAATGACCTACACCAAGGAGTATTACAGAGGTAAGATCATTCCATGGTCTAGCAAGTTTTTACATAAATTTTATTAAGAATTTTAGTAGTATTTGTACACCCCTAATAGAGACAATGAGAGGGGATAGAAAGGAGTTTAACTAGACTACAAGAGCAACCAAGAGTTTTGATATGTTGAAGAATAAAGTCACAGAGCAAACTATTTTGGCACTTCCAATTTTCAATAAGGTATTTCAAGTAGATTGTGATGCTAGTGGTAGCACCATAAGATTTTTTGTGAGCCAAGAAGGTAAGCCCGTTGCTTATTTTAGTGAAAATATTAATGATGCCAAAAAAAAGTATTCTATCTATGATAAGGAGTTTTATGCCATAGTTCAAGCTTTGAAGAAATGGAGACACTATTTGTTTCCAAAAGAGTTTATTTTATATAATGATCATCTGGCCTTGCAATATATTAATAGTCAATAAAAGTTAAATCAAAGGCACTTAAAATGGGTTGAGTTTTTGTAGAGTTATACTTTTGTGTTGAAGCACAGGAGTGGAAAGTCAAATAGAGTTGTAGATGCCTTAAGTAGAAGGTAAAATTTGTTTATAGAGATGAAGGTGGAGGTTGTTGGGTTTGAAAAACTCAAGAGTTTGTTCCCTAAAGATCCAAATTTTGTAGAAGCCTGGAGAGCCTGATTGGAATATGTTACTTTGGACAGAATGAAATGGTTGGATTTCTTAATCCAAGATGGGATGTTGTTTAGAAAAAATCAATTGTGCATTCCAAGGAGATCCATGAGAGAGAACCTGATCAAGGAGAAGCATAGTGGAGGATTGGATGGACACTTTGGTCGAGATAATACCATTGCTCTTGTTAGTGAACTATTATTGGACATAGTTACAATAGGATGTGAAGAAGTTTGTATAGATTTCCAGAGTATGCTAGATGGCCAAAGGTGTATGATAGAACACCGGGCTATATCAACCATTACTTATACTAGAGAAACCATGGGAAGATATTGGCATGGGTTTTATTCTTGGCTTACCAAGGACATAGAGAGGACATGACTCAATATTTGTGGTGGTTGACAAGTTTTCTAAGATGGCACATTTCATTCCCTACCATAAAACTAGTGATGCAGTGTATATTATAGAGATGTTTTTTAGAGAGGTGGCATGACTACATGGTCTACCAAAGAGTATAGTTTCAGATAGAGATGCCAAATTTATTGGTTATTTCTGGAGGACCTTATGGAAGAAGCTGAAGACAGATTTGAAGTTAGTTCTGCACACCACCCATAGACTGATGGACAAACAGAGGTGGTGAATAGGAGTTTGGGAAACTTGTTGAGATGCTTAGTAGGAGATAAGCCCAAGGTATGAGATTTGATTTTATCACAGGTGGAATTTGCTTACAATAATTCTATCAACATGAGTACTGGTAAATCTCTATTCCAGATTGTATATGGGAGCAGCCCAAGAAATGCTTCTGAGTTGAGGCAGATAGACAAAGGAGAAAAGAGTAGTTCTGAAGTCAAGGACTTTGTAGAGCACCTAAATAACTTGCATGAAGAGGTAAGGAAGCATATTAATAAGATAAATACTCAGTACAAGGCAAAGACATACCATAAGTGGAGGTTTAAGGAATTTTCGGTTGGAGATGAAGTTATGGTTCACTTGAGAAAAGAAATATTTCCTGTTAAGACATATAACAAGTTAAAAATGAAGAAGTTTGGACCATGCAGGACCATAAAGAAACATGATTTAGGAAATGCATATGAAGTGGAATTTCCATGTTAAATTAACATATCACCTGTATTTAACATTTCTAATTTGACAGAGTATCATGAAGGGGATAATGAGGATGGACCAGTAGAAGAATGGTGGAACAATCCAGCATCTACTCTAGAGAAAGAAGAGATAGAAGAAATCTTGGATATCCATTTGTGAAAAAAAACAAGAAACAGGTAGTATGAAGAATACCTGGTTAAGTGGAAAGGAAGGCCAGTTGAAGATTCCTCATGACTTTCTATGGCAGAGGTTGACCATCTTGATTTTCCTCCAACACTAGAGAAGTGAAGGTCACTTCTCAATTCACCCTGGGTGTCTTATGCAGGAGCATCCAATGGTGTATGGGCAATCTTGCATCACCAAAAAGAAATAAATTGCATTTTCTCTTTCAGTTGTAATTTTCTTTAGTGGTTTTTGGGTCCATGATGACACTTGGGAGGTATAAGTCAGTCAAAAGTCCAAAAAGGTGAAAAATAGTCACCGGATATTTTTAGTAAGTCAACCTAAATGGATACAAGGATTTAAAAATTTACCCCAAGGATCAGGATCAAAAAATGTATCCGTTGGTGAAATAATCACCCCAATAGCCTAAATGGTTTGAGAGATATTAAAATTTCCATCCCGAGAAATCTCACCAATAAGGTTTAAAAATAAAATTTGAAGACCTTAGAGGCCCTAAAGAAGGATGAAAGTTTGAGGAAATTAACTTTAGTTAGTCACAAATTTGTAGATCCCTTTGCAAGCTTTCCAATGATATATTATAATGGTAAATCAGACACCTGAGTCAAAAGTTATAGTTCTAGGAAGCTATGCCACTAAAATTCAAATTTGAATATCTTTTTGGGCGGAAAATGAAAATTTAAATTTTAGATGAATATCTTCTTGGGTGGGAAAAAGGGAGTTATGATTTCCAAAATGTTCTAGGGAAGTTATTAAAGGGAGAAGTTGGATCACTAAAAGGTGGCCCAGGGGAAGATGAATCGTAGCTCCAACTTGCAGATTTCATGTTGATTTTCTTTGTGATAAAATTGGCCTTGTTTTTGTAGCAATGTAACACTGATTCTGTGTTTGCATTTCATTGAAAAATATCAAATATTGTGTTTCTTCTAAATTTTTCTATGATTTGAGTTTTGTGTGAGTGTTGGGTGAAGTAGCCCTTCATCAATTTATAAATTATTTTAGAATTTTCATCCTTTACATAGGTTTCTCTTTTCATAAACTTGGTTTTTCCACTTCCTATTTGACCATCATAACCAAGGTCTTCATTATTTGTTCCTATATTTGTCTTTATGGTTTTTATTATGCATTTCCAATTCCTTTTCAATCTTGTGCCATCATACCCCATTCTTCTCATTTGTTTAGAGCCAACCCTCTTGGTCCATTCCATTGATATCTACTATCTCTTATTTTTTTCTAACTACGAGTGTCTTTATGGTAATATTCTCATCCTATCTACTTTTGGTGTGCTTTTCAAAGCTTTCAATCTCTTCAACATCACTATGTTATTTAGAAACATGATCAACACAATCAACAAGATTGAGCATGGTATCATGATGCTCATCTTCAACACAAACACCACTATCATCAACAATGTTCAAATTATCATTATCACAAGCACAAGTTTTTCTTTTGTATTAGGTCACTTATGTCACAACAAACATTCTTCAACCTTTAATTTGTTTCTTATTTTCTTTTATACTCCTCCCTAAGGATATCAAGGGTGATTAGTGTTATGTATACTCTCTTTACAACATCTATAGGGAATGTAATACCATTTTCAAAGTGATCTTCACAAACATGAGCTTCTTGAAGAATGGATTGTAAGCAACACCTAAGTGTTAATAATTCTCCACCTTCACTAGCTTCTTATAAATAAAGATCATTATTTGGTATCATACACTTTTAAACTTTAGCTTGATTCTTGGCTTATGTCCTTACCTTTTCCATATCTATATATATATATATATATATATAATCCTCTTCCTTTTTTAATTTAATTTTTTCTTTTTCTTTTTTATTTAATAAAATACAATGCCTACAACTTTATCTACCCACTCCTTTTTATTTTTATTTTTTTAATTTGTATAATATGCTTCAAGCCACAAAATCATTATAAAAGAGGGATAATATATTCTAATATATCAACTCATATCCATGCTATAAATACAAGAATTATTTTAAGGAAAAATATCACCTGGCCAAAATTGCCTTAAAATTTTTGTGGGATTTTATGAAGAAACTATCATGGGACCTCTCCTAATCTAAAAAAAAATGATAGCAAAGGATATTTGCTTACTACTATAAAAAACCTCTAGAATATTTAATCTTGAATATCAATGTGGAAATATGGTTGAAGCAGTAGCTACTTCTTCTCTCTACCCTCTCATAATTAGAGAGGGAGACTTTGGTGCTTCACAAGCACTGAATCTAAATCTTAGCCACAAAAAACTATAGAATACTTTCTCTATCAGGAAATAATAGTGCATCATCATAATAGGAAACGCATACCTCTAATACCACTACCTCCAGTCCGCCATGCCTCCTCTACTGAAATACACAAATTAAATAATAGTCATTCATTTGTAACATTGGTTCTATGCTACCTCTTTTCCCATAGATTACCTTGGCTATCAAATTCTTGCCAGTACCTTTCCAACTTCTTACGAGTCCCTTGCTAGTTTTTATCAAAATATTTTTTCACTCACTTTTTAATCAATTAACATTGAAGAAAACTCCAATAATAACCTCCTATAACCTATATTTTTATTTGTATTATAAATATTGAGTTACAAAACACACGCATTTAATTCCTCATTACACGAGAATGAAAAATAATATATATTAAAATATGAACTAATTGTACAATGACCCACATAACTTATACTTTCAATCCAATAGGAAAAAAGGAAAACATACATTAATATAGTTTTTACTTTTCTTAGTCATATGAATGCTTCATAACCACCAAAGGGCACTTGCCATGTAGGACACAATAGTTGCTCACAAAAAATATCTTTTTATGGTGCCATAGCCATGGCTCCCTATCATAAAATATCTACTTGGAGTTTCTCCACCTAATAACATATACTTTCATATCAATGCATATTGTCGCAAATCCCCTTGGCCTTTTTCTAAACTATCAAAATAACACAAGTAGCCAAAATAAATTAATACCCCTTCTATTAATTGTAATTAATATTGAGTTTTATTTAAAATATTTGACTATTCATCCATCTATAGTTGTTGTATCTTTCCTCCTTTTTTTAAACCTCGATCAAAAGGACACAATTTCTATTCCAAAAATATTATTTTTTGTTGCATTGTAAAAAATGCTTCTACATCTAAAAACCTCTTGAAAAATACCTGAGCACAACCTAAGTCAATTACTGTGTGTTAATATTTTTGCTATTTTATATAGTATTAGGATATGATATTTCATTTTTTTATTTTACTTTTATTTTGAGGTCAAGATTTCCTAGCCACAATTATTCTTGACCATGACACATTCATTCCCTTTGTCTCCTACATTACTATGGACAAAAAATAGAATTGGTTCCCAAATTATCTCTCTCCTTTAGGCCTACAACATCAACACTCCATTCTCCATGGATGCCTTCACTTCTTCCACTACCTATTGTGTGCATGTCCATGTCCACTTCTACTTAGTCTCTCTTCTTCTCCTTCTCCACATCCTCTTATTTCTCTTTCTTGATGTTTTTTTATTCTTCTATGAAAACATCCTAGTTGTCAATCTTTAAATAATCATAAATCACTATGCCTAGACTACCTTCATATTTTGTTATGTATCCAAGGTGCAAATCCCCACTAAAAAAATCTTGTTGACTCTTCTTGGATGGAATTTTCTAGAACTCCTCATATTTATCAAGCACAAAGCCATTTTTGTGAATGTTTTCCTATCACTAGCACTCATACTCTATCAGGATTTTCCTTAGTTGAGGAGGGAGATTCAGGGTTTGAATATCACAAGTGCCTCTTTTGCTTGGGCATGGAGGTCACATTATTGATTTACTAGGACCACCCTAGACTACATAGAATGCATTGTATTCATTTCTCCTGTTCACTACACATACATCCAATATGTCAAGAAACATATCAAAATAAAAATACAAACACAAATACCAATTCCTAGCCATCCTTAGGCTCTAATACCAATGATGGAATTAAAACCATAATTTTTTATTATTTTTTCAAGCTTAGATTTGTACACACACATATATAATGGAATATTTCTTGTTTTCCTCAAGAGACTCTTGGTGTCTCACATTCTCTTCAAATATCCCATGAGAACATACTATAATAATTACATAACATCAAATATTGTAATAATTATCTAATAGAGATAACATAAGTAGTAAGTTCTACTTTTTTTATTAGATTAGGAAGGGGTTTTGAAAGGGTCCCAAACATTTTATAGAAGTGGTTTTGAAAGGGTCCTTAAATATTTTACAAAGAATCAAAAGCTTCCAAAGAGAAACCAAAGTAAACCACAAAGAGATCTGATCCTCCTAGGGAATCCAAAAACCAAACTCCAAACAACAATAAAACCAAGAAGAACTAGGATCCAAGAGATTTGAGAGAACCAAGAGATCCAGAGAAATGGATCCCGCCTAAAGAAAGGATGGTCAAAAAAGGATTTTAAAAACCAAGATCAAGGAAAAGAAATTTCAAACTCAAAGAGGTTCCTACCCAAATTGAACCTAGAGAAACCATCCAACTGTTACCGCTCAAAGGGACAAAAACAAATTTGAAATAGGGGTGCAAAAAAATCCAACCACAAGAGCTTGGAAATAATATAAAAAGCATTCCTACAAGAATATCATTGGACCCACATGAAGTAGACCTACACAAAATCTTGAGGACCCTTCCCAAAGTATTAGAGCTATCAAGAACTCCATCTTTAAATTCTCCAACCAAGCTCCCACTTTCCTTTTATTCAAAATTCAAACTTACGTTTTTCTTGCCCAAACTAGAAACCCTATTTTTGGAACCATACTAGACTCATACTTCCTATAGCAGACACATAGGACCAAACATATAAAATTTTTGACCAATATCTTTCTAAAAAAGAGGCTCGGTCCTTCCCAACACCTCTAACCCAAAGAAAAACAATCATAATGATCTAGGATCCGAGTACCCTAAATCCCCAGGCTTTGAAATAACCTTCTAGGACTTTCTCAGACTCATATATATAAGGTGTTTCTTTCCCTTGGGTTGGAAGAACCCATGACAAATTTAGACATCCCTCACCCAATAGGCCAAAAAGCACCAAAACCACTAGTCACTAAAATGCTTGTAAAAAATAAGAGGCCTGCTTGTCTCAACCATCAATATTTGGATCATGTTCTTGCTCAACACTAAAGCCTTAATAAATAGATTTTTTAGAAACTTGAAAGGATCCACTAGTGTAGGATCCATGATTGCAAGAAAAATACATCTAGGACCAGCAAATAGAATGCTTAAAACTGGATTCTTGTCAACAATTGAATCCATTATTCCATGTGGGATTGGATCCACTCTAAAGCCCAAAGACTATAGCCAACTTGTTTGCATGAACCTCTTTAGATCCACATCTATAGGATCCATGTTCATAGAAAGAGAAATTATAGGGCTAGTAGTTAAGGCTAGAATCCATCTCATATTTAAGCAACCACTTTGAAAGGTCTTCTTTCCAAGAAAATGGAAGACTTGTAAGATCATCTATGGTTCTATAGACCTAGGATCCACAAACATAGCCAAAGAAATTCCAATGCCATTCCTACCCCAGCCAAGATTTTTGGATAAGAAGACCAGATAGAAAAACCTAAATATCTTAGAAAAAATCCACCCCAATCCCTGTGGATTCAAAACCCACTAGCACACCAAAGATAAAAATAGATCCAAAGCACCACTATAGTGGATAATCCCTCCTATAAAAGAATAAAACCCTTTCATACCATCTCAACCTTCTGCTCCCTTTCAACCTTTCACACCTTCTCAGCCTTTCACTCCCTCTCATGGTCTCTCAAACACCTTCTCAACCTTCTACTCCCTATCATGGTCTCTTAGACTCCTTCTCAACCTTTTGCTACCTCTTATGGTCTCCTAGACACTTTCTTAACCTTCTTCTCCCTCTCATGGTATCTTAGACACCTTATCAGCCTTTCGCTCCCTCTCGTGGTCTCTCAAACACCACCTCATCCTTCCACTCCCTCTAAAAAAATATTATTTGGTTATACCAGTAAGTTCTACTTTTATATTAAGAAAATTAAACCTATATTATTTGACTTGAATCTAATATTATCCTATTTTAAAGAAAATAAACATATCTCCAATGCCTTCTTTCTCAATGACTTTTTGTTAGACCAATTTGAATCCTCCATACAAGTCCTACAAATTGCTAATAAACTCATTTCATCTGTAGACTTATTATTAATGCTTCCAACAACTATATGAAAAGTATTCCATTTAGTTTAAGTGAAAAGAAACATATCTCCAATACCTTCTTTCTCAATGACTTTTTGTTAGACTAATTTGAATCCTCCATACAAGTCCTACAAATTTCTAATAAACTCATTTCATCTGTAGACTTATTATTAATGCTTCCAACAACTATATGGTAAGTATTCCATTTAGTTTAAGTGAAAGTTATAGAAAGTATTTAAAATTAGTACATATGAGATAAGCAATGGAGGAGGTGACTATGGAAGAGAGAAACGGAATAAAATTGAAAATAGAGGGATGATCAAAGTTAGGATGAATCAAGTACAACATAAATGGAAATCAAAGGAATGCATGGAGTATAATATAGTTGGGGGATGTTAAATATATATGATAGTCATTTAAAAATGGAAGTAAACAAGATTATTTTATCTAATATGGTAGAAAAAATAATACCAAATATAAATTTTTGGACAACCTACCACATTCCATGGCTTATTAAAAATTTCTATATTTTCCTAATTTTTTAATGTTTGGAAGGGATAACCTTACCACATCCCATCGTTTGATGGAAAATGCTCTATTTTTCGTTTATAGAAAGCCTCAATGCATCAAAAAGCACCAATATAAATTATGATGTGTATAAATGGTACCAAAGTGATCATGTTCCCTTATAGATTTATCTTGAATGAAATATTAAATAGTATACTATAGATCATTCTAAAGGAGATAATTACTTCCATAATTAAGAATTTGTTCTTGTTATTGATCTAAAAAATTACTTATTTACCAATGTATGATAATTTTAAGAAAGAAGAAGAATGAGAATATATCCTTCTTTCAAATGAATTTTCAAAAATCATTGTAGAAAAATGTACATAAAACAAATCCAAAGAATTTGAGAATCATGATTATAGGTTGTAATTTTTCTATTCTATTTTATGACCTATATTAGAATAATCTATGTTGAAATCATGATCAACTATGGGAAATTATATGTAGCAACTATAACTTGCATGAGATGTTTGATGAACTTAAGAAGCATATGCAAGGATCCTCAATTAGTCAATATTGATAAATGTTAAAGATATACCCTTTCTAAATATGTAGCAAATTACTAAGAGTATATATAACCTACAAAATTGTCATAGGAATCTTCCACAACATTGACAAGTCAAATTTTAATAGTTACAACACTATAAAATTTTCGTATAAAAAGCTATAGAAAAATCCTATAGAACCATAAAATAATTTTTTAATAATGATTAGGTTATAAATTGATTGTTAATGTATCAAGATAATATAGTGACTAATAAAAATAATATAAGTTTATTTTCAATATCTATTACAACATAAAACAATTTGAATTCTGTCAATTGATAAGTTAATGATAACTTTATATTTTTAAGTTAGAAACTATTAAAACAATAGACTGCTATTGGACTAGAACTTTTCCATACCATGTCAAATTGAAATGATTCAAAAATCATGTGAAAATCAATTTAAATTCCTAACTCATTTCTGAATAAATTTTAGCTATCACTCATTTAGTCATCTAAATCCATGATTAAAGATTATCCTAAATATATTATTTTATAGTGGGATAGCCTAGACCAACAAGCAATATTTTAATCATATCTTCCTCATATGATGTCACATTAAGGTGATTTAAAATCCATACTAAAGTATATTCATAGGGATACAAGTGGTATGAACATAAAATTTTAGAATATTCATTTGATTCCTCATATCTACAAAAGGACAACCTGCTACAACTAAAAGAAGAAGACTAAACAAATCAGACCAATAGATAGTATTTTGGTAAAATATCCATCCTACAATATATTAATTAGATAGTTTGACAAGTTTTAAAAACTAGATTTAAAGGAATATCTTTATATAAATAATTGTTTGTATAAATCTAATTTTTATGTCAAATATACTAGCAAATAGTTTTTCTTACAATTTTTAGGCTATACCAATGGTCACTATTTTGGGCATAACTCTTTCATATAGTATCAAAAGTTGAATTATTTCAATTGGAACTAAAATTAGATCAAGAAAGGTTTCCTCCATAAATTGGTTTTTGATAGTTGTTCCAATTAATCCCTTACAATTATAGTAAAATAAACTAGTTTTAACATCTTTAAAATACTATGAAAAAAGTTGGACATAATTTCATGGGATTCAAAATTTAAACATATTTTATCATATCTTTAGAATGTTAGCTCATTAGCTTATATTCTAATATTTATATGCATTGGGTTCTATATAATAGTGATCTATCCATACACCTAATATGATCAATTGAAAAACACATTATAAGGATGAGTGCAATTTGAATGTTGATCTTCTTTCTGAATCTTACCATAATGTTATATTAAAACCAAATGTAAAAAATATATTATGATACATACACTCAATGTTATATATGTAGAAGTTTATCAAGGATGATCATGAGGTTTCCCACAAAATTTATGGGTGTTCTATTTTATTTTCTAAATATAAGGATAAATTCAAAAACACATGGAAAGAAAGTAAACATTCTTGTAGAAAATAAAACACACTTTTTGGAAATAAAATCGCATAAACAAGAAATAAGATCATACTTATAGGAAATAAAAGCATACTTGCATAAAATAAAAGTGCACTTGCACTAAAATAAAAGACCTACTTAATTTCCTATGATTTGCTCCTATTTGAGAGACTATAAGTCACTATATATAATGTCTACTTGAACCCCATATCCTCTTAATAAATAATAAACTATGAATGGTGCTTAATCTCCCTAAAAATAATTACAAAATAATGATTCACATATTAACCATCAATTACTCAGGACCAAATTCTAATACCATATAATTGAAGAAACATGAAAAGTATTTATTCCAACACAAGGTTCATGAACCTGACTTGGTTTGATCTTTATTTTACTAGAGATTTTATTGGCTAAATATTTGATTATCAAATATTATCAATTTTTGGGTATACAAATTCAACCAAATCATGTGCAATATACACATATCCGTAAAGTAAATTTGGATCTAGCCTATATATGAAATAAAGAAAGGAAAAAACAAAAAGATAAAACATCTACTCTAATGGATTATGGATCCATCCTCCTATTTAGATAAGGGGAATTTCCTTGGATATAGAATGAGGATATCACCACATCCTTCGCTTATTCCACAATTTGATACAAAATGAAAGTATGGAAGTCAAATTATTCAAATCAAATTTTTGGGTACATGTTCTTGGCTAGCTAGAGTGTAAAATTTACAATGTTTGGGGAATATTTATAGGGATAGAATAAAAACCCATTAAAATATGGTTTGTTATCCTACAACTATATGGTTACAACTTTGAAACAAACTACAAGCAATTGAGTTCAATATCAAAAACTCTTTTCTTCATATTTATAAAAAATCTCCTATATTAAGTGGGATTCCTAAATGACAACAAAATTGTTATGATAATAATATATAAAACTAATTCTAGAAATGCAAGGGTTGCTTATAGTCCTCAAGTGATGTGATAGTAGAATAGTACCAAATTATAAACTTTGTTACCCATCTCAAGTTCTTAGTCAATGGGTTAATATTATAGCAACCTACAATATCAATCCTATTGATGGTTTCAAATCCACCCATGGTGCTAAATTCATCTTTGGTATTATAATGTCACACTTGTTCATGGCATCGACTACACCTATGGCATCAACCTCAAATTTAGTTTTATAGCATCTTATGTTGTGGTACCACATTTTTTTACAATGCCAACTCTACTTGTTTTCAATTTTAGCTCTAGTATTATGTCTCCTATGGTGTCATACATGATATTGTACCAACACCAACATATAGGAGGAAATATGATGCTAGTTATTCATGTTTATAATAGACATCAAAACTTACATAATGGATTAGAACTAGTTTCTAATATCAATATCACATCTAATATCAATACCAATAATAGTAGATTAGGTGTCATTTTTAAACTTGATTCTAGCCTAAATAGCCTTGGGATAAGCCTATCTAATAGAATTTTGTGGCACTAACTCATACGGTTTCAATGTCAATCTTATATGTCAATGCATATATAACTAGCACTAGGTCCCATATCAACACAAGGTATTGGTATGAGTCATCATAGAAAAAGATTTTAGACAATTGACATCAATTACATCTCACCAACAAGATCATTGGTTGGATTCATATAGCCAACATCACAACTCATGGAATTACATATCTATACAAAGATACAACCTATATCTTCTGTCACATGCCTTCTCGGGCATATTGAACTTTGAACTCTAGAATGCTTCCCAATACATCAATGCTAGAACTAGATTTTTTAGAGTAAAAACCACTCCCTTATTTTAATTTGTTTATTGATATAAATAAAAATGGTTTCTTATTATTTACATCTATAAAATGTATCAAAATAAGTGGTTGCATAATGGGTATATAAAGAATCCTTTTCATACTAAATATGGACCTAAACTATAATATTTTTGGCTCCCATAAAATGTTTCCATAGGTATATTTGCTCAATGCTTTATTCTAATAAACTAAATATGAAGTTGAGTCAAGTTGTGTGAGTGCATATGATCACATTGAAATATGCAAAATATGTTGGGACAAAGAACAACTCTTGAACCAAATTATGGTGCTATATGAGTTATGATTTAGAATTATGCAAAACAATAGGGCAAAATAGAATCTCTCATAATAATGAAAAATATTTTGTAGATAATGCTAATATAAATATACTATAAAATAGCAATATTTATAATAGTGAAAATTATTAGTACATCAAGTGTGTAGTGTGCTAGGCACGTGTACACTCTATTTTTGTACAATAAAAAAAATCGCATATCAAAAGCTTAGAAACTATAGGATAGCAAGGGTCTATAGGAGAGAGAGATTTGAGTAGCAAGATGACCAAGAGGAAGACATAGAAGTACAATATATCATCTATGATGTTCATAAGTTATATACAAATGTACAACAAATATAAAGTGGTAAGGAGGTAAAATAGTTTACCTACCAAAGGATCATAAAGCAGCTTCATTAACAATTATAAAATTATCAATTTTACCTCTTCAATAGTAAGCACTGATTCATAAGGTTCTAGGTTGAGAGTTTGAATTGTAGTAGGTATATCTCAAATTCATGGACATCTTCTATACATTATAGAATATGGTGGTGACACATGGATTTGGTCCCATAGGTGTTGTTATCTATATACATGGGTGCTTGAGTTGTTGGCACAATAATTTTTATGACTTTTCAAGTCAAGTTATAACCATGAGTGGGTTAAACACCACAAATGAATAAAGTGTTATTTATTTAGTTGAGATTACAAATAAGTGCAAGGTCCAACAAACTAGAAGTGTCATGGCATAACTATTCATAGGGACTTGAACAACCCTTGATTTGTTTATATTAGCATCAAACAACATAAGTTGTCAAACTTATCACTTTGAGATATAGCTGAAAATAAAAGTGAATCTAGATCATTAAGGACTATATCTATGATCATGTCAAATTTTATAGCATAAATTTACAAAATCACAAGATATAATCACCATAAAACCAGCCCATAATTTCCAATGAAAAATTCTAAAGTAAATAGAAAATGTGTACTATATATTATTATTAAATAGCATGAGTTCAACTAATTAAATTCATCTACTTTTGAAGAAGGATATAAATGTTCAAATATTGCCAAGTGAAACATGCATTATTGCCATTATTGTTATTACACCACTATGTGGTCATGATGTAATATGAGTGGCATTTGTTTCAATTCCATATAACCAACTAAAATATTAGTATTATTTCCTTTGGTTGGTGATATAATATGAGCTTTGTGGAAGAACTTCATAAATATAGAAATGCACAAATGTGCATAAAATTACCTTTCTAGGTTGAGCTTAACAAGCCTTCATTGATATTCATACAATAGAATTTGTTCCAACCAATTTTGTAACTTTGTAGACAAAATTAGTTTGAACCAATTCCAATACAACACTCAAAGTAGAATAAAATACAACAAAAAATTAATTACACCAACACAACTTGTATGCAAAACTTATTTTAATATATTATAAAATAAATAGTCTTATCAACCCCAAATATTTAGAGAAATATGAATTAAGAAAGGTGATAAAAACACCAAGACTTCCATGTTATTGCCAAACAAATTTACCTTTTTAGTGGATAATAATATTTCAACTCCAAATGGAAGAAGTATTGAGGAAATAAAGAGATAAAAAAAGTAAGTAATCAATTATTTCAAATACATTCTATCAAAAGTGGGAAAGATGATAAGGTTCAGGGTGAGCTTTTGCAAAATATATCAACACTTATTACACAAATATAGAAGGAAATTTTAATAAGGAAAAATTTGAATAGATTTAATCCACAAATTAATTTTAATTTATCTAAAACTTAGAATTTTCATTCAAGGAAGATCATAAAAGAGTGCAATTTAAAAATAATAGAGTATAACAACCCAAAACACAAGAGTATACAAGTAAAATAGCATAATTATTTTATTGCTTAGAAAATAGAGTACAATGCAAGCAAGCTATGAGAAAATATGTGAGGTTAATAACATTGAATCTCTTTATACAATAATTTGTGTGTTTGAAATTGACTATATTGAATATGGAAGTCACCCATGTAGAAAGGTGGTGGCTCACCTTCCATGAGTTAGAAGTTCATCCATATCAAAATGTGGTGATTCACCTTCCATGAGTTATAAAGTGCATAATAAATAAAAAATAAAAACATGTGACTTGTCCTTTAATATTTTATCTTCTACAAATGTGTCAACATGTCTAGAGATTCATTTTGGTCATGAAAATCTAAAAATAAAAAATTATTATTTTTAATAAGTATTTTGTTTTACATTTTTAGGGCCTTCACAACTTTTTTTTTTAAATATATTAGCAACTCTATCTACTATATAATTTCCTATGGAAATTGTTTTTATCTCTCTAATCCTTCCAATGCTTCTTGAATGGATCAAAACAAAGTCCCAAGCAAAAATTTATACCCCTAACAATGTGAATAAATCAAAAAATATATTTTTGGGTATTTTCAAGCATAGAGACGTCGCAAAAAGGTCAAATGCTTAGATCATTCATCCTCCCTTGAAAAATAATTCTCATTGCATCAACTTTGATTGGTCTATAAATTGTTTCTCTATTTTATTTTGTGTGTCATTCCCCTTGGTGACCAAGTTGTCCTATTTGATCACTCTATACATATGATTGAACTACCTTCTAGTGGTCTTGGTCCATATGTCAATAATATGATCCTCCTCCACTCGAGCTAAGTTTTTTGGATTGAGTTTTTTTAATTTCTAGCTATTTTTATACTACAAAAGCATCCAAAATAGGTAGAGGATATGGCCTAAGAAGTTCAACATTGAATATTGGATGCAAACCAAGAAAATATGGAAGATTCAATTCAAAGGTATTTTCTCCCATATTCTTGGTGATAGTGTATTGTATTTTCTTTTGATGATAGAAACCCATTCCAGCTTTTCATTGGTAAGCACCTTCTAGGCCTACTTGGCTAAAAGGGCCTGGTTCATTTTGTTGATTCTATGAAATCCAAGCCCTCCCTTATCTTTTGGGGAGCAAACTTTGTCCCAGGCCACTAGGTGGAACTTTTTCTAGTTATCAACTCCAACCCATAGGAAGAGCTTTTGGATTTGTTCAATCATGGTCCCAACAACTTTAGGAATTTTTAAGACTGATAAAAAATACACAGGAATGCTTTGGAGAACTGACATGACCAAGGTAGCCTTACCCGCCTGAGAGAGGAGGGCACCTTTCCACCCAACTAGCTTCTTATGGAATCTCTCAATGACATTATTCCACATTGACTTGGCCGGTTTCCCTTGGAACATTGGGAGACCAAGATAAGAAGCTAGAAAATATGTAGTGGTACAGCCCAAAATATTAGCATTTTTGCCTTGATGAGGCAGGGGGGTGTTGATAAAATAAATCTTCCTTTTGGTGAAATTGATTTTTTTCCTTGCAACTTCCTCGTAGAGGTTGAGGATAGTTTTGATGACTTTTGCCTCAAAAAATGATGCAACAGTTGCTAGCAGGGTGTCATCCATAAACTGTTGGTGAGTTGATGGTTGGAGATTGGATGCAACTTTGATGCCAAAATTTGAACCCTTGTTGCAAGTAGCTTTAATGGCTCTTCCAAGAATCTCAGCCAGAATGATGAAGAGGATAGGGGATAAGGGGTCCCCTTGTCTCAATCCTCTAGTGCTAGGGAAGTACCCTACATCAAAGCCATTCACAAGCACAGAGACTCAAGGGGTTGAGATACACTACATAATCAGATGGACCCAATTATCATGAAACCCAAACTTCTAAAGAACCTTGGATAGCAAATCCTTGTTTACTCTGTCAAAGACCTTATTCATGTCAAGCTTAAGGAAGAAAGCTGAATTTTTAGACATGTGGGCTGAATGAATGAGTTCATGGATGGTGATGACCCCATCCACAATATTTTGACCCTTAACTGAGCTTCCTTGATAGGGGTCGATCAGGGAAGGGAGGATGCTTTTTAATCTGTTGGCCATCGCCTTCAAAAATATTTTGTAGACAACGTTACAAAGGCTAATGGGATGATAATCAGATAGGGATTTGGAATTGGGGCCTTTGGGGATGAGGGTGAGAAATGTGGAATTCACATCTCTGGGAATGGCTTTGGATATCTATATTTTAATGATGGATTTACACAGGTTAGGTCCAATGATGTCCTAGTAGGTTTGGAAAAACCTTATGGAGAAACCATCGGGACCAGGGGCTTTGTCTGGCTGCATTGAAAAAAAGGCTTGACGGATCTCCTTAGAGCTTAAAGGGCTAAGTAGGTAGTCATTCATACTATCAGTGGTGATGCTAGGGATGTTCATGAGAAGGGAGTCTATGGCTTGGGCAGAATGGGTAGGGCAAGAGCCAAGGAGGGACTCAAAATGCAAAATAACTTCATCACAAATTTTGTGGATGTTGGAAGTGAAGGAACCATTATTTTTTATAAGCCCTTTGATATTGTTTGCCCCCATGTGCTTGAGCATTGATATGTGGAAGAAATTTGAATTGGAATCCCCTTATTTTAGCCATTAATATCTTGATTTCTAACACCAAAACATCTCTTCCTGCTTCAAAATATTATGGTAATCTAAAAGCAGAAGCCTTTCTTCAGCTCTCAAACTGGCATCCCCCTGACCCTGCTAAAATTGATTTTCAATACCTTGGAGCCTATCCCTGATGTTATGTTTGTTTTCAAAGATGTTTTCAAAGATTTATTTACTCCAAACCTTCAATTTGGTTTTTATAGACCGTAAATTTTGGGTGACTTGGTTGGTGATAATTCTAGGGAACCTCTCCCTCCACCATTCAACAATATGATCTTTGAGGTTCAGGTGCTGGGTCCACATTGCCTCGAAGTGAAACAAAGTTTTGAATAGGAATATGTTGGTCATTTCAAAAATTAGGGGGTTGTGGTCAAACCCAATCATTGGCAAGGCCTGTAAGTTGGAATCTCCAAACAGATGTAGTGCCTCCTAAGAAAGAAGAAAATGGTCTAGCCTCACCTGAATGAGATCATCCCCTATTCGTCTGTTACTCCAAGTATACTAAGACCCCCTTAGCTGGATGTCCATTAGCTTGTTGGCATCCACAAAATGGCTAAACTCCTCCATTATCTTGGAAGTGATTTCTTTCCCTCCTCTTTTCTCTGTGCATTAAAATATCTGACAAGGATCCAGGGAACATTATTGAAAGTCTCATGCATCTAGGTGAGAGTGTTCCACACAGTCAATCTATCTTGAGGACTATTCAGAGCGTAGACATTATTCAATACCTAGGAGTGCTTCATGACAGGATCATGAAAAAATGTGTTGGAGATATGTCCTTTGCCTGAAATCACACTACCTTCCACCTTGGATGGATCCCAGAGGTAGAGGAGACCACCAGAAGTACTCGAGGCTAGAGTAAATAAAAAATCACACTTCCTCCAAATAGTTTTGGCAACTATAGGCAAGTGTTGTGTGCCTAATTTGGTTTCTTGGATTAGAAAAATTGTAGGATTTGACTCCTTTCGCATCAAAGTAGCAAGTCTTATTTTGCTACTTCATTTAGCCCTATCGCATTCTAGGAGAGGACTCTCATTTGGAACTTTTGGAGGGTTTTTAGCCTCCTTTGCCTTACTATGTAGGAGTTTTGGAAATTTTTAAATTCTTCTTTGTTGTAAATTCCAAGTTCCCGAAAGAGAGTTTGTTGGGTACCATTGGAAATGTCTTTCACTATATCTTTGTTTCTTTGTTCCACACTAGAAGGTATGCCCTTCTTTTTATCACCTTTGATATCAATTAGAGATTTTTTAAAGCTTCTAGTCTATTTAGGTCTCCAAGATTCAGGAGAGTCCTGAAATGACTTAGGGCTATCAAGCTCCTTACCATGGGGATTAGGTGAAGGAAGAGATGGGCCAGATCTATTGGGTGGGGGGGAGCTGGGCGATGGGTTAGACAATAGAGGGAGATTGTATGATGGGGGTTGGGGTTCAGTGGCTATGGCTGATTGGGATTTAGGGCATAGGTCTAGGGACAATAGAGAGGGATGTAGGGGAGGGTTTTCCTTCGAGGTTTATTCATCTAGGTGCTTTAGTCCAAGAAATTTCTCTCTGGTAAAATCTTTAGTAGCATTGATTTCAATGAAAATAGCATTGTTGAATAAAATGAACCTATTGAAAGAGGTAAATAGATAACTTACCTTTGTATTGTCACCATTTGAATTTGGGAAGGGAGTGTGTTGCTTACCTTTGGGCTCATGGTGCATATTCTCTTTAGCATTTGATCTCTGGACCTCTCCTTCAGTTTGGTATTATTCCTCTTGGTGGTCACTCTATGTAAGCTTCATTTTTGGGCACTAGCTTCAAAGGTACCCCTAGGTGTGGCATTCGGTGTAGAAATATGGTTTTTTTTCATTCTCCACTTCTTGGCATCAGTGATAAGTCCCATAGATCAGATTCACATGGGTTAGGATTTGGATCTCCAAATTTATGTTGATGCAGATACAGGTATGTGTCAATATTGATTGAGCACGTGTTGTAGGGTCAATAGTGATGAGCTCCCTAATCACATGGGCAATTACCTGTAGGACGTCCTCATTCCCAAAATGGATGGGTAAATTTAGAAGATGGACCTAGATGGGGTTGGAGTTGATGTTCTGTGTCTTTGGGTCAAATTCCACTCTCCACTTGCATAGGAACAAAATTCTTCGCCTAAAGAACCATGGGCCCGTTAAAATGCAATATGTGTCCTCTTGAGTATTGAGTCAAATCATGAAGAAATCCCTGGACATGGTGACCAATTCTAAATAACTCCTAGTTTTCCATTTGGTCACTGCCCATCATCGATGGCCTCCATATCGGGTCTTCCACCCATAAATTTTCCAACTAGGGAGAAAGAATTGATGGAAATATATCCGACCATGACTTCTTCCTATAAAAATATGATGTAGCCCTTAGGAATAAAGGTGCATGATGAGGTTGTGGGAGGTTTGGTCCCACCCTTGAGTGTTTCTGTAAATGACACTATTTGGAGTTTTCTGCTGCCTATTGCAATTTTTTTCGAGGGTTCTTTCCTCCCAAGGACATCTTTACCATCATCTAACACCATAGGGTCAGACTTGGCTTTGGCCCTGTTCCCACCTTCCTAGCTATCTATTTCATTATTGGATCCACTTATGTGCACTCCCGCTCCACTCCCTACTCCCGTACTGTAGCTTCTCTACTTCCCAAATCGGAACTTCGCTTGCCATGAATGTTCCACCTAATCTTATGTTTTATGTACATACACTCAAAAGATAAACCACTCTAATACTAATAATCCAAAACTTATAATTTTGAGTTAAGGAAGATCATGAAAGAGTGCAATTAAAAAATAATAAAGTATAACAAATTAGAACACAAGAGTATACAAGCAAACTAGCATAATGATTTTATTGCTCAAAAATAGAGTACAATGTAAGAAATCTCTAAGAACATATGTGAGGCTATAAAATAACATCTATAATAATGACTTTACGTTTAGGGACACATCTCTATTTATACAAGAATTGGTGTGGTGGTAATCCACCATATTGAATATAGAAGACATCCCATATGAAAAGGTGGTGCTATACCTTACATAAGTTAGAAGGTCGCCCATATGTAAGTATGGCAATTCACCTTCCACGAGCTACAAAGTGCATATTAAATAAGAATTACATACATGTGACTTGTCCTTTTTATTTTATCTTCTACTGATTTACCAACATAGCTAGAGATGTATTTTGACTACAAAAATCTAAAAAAAGACATACTATTTTTAGTAAGTATTTTGTTTTTGCATTTTTTAGGGTATCTAGAGTATTTTTTATAAATGTGTTAGCAACTTGTGTATGATAAATTTTTCTATAAAATTTGCTACTCTCTCTAATATTTCCAATGCTTCTTGAATGGATCAAAACATAGTCCCAAGGACAAAGTTATACCCCTAACAATGTGATTAGGATTAAAAAAATAGGTATTTTGGAGCATAAATATATGCTATAAAAAAAGTTACATGTCTGGGTCATTCACCCTCCTTAAGAATAAATGGTCTCCATTATGTCAACTTTTGACATTAGGTGCAAAAATTATTTCTTTATATAGTTTATTGTGAGTCTTTCACCTTGGTGACCTATTGAGTGATACACCATCCCAATTGCCAACATACACCAATGGTTAGAACAACAATTGTTCTCTCTTGAAAGGGAATATTTCTCCCCCAAGGTTTAGGTGATAGGATATGTTATTATCAAATTTTAAATCAAAGTATAAAAAGGGAAGGTAGATGGATAACTTAGGGTTAGATGTAATTATTACAAGGGCAAGAGTTCAAATCATTGTATACGCTCAATTATTCTTAATAACCAAGTCAATTATCACATATATGTCTTAATTCTCATAATATTCAAAGCAAATTACATATGAAAGCAAGATTCTAGGCTTGCTACCTTAAAATTTATCAACATACATCATTCATTGTGTCATAATAATGTTCATTATAACAAGTTGCAATGTATATTCTGAAACTCGTTGAAATGTAGCACATAATCATGTAAAATAAGCTTCATAATCAACTAATCTACTCCTAATCTAATCCAATTTTTAAAAAAATCAAAAGAAAATGGTTAAATAAAGGAAGAAAACAAGTTGTTGCATCTTGAAGCCTTAAACTGAATCTATTGAAGTAGAAATTCTTAATCAAAATAGCCTTATCCCGACTAGCATTCACATAATCTGGAACCAAGATGGTGCTATCTTCAAAGGAGAAAGAGACAAGACACTAAAATTGACTCAAATGTAACCACCATCATCATGTGCAGATTGCACCAAGATTTTTAACGTCTTGCATTGATAAAGATATTCAATGATTTCACTTAAACTTGCTAGCATCATGTGATTGCAAGGATAAATCTCCAAGTACAATGATAGGGTTTAGATATCTACCAACTATAAAACAAAACAAAAAAACTAAAGTTTTAATGCTAATAGTAGATTTTGACCCTTAGAAATAGGGTCTTCATGGTCATTTATAGTCTTGCAATTTCAAATTTTAGTGCTTTATAGTTGTATTTCAGTATTTTATAGTTATATGTTAGTGCTTTATAGTTGTATTTCAGTATTTTATAGTTATATGTTAGTGCTTTATAGTTCTACAAATGAGTTATATTCAATTGAGGTGGCTTTATGTAGTTCTTGATTTTGATCTTCAATTTCAGCCATGGATCCTTAACTGCTTTGGTAGCATCCCTTTGAAGCTAAGTATGTTGAGTTGTCATGCACCAGATGGTCCAGGTTCACTGTGTATTTTTTAGCTTTGCCTTCAGCTCTCACTTTCTAGTTTTATCTCCTGTAATCACAACAAAATATAGCTTTGCCTTCAGCTTTCACTTTCTAGTTTTATCTCCTGTAATCACAACAAAATATAGCTTTGTCTTCAGCTTTCACTTTCTAGTTTTATCTCCTGTAATCACAACAAAATATAGCTTTGCCTTCAACTTTCACTTTCTAGTTTTATCTCCTGTAATCACAACAAAATTTTGAAAATTAGTTCAAATTTTATTTGGCAACACATTATTTATAATAGTAGGTGAATGCCCATTTTAATTCTTTAAAACATGCTTTAGCCATTAATATTCATTTTTCTATTTTGGTTAATTTTTCTTCATAATACTTTAGAATCTCAAATAAATATTTTCAAAGGTGTGCTCCCATGGTTATTTAAATTTATTAATTGATGCTTATAAGGTTTAATTCCTTGAGTGCCAAAAGGAATTTTATTGACTGGTTGTCTAAACCTATTGTTCCATGCTCATAATATTTTTATTTTAAATATTTATAATGTCGATGGGTTCTTTATTTTATTCCTTCATTTATTAATTAATTTATTTTAACCCTTATTCAATAGACCTAGGCCAATTTTTTTCATTTTTTATTTATAGTTTCTTCTTAAGTGAACCCTATCAATCAGATTTCTCAGATATGATTCCTAGCCATTGATTTCTTCATCCAATGAGATGTTAGGATAGTGCATTTGACTTTGTGGAATATTTCTTAACCATAAAATTTCCTAGCTATGATTCCTGGCCATTGATCTCTTTAGACAATAGGATTGTAGTATAGTGCTTTCTGATTTCAAATAATTTCCTATCCGTTAGATTTCTTGGCTATGATTCCTAGTCATTGATTTCTTCATCCAATGAGATGTTAGTTTAGTGCTTTGACTTCGTGGAATATTTTCCTAGCCATTGGATTTCCCAGCTATGGTTCCCAACCATAGATTATGTCTTCCAATTAGATTATAGCATAGTGCATTTGACTTAGTGAGAAAATTTCCAACTATCATATTTCTCAGTTATGTGTCCTAGCCATGGATTTACCTTAACCAATAAGAGAGTTTCATTTTTTTTGTAAACTTTAGCAAAAGCTAGAACAATTTTTAAATAGACTAGAATAATTTTTGGTGGTAGATGAAATATGAGTCATACAATTTATTTCTTAGGAACCTTAGGCTAATGACTTGGCCAATTAAAACATTTATTAATAGTACAAGGGATGTTGAGGTTTTTATTAATTAAGTTATGTTACTATAGACACCAAAATCTAGCTACTTGTCATCCATCCATAGCTTCCCATCATATTTATCCATTATTTATATATATAATTTTATATATATATATATATATATATTTGTTTAATATGTATTTAAATACTAATATTTTATATATTATATTTATATATATTTAATATATATAAAAGGAGTAAATTTTTCCAAGCACCTCCATTCATCTAGTTGTTAGTCTTGCTTCAATTTCTATGAGTTTACTAGTAGCAACCACAGCAATAGTTACCAAGTCCATTGTTGTTACAAAAACTATTGTAACTACTTACACACCACCATTTTCAATGGTTGAGTCTGCCCTTGCAATTTTAGTGTCTTCATATCCCCTGTATGCCAGTTATTCAAGTCATGTAACTTTACCAAATGAGTAGGCAGCCACACAAAAAATAAATGATTTATGGGCATAGAAGCTATCTAAGCCTTCTAGCAGGATGGCTGTAAGAAGAAGGATCATGTATGTTGATCCAATCTAAAGGCAAAGGATATCCAGGTCCATGGCCTCCCTTGTAAGAAAGCCTGAGACCGATATGACTGTCCAAGATTATCGAGTTGAAGAAGTAACAGAGGATATTGAGAAGCTTCTTGAAGAAGATGAGCTGGTAATAGCCAAAGACCACTTAGAGACCTTCTATGTGAAGAATGATATATTCAAAGGGAAGGTGGGTAAACTGGATAAACAGATTGAAAAGCTTCAAAAGACTATGAAAAATCAAAAGGAGGTGGAAAAGGCTCTGAAAAAAGAGGCCAAGGGCTGGTAGGAAAAGTTCCAAGAAGCCAATAAGCTCAAAGATCAATTAGGGGAGCAAAAGAAGTTGAATGAATAACAAGCAAAAGAAATTCAAAGTTTGAAATAGTAGCTTCAAATTGAGAAAGCTAAGTCTTTTGGCTTTTATAAAGCTATAATAAAGAATATTAGAAAAGAATTGCTCTTCGAGGTCCAAGAGAAATGTTCAAGGCTTCAACTTATCATTGACTACCTAGATGATGCCAACCACTTACTCCAAAATGTGTAGAAGGATTTAGATCAAATCACTGGAGAGCTACAGCCTATGGTGATTCTAGTAGAGCAAATGTACAAGTTGTTGATAGTATACTCAGTAATTCTGCTAAGCCAATTCCCAATAAAGAATGGAATCTTGCCATAGTTGCTACTAGAACCATGGTCAAGAAGCACAAGGTACTTCAAAAATCCTGGATGTTATTTGATAGAATTGAAGGAGTGATTAAAGATGTGGTAGATGTAAACAAATAATTGATTCAGGTTGGTTTCAAAGGTTTGTGGATGGAGTATCATAGATTGCTATTTGTGAGAGAGATTCAGAAGAGCATTGATGAAAATCTATAGGATGAATCTGGAATTGACTCTATGGAAGAGCCATTGAACCAAGAGCAAGCTTCTCAATTGATCATTGATTTTACCAGACTGAGAGATATCATGGAAGATCTAGTAAATAGAGGGAATGATGCTAACTATGAAGATATTGGAGAATTGCAATATATTTACAAGCATCTTAAAGAAACATCAAACCCCTCTGAAGTATCCTGAAATCAAGCTTTACACACTTTGAAGTTGATGATTCAAATACTTGGTGATAATTCTAGAAGAAGAAATAAAAAACAATCTTCTCTAAAATAATAAAATGAGGAAGCCCAAGAAGAGACCCATCAAGAAGAAGAGCAGGATGGAACCACAACAGGTTCGTAAGGGGCACACACTTAAGTTGTTTTTTGTTTTGTACATATACATAAGTTTTACATTTTTGTTTTTTGCTCTGACAATGTCAAAAATGAATAATAAAGGCATGAAGCCTAGAGAGGCATAGAGAACAATAAATTTTATGTGAAGGCATTTTTGTAAGCAGGCCTTATAAGAAGAGTAGAACTGTGTTTTTGCAAGAACAATGAAGTAGTTTTTCTATAAGGGTGCAGAGACAGATTTTGGAAATAGCGGTGGAGGAACATGTGTATATTGCATAGTCTCCATATGAGTAGTTATCCTCTATGTTGCTTGAAGCATGGTCTCGATGTGAAATTTTACTCTCTAAGAAGACTATTTTTATAGGGTAGTGTTCACATGGAAATTATTCTTTAAAGCATATTTTTGAAGATGAACATTTTTTGACTCCTATAGCCCAATGGATAAGACTCTGAGTTCTATGGATTTGTAAGCAAATCCACTCGGGAGGTGCCAAAATGTAGGACCAAAATGGCCACATACTTAGGAAAATTTTGAAATTTTTTACCTAAGGCATGAAGTTCTCATTCTGCACATGTTTCAATGTATATTGGAGCGGATCCACAACAAAGGTTCTCAATCCACCCAACACTTAGTGTATTTTCACACTAAGAGCAATTCCACATAGTTTCTAATGTTTTTGGCTCCAGACTGGTGACACATTCTGAATTCACAAAGGTATTTTGGGAAAGATGATGTCACTATAAAAAATGTGCATATTGGTGACCGCTTTGTATTTTTAACATCTTTTGAGTTGCTAAGTGTTGGAGAGCCTGATTCATGGGAGCACATAGAACATGTTTACCTAGAATGGTGACAGAAGGCGAAAAGAAAAATAAAGGCATGCAGATTCATGACAAAGGTCATTTTGACTAACTTTATTCTGTATTGGTGACAAGCAGCATTGTATACTAATGTCAGTGTGGAATGAAAGAAGAGTTACCTTTACACTACGATGGGTCCGAAATGGTGTTCTGAGTTAATACACTTGCTTGAGTTTGGAATAGAATCCGCAAATTTTTTGAAAAATATATGATGTCATCAACTTTTTTGTGTGGATTTATGAATGCCTCATCACCAACAAAGGAAAACAAAGGATAAGGAACAGATTTCATCCCACTTCACTTTCAGTGAGTTTTAATGCTGGATTGGCGTTCCACAGGTTCTGAGGCATAAAATATGACGTCATTAATTTTAAAAGTGGAATGGTGTTTTAGTTTCTCCTTGCCATTGTTCCATTAAATTATAGTTGTGTGATGGGGGAATATCTATGGTTGAGATTTTGTCAATAATTCTAAAGTATATTAAGGTGATTTCTCATTGGATTCAAAAAATAGTCAGTTGGAGGAGGAAGCCGAAGCATCAAGGGTTTCAAGAAAATGAGAACTAGAGATGGTTGCAGATCAACGATGACGACGGGCTTCCAAGAAAGATTAACAATGCAGATGCAGTCTCCAACGAAAAAAACTTTAGTTGATGTTGAACAAACAATAGGTTGTAGAGGCTCTGAGTTGCCATGGTAGTCCACTTGCAGCGGATTTCATGGAGGATGAACCAGTAAGGAAATGCCAGCTAGAACTCTTTGTTGAGCTATAAATGATAAATCTTTGTAATGTTTCTTAATATTTGTAATTCTACAAACTATAAATAGAGGTCGAACCCTCATTTTTAAGGGTTGGCTCTAGTGTGTTTTCCTGTACTACTGTAAATATTTCCAAGAGCTAGTGAAAGGAGGATTACGTTGATTTTAACCTCATTTTTTGTGTCGTCATGATTCGATATCAGAGGTTCGAATTCCCAAGATGTATTTCTATAAATACTTGAATGGTTATTTTGTGCTAGATTAATGCATTACTAGCTGCTAGGGTGGTTGAAATCTACTTCTAAATTAGATCTTTGTTGTTAGAGAGTGCATTTCTGTAAAATATAGATATTGATTAATTCTGCTATTTGGATTACTATTGTTTGGATATTGAAATTTTTGTTTGCAATATTTCTCTGCTGTTCTTTAATGAATGAAGGTGCATTTAATTCGGGATAATTTTGATCTGAGTAATGTGTATCTAATGGGAGGTTTTTACTGTAGTGACATTGTTTTTAGCCTATCCATCCACTATTGTTCACATTTTCTAACCCTAATATCTTTCGCAACCCTAATCCCTAAAACCCTAAGTGAGCATAATTGTGTCAACCCCATTTTAAGTTGACAAGGAACCAACCTACTCTAGAGGTTGGATTTGAAACCCTATTTTGGTCCATCCAATATTGAGTGTTGAGCTATAGTTATCGGGTGCATGCCTGGACAGAAAGTAGGAAGATAGACAACCGCAGTATTGAATAAAAATTGATGCAATTTAGTGCCCAACATGATCCTATCGATAATCTATCTAACAATGTCATTAATATACCCCATTGGCTAAATCCTATACCTGCATTTTTTGTATGTTATTTGACATAAATCAACTTCCTTTGCTTGAGGTCAAATATGATGATCCTGCTAAATGTAGTAAACACTATAGGGAGCATTTATTTTATCTTTATCATAGATAAAATGGGTATGATATCAATAGCTACCATCAATTCAAATATAGAATGCAAGACCTTATTAACTTAGGGGTTATCAAGATTGACAATCCTCCAACTCAACAGAATCAAAATCTTAGGATTTTTCAAACACCACTTCCTCATCATGAGGAAGCACAACCAACAATAGGAGGATCAAATACCAAGACTCCTCCTAATTAGGTTAATCAAATTTAATAGTACCAAGGTTTTGTGGGTGCTATTCATGTAGTAACTTGAGGTCAACAACAATGCATCAATCAAAAAAATCCTTAGTACTAGTCTGTTCAACCACCCATACCTCCATAGGCAAGTGTGTCTCAACCTATCACATCATCATCTCCCATCCAATTCTCCACAAATCCCTCCCAACCAATCCATATTTTTGCCCATCCATCTCAACCCATTCATCCTTCCAATCATCCATCTAGGCCAATCATCTCATTGAGTAGCCGATTAACCACAAGCTTAAAAATGGCTTTAGCCAAACTGTCCATATATGAGCTAATTCAAAAATCTCCTCCACATCATGAAGCATTAATAAATATTCTAAAATCTATTGAACTTCAATCTCAAGATGCTAATGCATTTAGTAATTTTGTGGGGAATATTCAAACATGTATGGAACCTTCCATTAATTTCTATGATTTTGAGATAAAACCAATATCATCAGAATCAGTGGACCCTCCATTACACATCATGGCTCAAATTTATAGGAAGCCTTTCAAAAGATTTTTAATTGACATCGTCTCCTCCATTAACATCATTACCACATTCACCCTTCAACATCTCAAGATTCCACTAGATCACATCACCAAATATTCTTTTACCTTGAAAGCATTTAATGATGCTCTCTGCTCCATAATTGGCACTGTTGTTTTACCCATTAAAGTGGGGGTCAAAATATTGCATACTATATTCCACATCTTGGAAGGGTCCATGGTGTATAATGTACTCCTTGATGAAATTGGATGAGGGAAATGAGATGTGTCCCCTCTATATTACATCAATGCTTGAAATACATGCATGAAGTACAAGTACATTGCATACCGATAGATATTGAACCATTCAAGTATTGTAATTTTATCTCAAACCCCTATGATTCTAGGTGACCTTCCACTCATCTATTCATCACATCATAAACCACTTCGCCATCCACCCAATCCATATCTTCATCTAAAGCACCTATTCTTGAGGAGCTTCCCATCACCAATTCTCATCAAGCTTCCACTTCTATATCCCATCACCATTGAATACATGCACATGTGGTCAAACTCAATCTACATTAGCCACATCATCAACATCTTCCACCACTCTATCCACATCATTGCCAATTCAATAATCCACCCAACCAAATCCATCTCCATCTCCATCAACCAATATCTCACAAGCCAAAATGAAGGATTGTGGGATACCATCAGCCAACCATGAGTCAGTTCCATATACATCCAATCCATCCACATCATCCCAAGTCGAGGTCCATCTTACTAATCGTAGTATTGGTGAATATATGGTCCAAGACATCACAGTTACACCCAATCTATATCTTCATCTAAAACCCCTATTCTTGAGGAGCTTCCCATCACCAATTCTCATCAAGTTTCCACTTCCATACACCCATATTCATCACCATTGACTACATACACATGTGGTCAAACTCAATATACATTAGCCACATCATCAACATCAACATCTTCCACCACTCTTTTTACATCTTACCAATTCAAAAATCCACCCAACCAAATCCATATCCATCTCCATAAGCCAATATCTCACAAGTTAAAATGAAGGATTATGAGTTACCATCAGCCAACCATGATTCAATTCCATCTACATACAATCCATCCACATCATTTCAAGTCGAGGTCCACCTCACTAATCTTGGTATTTATGAATATGTGGTCCAAGACATCACAGTTACACTGCTTAGTATTCAAACTGCTAAGGACTACGGTCACCCACATGGCCCATCCTTATCTATAGGAGTGATATATAACATGGGTTTAGTGCCTAATAGCATTAATTTTGTATATGGGAGGCTTGATTCATCATCCAATCTAGTTACCCTAGATGAACCCAAATCACCCACACCTGCCAACATACAACATATGTCGGGTTTTGCATCCCAATATTTTCACATTGTTAATTGGTAGGGACATGGCCTAGGATGGCACGAACATGGAATGCATGATATTATCGATATTTCATATCAATAAATGCATGATCATTTGGGTTTAGGCTATCATCCAATTTCATCCACTTCTTTTGAACAATATTTTAAAAGCTTAATTTTAAATTTAGGAGAAGATATCCATCACATTGATGAATTCAAAGAAATCTATGAAGAATTTAACATTATGTAAATAGCTTCTATTGAATCTAAAGAGGAATAAGACCCCATCATTCCACACACTGAACAAGATTAGTTTTACCTCAGAATATTCTCCATCCATCAACCCATCATTCACTTACTTCTTCTATAAGAGCGAGCTGACCCACCCAGTGAGCCACCACCTCCATCTCATTGATCCACATCACTAGAAATTTTACCTATAATATATGTACATAAATTCAAAATTTTAAAAAAATCAAAAACAAATTTCAAAAAAACAAAAACAAAAACATTTTTCTTGTACATTGCATTTATTTATGTTGCTTATTGTTGTCTATGTTTAACAGAGTTCTAGTATTGGATTTACCAAACAGGATCCATCCATCCATTTACCTTGGCCAACCATACATTTTCCCCTGAAGTCAACATGAACCCTGTTGAATTATTCACCCCCCTTCGCAATCCATACGATTTGTCAAAGCCAATTCATATTGATATGAGTCTTATTGATATGGATCAGATTTCCTTGACACCCTCCTTTTTTGAGTTTGTCCTATCTGAGGAATTGTTAAGGGATTCATCCAACTACATTCCTCCATAACCCCACCTTCACCTTCACCTTCACCTTCAGATCCTAAGGCTTTCCAGGCATACATAGACAAAGATAAGTCAAAAGAATTTGATGACATCATATATGGCATTCATCTAATCCCAACTCCCCATCTCCCACATATCTATTGAAGATACCATCAATGTGAACCTTAGTTTAGATGCAGACAATCCCAAAATTTTCAAACTTGGCAAATGCTTATCCAAATATGAATAAGATCAATTAATTGCTCTCCTAAAGAGGAAGAAGGGAATGTTTGCATGGTCCTACAAAGACATGCCTAGTCTTGAATCTAATTTGGTTGTCCATAATCTCACCTTAAACTCTAATACTAAGTCGATCAAATAAAAACTTAGAAAGATGCATCCTATTGTTGCCCTCTTGGTCAAATAAGAGTTTCAAAAGCTTTTATATGTGAAATTCATAGTTCCTATTTATTATCCTAAGTAGATCTCAAACATGGTACTCGTTCACAAGCCTAATAGGGTGATACGCATGTGCACTGACTTTCGAGATCTTAACAAAGCATGTCCTAAGGATGATTTTCCTCTTTTAAACATTGATACTCTTGTTGACACCTACACTGGCCATGAAATGATTTCTCTCATGGATGGTTTTTTAGGATACAACCAAATTCGAATAAATCTTAATGACCAACACAAAACAGCATTCACTACACCTTGGGGAGATTTTTGTTACAAGGTGATGCTATTTGGCCTTAAAAATGTAGGTGCTACTTATCAACGTGCCATGACATACATCTTCCATGATTACATGCATAATATCATCGAAGATTATGTGGATGATCTCTGATCTCTTGGAAAAATCCAAAACTTGACAAGAGCACATTTGTGTATTGGAAAAGTCTTTGATCGACTTCTAGAGCATAATGTAAGGTTGAACCCCAAGAAATGTGTCTTTTGTCTCCAAAAGAGGCATTGAGGTGGACCCAAAAAAAATCAAGGCCATCATGGAGATGCCTCCCCCAACAAATTTAAAGGAATTACATAGTCTACAAGGAAATATTCAATCAATCCATCATTTCATTGTGCAACTTTTTGACAAATGCAGACCATTCAATCACTTGCTACAAAAGGGGGTGCCATTTTCATGGATAGATGAATGTTAAAAATTCTTTGATGACATTAAGCAATACCTAACTTATCCACTAGTCTTAGCTCCTCCTTTTTCAGAGGTCCCCTTCCATATTTATGTTTCAGCTACGAAATTTGCGTTAGGGACAATGCTTGCACAAAAGAATAAAAATAATTGAGAGCAAGTTGCCTATTACATTAGTCAGACATTGGTAAGCTATAAAACCAGATATGCTTACATGGAAAAATTGTGCTTAGCAGTGGTATTTATCATTAAGAAAATCCAACATTGCATTCTTAGTCACACCACATATGTCATAGCTAGAGAAAATCCTCTATGTTATATGATGTCTCACTCTTACAATAACACCCACACCGCTAAATGGATAATGCTTCTCACTGAATTCAATCTTGATTTCATAAGTCAAAAATATATTAAAGGTTAGGTTATAGCCAATCAACTTGTGGAAGCTCCACTACCTAGTGATCAACCCTTGATTATTGAGCTCCCAGATGATTCGGTATTTACTTTAACCGAATAAGAAGAAGATGCCATTTTGGAAGAAGATGTCGATATCACACTATTCTTTGATGGTTCTAAGTGCAAAAAAGGTCAAGGTGTTGGAGTCATGTTTCATACACCCCAGGGGGTACCTATCCCCTTATCATTCAAGCTATACTTCCAATGCATAAACAACAATGCAGAGTATGAAGCCTTAATCTTAGGTCTTCAAGCAGCTATATCTATGGGCATTAAGCGTATTAGGATATTTGGTGATCTCAACTTGTGGTCAAACAGTTAAATGAAGAATACCAATGCAAAGAGCCCGCCATTAAGCTTTACCATGGAGTAGCAATGAAATTGCTCTCTAAGTTTGATTGGTATGAAATTTATAATTTGCCATGTTTGACTAGTAGATTTGTAGATGCGATGGCATCTCTTGGATCATTGATTCCAAAGGATACCTTAGGAGAGGTATAGCCACTCATAATCACAATGATATATAAATCTACAATTATTTGCATTGACTCTATGGATGAAAAGGATGTTTGTTTTATCCATTTGAATTCATGCAAGCCTTGATCAAATCAAATAATAGACTTTCTCAAATTTGGAACACTCCCATAAGATATATCATAAACTGCTAAATGCACTTTCAAGTAAAAGGTAGCTTGTTTTACTCTCTTGGGGATGTGTTGTATAAACATGGTTATTATGGAATTCTCCTTCATTGTTTTGATTCTGTTGAGGCACAAAGAGCCATAACTAAAGCTCATGATGGTACTTATGGTGGTCATTTTAGTGGAATGGCCATTGCAAAGCATATTTTATGCATGGGTTACTATTGGTCCACAATGGAATGAAACTGTTGCACATATGTCAAACATTGTAAGCAATGTCAAGAACATGCTAATTTAACCTATGTACCATCACAAGCATTACAACCTATTCAAATCCTTTGGCCCTTTTCATAATGGGATCTAGATTTAATTGGTAAAATATCACTTTCTTCCTCAGGATAACAACATTTATCATTATAGCCACTGAATAATTTGCAAAGTGGGTTGAGCTAGTTCCTCTAACCAGTACGACAGGGCCTAGAATTATGGAGTTTATAGTTCATCATATTATCTGTCATTTTGGTATTCCCCCAAAAATCATCTTTGATAATGGTAAGTATTTCAATAACAAGGATGTTTGAGCACTTTGTAAGAAATATAATATCCAACATAGTTTCTTGACTCCTTATTACCCACAAACAAATGGACAAGTTGAGGCTACCAATAAGACCTTAATTGCTATTATCAAAAAATGTGTTAAAGAAAATTATAGAGATTGGCATACACAAATTCCCTTGGCATAATGAGCTTATAGAAAAACATCTGCACGCCTATTGGGGCAACACCATTTTCATTGGTCTATGGAGCCAAAGCAATCATGCCTCTTGAGATTGAGATCCCCTCATTATGAGTTTCATTGCACGAATTCATATATGATGATACTGCTAGACAAGCACATCTTGACAAACTCACACTCCTTGATGAGAAGTGATTCAATGCTTTAGAGAATTTACAAGTATATCAAGACCGTCTAAAGTGTTCTTATAATGCCAAAGTTCATCTACATGAATTCCAATTAGGAATCTTGTTCTTAAAGAGAATCAACAAAATACCAATGCTTTACCCACATCTTCATGATAAATTCATGGCTAATTAGTTAGGTCCATACATTTTTACTTAAAAAGTGGGTAAATGAACATATAGGCTTGCCAGTCTAGAGGGAGTTGAGAAGCCCAAACCACTTAATATTATACACTTTAGAGAATTCTATGCATACTGTGATTCATATATATGTATATATACATGGCTATTATACAAAAATAGCTTACATTACACACATTGCATTACACACATTTCATTTCTTTTCATAAAATTGCATTAAATAAATTTCATTATACATAATTTATTTGCATACATTCCACAAACTGCATCTCATTCATTGCATTCACACCATCATTTTCACACATTTCACATTAGGGATAATTTAATTTAGATAATAATTGGTCCAATAAAATCATGTTGCCTTAATTAGGGGCACCTTCAAAATATCATCCATTTCATTGCACCATTCCATAAAGCCAAATTATCATTAGCAAAGTCACATGTCCATAATTCCTAGGTTTTTTCATTCACTCAACCACTCCTAGTGTTTTAAGTAAACTCCAAATACATGTCAAATTTTCTTTAGGATCACAACATAATTTTCACTAAGAAAATATTGAGTTCTTGGAACTGACTCCAAAATATTCTTGAACCAAATACAATCACATATCTTAAAAATATCTTGTGTCAAAGAGAGATTAATCCATATTTGGTTTGAACCTCAAAGTGAAAAGGGTATTCCTTGCTTCTCCCATTATGCAACATAGTCCACAAAAAGTAGTGGTTCTCACCACTATCATAGTTGCTTCCAAATTTAAAATATAGAGTAGTAAGGATAGGGTACAATTCTCATCAAGAATTTGATTCTCCAAAGCTCTAAATATTTCATCACACACCACTGATCCTCAAGCTACAAGGATAGTACTACATTTCTAGTTAGATGGTTAGGTAGACCCTAAAGCCTAAAGATCATATTATTGGAATATGGATCTAGTCTCCACTAGAGCTATAGATGCTTGAATGGTAGTAGAGTATGCTCATGCATGGTGACACATCTTTGTTAAAGATACCTTTGATTGCACATAAGTACAAGCTAGCTTCTTAGTCTCATCCATAACAGGTTCCATCCACTTTACTCAAGATGAGTTGATAAAATAACTTGTACACACATTGGTTCTTGATACCTCAAGTCATTACCATGCTCATGATTAGTAAATGAATTCACTGCACACACATTTGGTCTTAGATGAATTAGGTAGTATTTAGTGAGTTTGTTTGATACTACTAGTATGTGTGAGTCTCTACAAAACAATTATTTTTCCATATCAACATCCATATCTTCTTCCATTTCAACATCCATGTCTTCTTTCATCCATGTTATTTCATGATTCTTAAACCTCATATACCACCAATTTGGTACCCCTGATTAACCAACAATGATAAAATATGGCCAAGCAAAATATAAACTATGAATGATTATTAGAACATTTGCATTCATACACATTCCATATGCATTAATCATCCATATATATTTGCATTATCACTTGCATTAATCATCCATATACATTTGCATCCATACACATTATCATTACATTAATTTTACATTATCACTTGCATTAATCATCCACATAAAAACATTTATATAAAATCATAACACAAAAGTAAAGCCATGTATATATATATATATATATATTGCATGTACAATGGAGCACCAAGGCTCGTATACAAAAAGTGCATCTAAGCACTAAGCTAATGCCTATAAGAGGACCCTTGTGACCTTGAAGGAGCCCTAGACCTAGAGCTATGCCTAGACTCACTAGGCCTAATAGACCTAAATATGGATGAAGAAGAAGGATTTGTAAGCCCAATGTCATGCTCCATCAGTCGATCCTCCAACAATTGGATGTATCCATCCTGGGCCCAAAGGAAGGCATTGTACATCATGTCTCTATCAGTGACTCCTCTCTAATAGCTCTACTTGGAGCCTCGTGATCCTATCCTTGCATCCACCTGTAGTCACCCATGCCTCTAGCTCCATCCATAATTGAGCTACTTTTGTATCCCGAGTCGCTATCTCCACATCCCATAACTGAGCTATCTCTATGTCCCAAGCCGCTACCATAGCATCTCACTCTACAACCAACTACTCCAACCTCACCCAATCCTCATCACTCCAACTAGGAGGCCCATCTAGAATCTCCTCCATATCCCCCATGCCACCTCCATACCCTCCAAACTCTAGAGTCTACTCTACTGTATCCCTAGATCACCTCCTTCGACTGCTAGCTTGAAGGTATCTCCAATGCATAGGAGCCTCATCGGCATCCTTAGCCTCATCCCTATGTCCATTTCCTCCATCTACTGCCAGACTCGGTACCCATGGTGGCTGAGTCACGAATCATGCATCATACTTTGTAGTAGTCCCTACATCATCCACATCAAGGATATCCATATCCTCATCATCCTCATAAGTCATCCTCCATGCCTCAACACAAGAGAGACCCATCTCATCCCGATGATACTTGTAGAGCTCTGGTGCCTTAGGAACTCCCTACCTTAGTTTGAACTACTATAGAATCCATGAAAACTGGATTAGCTTCACATCACTTTGATTCCTCCTAGCCATCCACCTAGCCTACCACACCCATCGTAGATGCTCCCCATCACCTATCCAAATGGCACCTTGCCATGACCTCCATACCACCTGAGTTGTTGTCAATCTAGCCCATAAATCTCTATACCACTAACTTGTCTGAATAGGAAAACTCGACTACACCTCCTCTACCATAGGCCACCTCATTGCATAGGGTTGCTGCCTACCCCACACTGTATATGGTAAGCCCACATGCCTAGCCACACTAAAGTGCTCTCAATCCTAGCATTGTAGTAATAAACTGTAATCCAAGCCCTGGTGCTTCCACCTTCTCATCTCATATAACTCTTGGTAAAAATACACTAATAAGGTAGAATCCCATGCATACACCTAAGGTGTAGTGATCATATTGCACACAAACTCGATAAGATTCCATGAGAACCGATAGCTTGTACTATTTAGGGCCACTATGTTGGCCAAAATGAACATCACCAATGTGGGTAAGGCATCCAACTTCTTGTCCACATACATGGACAAGTATGTTATCCCTCCACCCATCACCTCCAAATCCTCTCACCCATCTCTGAAAAAGTGTCTTAGCTCATATTTCTTATTGTATTCAACCTTGACATGTAAGCCTTCAACTGGCAACTTGATGATGCGGTATACATCCTCAAGTGTCACAGTCATCTCTAGAGTAGGGATCTAAAATGTCCCCCTATTTATATCCCATATCTCTACCAAGGTAGATATATACCCCTCATTAGACTTCACCACATCTATTCAAGATACCCCAGCCAGCACCATAGCCTCCAACCAATCCCACTCGTCATCTTGCAAGACCTTCCTCATCCTAGGGATGAGAGGCAAAAATTGATGCGGAACCTCCAAAATATTCATTTGCAACACAACACATTAATGTAAAATACATTGCATAATACATATAAAAAATATAAAAAAACAAAAGATTTTCAAAGGCATACCTTAGTAAAGTGCACACCTGCTCCTGTGGCCACATTTGCTCCCTCCATTGCCATAACTTTTGCAGCACACCAACTAACTCCACTCAACTCCACTCCCTTAGATGTAGCTTTAGAAATTTGTGAATGCACAAATGAGCTTTATTTTCCCTTTGAAAACTACTTATAGCTATTTCAAGCGTATTGAAACACCCATGGGTGCTTCCTGGTGCATTGAAATGCCTACCTACTTTTGGAAAGTGCCAAACTTTGGCATGTGTTTGTGCAAGCAATTAGCACCCACTAACATTTGGTGTCAACATTGACAAAAAAATAAACTGAGTACCTCCACCACATCATTCCAAATTGCATCCATACATCAATTTTATCATTATTTCATGTTTTGTGAAAACCAAAATTGATTTGGATTCATAATTGTTTCTTGTGACCAAAAGTCACAAAATCGCATTTAAAGTTACAAAACAAGTCAAAATGGTCTAAATTTTCACAAAACAATCATTTTCACCATTCTCATTATCAATTCCATCATTGCATTTAATTTTGTGATAATTAAAATTGATTTGGATGACTAACTTTTATTTGCACCCACAAGGTGCAATATTGTCCAAAATTACTTCCAAAAAGCTCCAAATCAATACAAAATTTCACAAAATCTCTCAATTCAATCATCAATGCATTTCTCATAATCAAATTTTCATTACCACATCATTTTCCCATCATTGCATTTGCACATTTTCCAAGTTCATATACAATTTCAAGTGACCTTGTATCCAGTGGTTTGTTTTATCTCCTTGGCGATTGCCATGATTTGCATCCATGTAATTTGATAAGATGAATAAATTACCATAAGGATACTTGGCCATTTTTCATCATCCAATTTCTCAATAATCAAAACAAAATCAATTTTGGTACTTCATATTTCGTGTGAAACTATGCCACGACCAATTTGCTTAATAGATGTCATTAATAGCCTTATTCGTGGGGCCTGAAACATGGACAAATTTCAATACATCATTTTCCTTAATAATTAGGAATTATGCATAGTCAACTAGGATACGTTTCCTAGCATCATCTGATATGAGGGTTATTGGTTCTTGATATTTTGCATATTCATCACTTTGCATTTCAATGGTGCCATACGACAATTTCTTCAATAACATGGAATCACCCTAAACTTGGGATAACAAAATTTGATTTCAATCTCCCACAATGGGATACATCTTACATGATCATGGCATCTACACTTAGAAAAAACCTCTTTTTCTATTAGGGTAAAAATAGAATCAATCACTTGCATTTTTCCAACAACCCCCTTCCACCGTTGGGCCAAAAATGACATTACATTTACATCATTCATATCGTCCACAATTGCACCATGTATTTCACATAATCATTTACATAAATTTATCATTTGGCTTGTGATATGCATCTGTCACTCATTCTCCAATTGAGGGGGTAAGCTACACAATTAAAATTCTTTTATCTCCAAGTTCATCTTTTTATTCCAACAAGAAAAATTAACTTCTGCATCAGGCCAAACCAAGTGTCCCGTATATTTGCACCGCATTGTGTTTCACACAACACAGTATAAAAAGGGGCATCTATAGACACCAAAATCTAGCCACTTGTCATCCATCCATAGCTTCCCACCACATTTATCCATTATTTATATATTTGTTTAATATATATTTAAATAATAATATTTTATATATTATATTTATATATTTTTAATATATATATATATATATATATATATATATATATATATATATATATATATCTAGCCATTCATCCACCTTAATCCATGCCACCTACCCATATTTAATCTCCACCCTCCGTCATGTTTTAATCTTGACCACACAAATTGTGTCATTGAAACCCTAACATGCCCTAGGGAAGATTATAAAGAGGAGTCATTTTTACAACTCAAGGCCTAAGTCTCCTAAGTTCCAAGTTTCTAAAGTCTAAGTTTTCTTGAGTTCCCTGAGCCTTTGTGCCCTAAGTCATAAAAAATTCAAGCATCCTCGCCACTTCCACCTTCCATCGTTCGTCATCATCTTTGCATCCATTGCCGCCCACCTCGCATGAACTAGATCTTCTTTTGCAGCTTCTACTTCAATATCCAAATGCCCCTTCGAGTTCACCAAGCACCTTTGGGTGCTTCCTTCCATCACTGAGCACCCACATGCATTCACAACCCTAGTTCTACAATCTTGCGACCCCTCGGATGTTCCTAGGGCATCTAAGCACCATTTTTTGCAACAACAATGAATATTAGAAGACAACAAGTCAACATAAACAAGGTAAATTATTCATTGCATTCATTTTTAGTATTCTTAGATTTGTTTATAGTATTATTTCTGCAACTAGGGTTTTTAGTAATTTTATTTCTAAGGGTCTTATGCAGTGGAGCCCTCATAGGTATTGCTAACTCTTGTTACTATTTTCTATGTGTAGATCTAGGAATTATATTTATTGGTAGTTGTTGAATCTCGAGTGGTCCTGCATAGGATATCAAAATCCCACTCATTCTATTGGGATCAAAGACAAATTTGAAGACACCACCATTTATTGACCTAGGGTTTCGAAGAACCCTAGATTTGTAACACTTGTAACATTTGTATCAATATCAAAGCATGTTGTAACATTGGAGATTTGAGGTTCCTCCCTTTTTATATCAATAAAATATTCTCTCTTTTGTGCAACATCTTGTGTATTGATTTTATTTATCTACTGCATTGGTGTTTCATTTTTGCATTCACAATCATAAATTTAAGTGGACCAATTTAATTTGGGAAAAAATATTTTTAGCGAATGTGACTTTAAACCTTAGAAAAATTATGATGGAAAATAAAGGAAGGTATAGACCTAACATAAAAGACAAAATGAGCTCTAGACATATGATGGAATCGTGATTTATTATTCAAAAAAACTTAGGCCTATAGTTTAATAAAATTTATTTTATTTGTTTATTTTAAAATCTTTAAAACCCTAGCGAAAAAAGGGGAAAGGGTACATAGACTTATTCAACACCCTTAAGTTTAGAACAAAGTCATAAATTATGGATTAATTGAGTTAAGGGGGATTTTAAGCCTTAGGATTACTTTCTGGTGAAAGACATACATTAGCTATTGGGCTAATTTAACAATAAAATATCATTAGCAAGTGATGTTATCTTTGGCAAATCTCATGGTTTAGTGAATTTAAACTCAAATGGATCTTTTTAGTGCCAAAAACTTATTTAAATTTGGTGAGCTAACAAGCGATAAAAAAATTATTGAAAGGCACCAAACCTAGGGCATGTTTATACTCATTACAAAGCTTATTTCAAATATAATCTAATGGAGAATGCAAATTTTCTTATTGAAACCATTAAAATGAGATCAACATAATTTATATTCTTTTATTTATAAAATATTCAATGCAAGCAATTTTAATACCTTTATGTCAGCAAATTTAAATCAAAATAATAAAAAAATCAAGTGGGTCCCCAATTGGGGTGAGTTGTGCAATGGCAACAACAAATGGTAACTTGCTGAAAAATACTTCTAAGCATTTTCGATAAAGAACCTGGTTTATAATAAATGAAATCTTGACTAGTAAAGTTTAAATTATTTTGCAACATTCTAAGATGGAATCAAATGAACTTTACTTGAAATTAATATCCCATGTTGCTTCAGCTTAAAGTGTGTGCTAGTGAATTCATTTCCATTCTTAGGTTTGTCAAAATTTCATCACTTAGTTTAAGGTCAGGCTATTAAATATTTCACTCAAAAAAAGGATTTGCCTTTGCATTGCTCCACTACCAATCAAAAATCTATAGCTATGGAGATTACCTTGATCCCTTCTAGACATTGTTCTACTATCAACCAGGAATCTATAGCCTTGATAGAGGTTATTAAAATTACCCAATCACTTTAGCTTATTGTATTATTAGTATTTTCCTTCTTGATTTAAGAAGTATTTTGATCAATTACAAACATTGCATGTGCTTTTGGGTTAGGAGTATATAAGGCTAAAAGTAAAGTGTATGTATTTTCACCTAATCCTCAAACCAATATGATTTCATCCTTATAACCTAAGAATTACTTAAATATCATGAGGCTTCAATATTATGTTACACCATTTCTAGTTTCATCTGTTTTAGCCAAAAATCAAAGAATAAAACCAAATAACCTGATTCACTAATCATCGACTTCACAAAAATTCAAAGTAATTCATCCTCTATTAATTAATCATGTTTTCCTTAGAGGGACCAAAATTCAATTGCATATAGATGAACCACCAAAATTAAGGGAAGAAAGAATGAATATGCATAGTGTAGGTGGGAACCTAAAACATAATACAAATACAAAACTTCACAACCAAAAAGGTCTAACTAATCAAACAAATAGGTAACAAAAATAAAATAAAGCAAAAACTAAACATTTAAACACAAAGCATGATGACAAAACTAAAATGCTAAGAAATATTAAAAAAAACTAACTATGAACAAAATTAGGACTTTACCTAAATAAAGAAACAAAAGGAAAACTAAAACAAAAACTATAATACAGGGTTGTCTTATTGTGATGTTATTTCAAGGATGAAAGTAATGTTTAAGGAACTGTCCATTGACTGGTAGAGAGATATCTTCTCCACTCAGATTCTTTGGTCTAAAGACATTTTCACCTAGAATTTTTGATATCTAATAGGAACCTAACTAGAGATTATCAAATTTATCATTGTCTCCTTCATTTTTGTAGCAACCCTAAAAAAATCAACCAACTTGGGAGAGAATTTCTTTTTTGTGCCCATCCTACACCATATATAAGCCCATCTACACAGGTGAATTAAGCATCTTACACGTAAGCTATCTCTCTCATCTCCATGATGAGCTAACTTACCCCCTTTTTTCTAGATAAAAAGGGTATGCCAATCCTCACCTCCTACATAATCTAGTCTATGTAGGTGTGCTAAGCTTATTGCGGTCGCATGCTCATTTTCATGATGAGATATCTCTATCCTTCTATAACTCCATGTGCTAGTTAGAATACTGGCTCTATAATCCTTTCATTCCCACAACTACTCAGGTATATCTTGACCGAAGGGATCCCATAACCCCTTCAACTCAACTCTCTCTCACCATCTAGTGGACATAGCCCTTCATGCCCACTAGTCCCCTAATGGATAAAGTCTTTCATGCCCACTATTCCTCAAATGGACAACCTTTCATGCTTGTTAGTTCTCTAGTGGACAAAACCTCTCTCCCACTAGTTCTCTAGTGTTCAAAGCCTTTCTTGTCCACTAGAGAGTGATGGAATATCTATAATCATGAACACCCTCAATACAATTAGACTAATTTGATTATCTCCCAGACACAACTTCCCTTTTAACCATTAGTGGTTATGATCCCATGCTAGTTACCAATCACATGCCACCCATTAGTCAATACATATATTCATGGCTTCCCTTCTTAAATGTAGAGTAACCAAATCCATAACAAGTTAACTCTAGTTAGCAATAAGAATCAAGATCATAAGATATCAACATTCCAATCACATATGACACATCTTTTATCCTGGGAAAACCTAGCCTTAAATATCCTTGGAAAATTTATTAATGATGAATTTTACAATACAATCCTTAGAGGAATCCCTTGGTTCCTTTTTCAACTCATTATTACAATTTATGGGCACATAAGGACCCCATAATCACTATGTCCCATATTATGAATTGGCTTGCTAATTTACATTTCTTGCTACATGTGGGAACCCCATAGTTCCCTTGGATGAACTCCACGTTCATCCTCCCAAGGAAAACATATTCCTTTTACCTAAAACCTAAGGAACATATTCCCTCCAAGACTTTAAGGGGATCATACATCAACCATAGAACTGCACACAACAACTCATTAGAGAGGACCTCAAAATCCTCTATAATGAACCCTCATGCAAACATACCAAGGAGATGAGAAACCTTCTACTTTCTCCAAGGAATGAGATATAATATCCACTATTAGATTCCAAGTTCAATCAACTAAAATGAAACGTAAAATCTACTACTATATATCTCAAGTTTCTTCCATTAAGATGAAACATAATATCCATTGATATATTTCAAGTCTATACCATTAAGATGAAACATAATATCCATTGCTATATTTTAATTCTATACCATTAAGATGAAACATATTATCCATTACTATAATTAAAGTCTATTCCATTAAGATGAAACATAATATCCACTACTATATTTCAAGTCTATTCAATTAATATGAAACATAATATCTATTGCTATATTTCAAGTCTATTCCATTAATATGAAACATAATATCCATTGTTATATTTCAAGTCTATTCCATTAATATGAAATATAATATCCACTGCTATATTTCAAGTCTATTCATTAAGATGAAACATAATATCCATTGCTATATTTCAATTCTATTCCATTAAGCTAAAACATAATATCCACTACTATATTTCAAGTCTATTCCATTAAGATGAAACATAATATTCCATTAAGATGAAACATAATATCCACTATTACATTTCAAGTCTATTCCATTAAGATGAAACATAATATCCACTACTATATTTCAATTCTATTCTATTAAGATGAAACATAATATCCACTACTATATTTCAAGTCTATTCCATTAATATGAAACATAATATCCACTGCTATATTTCAAGTCTATTCCATTAAGATAAAACATAATATCCACTGCTATATTTCAAGTCTATTCCATTAAGATGAAACACAATATCCACTACTATATTTCAAGTCTATTCCATTAAGATGAAACATAATATCCACTACTATATTTCAAGTCTATACCATTCAAATGAAACATAATATCCACTACTATATTTCAGATCCATTCTATTTAATGGGGAACATAATATCCATTGAATATCTCAAGTCCATCCTATCTAGATTGGAAAATAATATCCCTCACTATACTTCTGACTCATTTAATTGCTTAATCTATATAAAAGAAATGATCTCTCCCAACTTAATTTGGTCAACCAGTTTGTCGATCTTAGCTAACCTCTTGTCAATCAATTTTACATATTCATTTTAGATGAGGATATCTGACATTTAGCCATATAATTAATACCCAAAATGGAGGGTTTTGGTTTATGTATCCAATCGACCATAGGTAACAGGTGCGGTTAATGGACTCCAAGAGGATAACATTAGAAAGGTTAGTGCCCTCAAATAATACAGCCAAGTGGCCCACTAGTCCATATATGGCCTTCTCATGAGAGGCCCCCTAACGCCTACCACTAGTGTGGGTGAGTGGTTATTGGCCAAGCACCTAGCCTAGGTGCTTGCCTATTAAGCACTATAGCCTCAAGGCCTTATAAAGGCCTCAATGGCATCTATACCATAAAGGTGGTACTAAGATTTATACACAAATAAAACCTAAGTTCTATGCTCGATGTCTAGTAGTGGAGTAATGGGATTGGTTTCGGGTAAGCACCACTTGTTGATACATGGCAAGTGCACTTATAAACCTAAGGTTCTTCAATTTTTTTAAAAGAAAAATATTCTCCCTATGTTGAATCATGCAAGCTAAACTCCTATGTTCTGAGGGAAAGCCATAATTTTTGAGTAACAATCATCAAGGCCCAATAAATGATGCACAGGGATTTTGAGATTAGCTTGGGCCAACTCACAGGGCCCTTGGGAAGAGGTTTACTCCTAGTCATAAGCACTAACCAGTTTGACTGACAACCAAAATAGCATAGGGAGCTCTGATTCCAAGTTGTGTACCTTTAGATGGTGAGCGAAACTAGCAAGGGCATTTTTTAATAGTGAGATTCAACACAGGGCATTCGAACGTCTCTCACAAGGTCCAACATAAGGCCAAAAACCTATAAGGTGTCTATATTCACTTTGAAGGAGAAATGTAAAGGTCAAAGAGTGCTTACACAACCTTGAGGAACACTCACGTCCACTAGTATGGTTCAACACAAAACTTTCATTCATACAGGAGGTATTCCCATCCGGGTACCTCTCCTTAGTCCTCACAAGACTATTCAAAAACAAGCATGCATCTAAATAAATGAAGGGGGGAATATTTAATGTATTAACAAAATCTTCGAGTGTAGAAATACCAAGATCATTTAACCTTATACCTATTTTCCCTTGTTGATGATAAAGAAAGCATCAACTCCCTTCTCTGCAAGTCCTTCTCTCACCTCACAATCTCTTTCCTTTTATTTTCCCTACCTTCCTTCTCCATCGTGTGTACCTAAAAATGGACTATCTCCTCCTTTTTCATGCCCTCCTCCTAACGTGCACCAAAAATAAGGGGGATAGAAACCCATCCTTGCTTCTCCAAGTTGACAAGAGAGGATGGAGGAAGTGTACTTTCCCATTAAAGCTAGACTTCTTGCTTAGTCTTAACTGACATGGGCATTAACTCCCTTTCCATTTTAGCCATATTTTTAATGATTTTGAAATACTTCCTTCAAATGGAAAGTCAAAGGAGTCTTTTGCAGGTATAAAAATCATTAAACAATTCATGCTTCAGGTCATATTAAATGCAACCATCATAGGCTTAAAATAAATATAAATCAATTGCTTTTCTAAACAAATTTAAAAGCAACATCAAAGCTTAATATTAAATTATTAGTTCAATATTGCAATGGTTAGTCCTTTTTAATTAAAACCATTATATGCATAAAATAGTATCAATCAATTCCTTGGCTAAACAATTTAAAAGCATTATCAAAGCAAATATTAAGTTGTTAGCTCATCATCATCCTGCAAGCATGGTTAGCCCTACAAAACCATAAAAACTAGCAACATCATAAACATAAAACACAACCAATGTCACATCATATCCTTGCATATTCATAGCACCAACAAAGTTAGTCATTAAAACAATAAGTCTAGTTATATTATTTTCTCAATAAAGGTCCTATCATTGTGGGTCATGACATACTACCCCCTTGGACTAAACATATCCCTTTGTGTTTCCTACATCACAAAATTTTTATCATTCAAAAAAATAAAAAATAAATGTTTTTGCATGTCCTCCACTTTTTCCCAAGTGGCATTTCTTTTAGAATATTTGTGTAGACATGGAAAATTGATCCACTTGAGTGAGTCATTTTCCCTAGTCCTTTAGAGAGACCCTTCAACTTGCCCAAATCAAGTTTGGGTCTCTCTCCCCCCTTTTTTTCCCCATTTTTCCTTGCTTCGGTAAAATCATGGTTAACCCTTATGGGGTGCAATTTTGCCTAGTTAGGATTTTCTCTTAGGAAACCCTAATGTTTCACTTAACCTTATTTGGAATTATATTTTCCTTAGTTTTCCTACCCATTATTGTTTCAAATCTCCTATAAATTGAGGGTTTAAAACTTTATTTTTTAACCCAATATTTGGAACTCCTAGATCTCTTCTAATCACAAAATCTAAGTGAAGCAATCTAACAAGTTGTCTGCAAATGTTGATGCAAGTACTAACAAGATTTTATTTAAGATTTTAGAATTTTATGGAGATCTCTTCTACTATATTTGATTGTGTGTTGCTGTCCTTGGTGTATAAGTGTTTAAGCACTAAATATGAGTCTACTACCTTGGAGGTCTTCATACTTTTATCTTCTTTTTCACTACCATGAGGTTTTTTTCGTTCTACATTTCACATATTACTAAATTCATATTTATTGATAGTTTATTTGCATTATTCTGTTGTATTTTTCTTCTATTGCGAAATTGCACCTTGTAATTACAGGGCTCAACTTTGTCAAAAGTGAAATCGTGCCCCTCGTACAAGGCATAATTTCATTGAAACTAAGCTTAGGGGTAGAAGTTTACCCCGAAACCCTAGGTCTGTATTTCATGATACATTTAGAGTATAGTTACACACAAATTATTCTATTTATCATTTTGTTATGTTGCATTGTGTTTTGCTTATTCATCTTCCAAAATGGTCAACTTTCGCTTTTGCATTCTAAATGTTAGCTAAAAGGTCATATTCCTAGGGGGCTTGACTATTGCACCTTCAAGTACAGTCATATAGTAGCCTAAGTAGGCTCCCTAATTCTAATCATATTTTTCAAGGGTTTTATGAAGTTATTTTGTAGGAAGTTGTGGGATATTGTTGAATGTAATATAAAGCTTGGAAAAACCACCAAATTAGTAAGTATCCTAATATATATTTAGGTTGTTTATTGGTTTATTTTATCCATTTCTGTTCAAAAATAAAGATCACAGGTAAGGAAAAGCATTTGATTAAATTTCTAGGTATTTGAAAGAATAAAATCATATAGGGTTTTAACCTTGTTTGTGCATCTCTCTTGGACCCTTTCTTAAATATTTTGTTTTTCAACCCTAGGATTATTAATCATTCAAGCAAATAATCATTCTAGGGTTAGCTCTTATCTTCTTGCATCTTGTATCTTGCATTGCTCTTTCCCTTTTCATAGGGCAATTTTAGAAAGACCAAACATAGGTGCATGCTTAATTGACACATCCAAACATATTCCACCTTGAACTTGGAGTGAGTTCCTAAAATCATTCCTTGTGAACCCTTCCCCTGGTTTCCCACCTGAGTGTAGAGTTATAACATACCCCCGTGGTTTATCTCAGCTTCCAACGGATCCAACCGAGAATCATACAAAGTAAGGTAGTTTTTTTCCTCTACATCTTTGGTGAACCTAACATGAACACACATTTCAGTGGCAAAATTAGGAAGTCTTTTCCTTGTGTACTTTTATTTTGAAAATATTTTAACAAGACCACTAATTTATTTTCTTAGAATTAGAAGAACAATAATAAATATCTTAAAAACCTTCTTATGTGTATTTTTTTAGTCTTCTCTTCTATCCTTTCACTTATTCTAAAGGATCCATTCCTTAGAATTCAATGATGGTAGCTAGAGTCTAGCCATATTCCCTAATAAGATGATCAGATTGATAGAGAGAACCCTAACCTTGATGTAAAAGAGAAAGAAAATGAGGAAACTAAAATAAACTATGATCCCCTTGAAGGGCTCAATGGGTGCTACATATTTAAATTATTTGATCATATATAAGGTTTTATGCAACACTATAGGAAGAATTACTTTAAGCTATGAGGCAAGAAGCTCAAATTGAAAGAGGTGAGACTTCTTCTCCAATAGTCTCTCCTAGATGCATTCATACTAAATCTTTATTTGAATCTTTGAATCATGATAATCTTGTCCATAAATCAACTTATGCCACTATTGTAACCACCAACATTGGAAGGAGTTCACAAGCCCCTCCAACTAGTAGTTTCACTCAAAATTGCTTTCAATTTCCTCTTCATTCTACTAATCTCAACATTCTTACTTCTATTCCACCAACTGTTAGTTATCCTCTCCAACAATATACCATGTATCACAATAGTATCAATACCTTCAACATGGGCCAACTACCCCTTCAATAGCCTACCTATCCCTTAGGGAATCTAAGGGCATTGCACAACAATAATTTTGAGGTGCAAATTTTAACTAATAGGGTGAAACAACTGATTTCAAGATTTGATATGATTCAACCTCCTAGTTTCACCTACAACTATAGAGAAATGTGCAATTAGCCTGATGAGGCTAGGAATTGCCTCATCCATGAACACTCTTTGATACATTTTAACTATTTGACTTACCCTTTTTACTATGATTTTATGTTAATTATGGGAAAAATGTATTATATAATGATGTTTGCATATTCTAAAATGACAAAGTGCATATACTCTGTTTTACTATTTTTTTCTGTAATTTCACCTGTTTTTCAGTTAATTAATCAGTAGTATTATAGCAATTCAGACCTTATTGAATATTTGATGCTTAGTAATATTGTGTTCCTTTATTTAAACTAATTCAAATGGAAAAAGGCACCAAGAATTTGTCCACTGTAGCTGACTATGTAGGAAAACAGGCTGTAACTGTGACAGTTCTAGCCAGTTGTACATATACAATAAGGCTTAGAATCAGTCACTCTAGCACATGCCACCAATGCAAAAGGGTGTGCAAGAGAAAGAAAAATTCAACACGTTACTCCCTACGCGTTTGGAGCACAGATCAGCAACGAATGGTCACCTGCCTATTGTTTCGAAGCACTGCAGGAATAAGCGATGCATGAATAGGGAATAGTGCAAGAATAACCGAAAGTGGTCAAAAAGTGACAAATCAGTGGAGGAAATTATTGGAAATTGACCAGGAGGTTGTCCCAACTCACCTTAACGTGATTTCCTCAACAAATGCAGCCCAACAATGATGAATGGATAAAGTTTTGACAAAGCAAATTTTTGCATTCTAGGAAACAGTTATGCAATCAGTTGTAAATCCCTATAAAGCAATAACCAAGCATATCAACATTATATTATAAATAATAAAGCTCCCATATGGTTGAGCATATAGATAGATAGGCAATAGAATACTGAAATTAGCATAGAGTGAAGTTTCTTTGTAGTAGAACAATAATTTGCAGGTTTTTCCTACATTACTGTAATGCAGTTTCAGATTGAATAAAAAGGTGCAAATCTTCAGATATCAATTGGTATTTTGAGGTTGATGATTAATAGCTAGATTTTCTTAGCATAACTTCTTACCTTCTTCTAGTTCTGGAAGCAAGGGCCACTTGCAGGGCCAGAGGAAGGCAATGTCTGACATAATTTCTTGTTGATTTCTTGCTGCAGTAGGTTAGCAGAATTCTACAAGTTTTCCATTTCTTTAGTAGTTTTCAACACAGTTTTCAATCGTTGACAGCATTTTCTATATTTCACAACAATTTCTAGATATTTTGTCACTTTGTAGTTTTACAGTAATTGTTGATTTAATTTTGCATTTCACAGCAATTTCCAGATATCTTGTCATTTTGCAATTTGGTAGTTTTCGTTGATTCAATTTTGTAGTAGTTAAAATTCTATTTTGACATTCTCCAGTTGATTTACTTTCATGCAAGAGTGTGTGTGTTTTCAATTCTGTAATTTACTTTTCTATCACTCTCAATTTAGCAACATTTCATTTTTTATCATTTTTAGATTCTACAATTTCATTTCCTGTAATTTTATTTCTGCAAAGGTAAATATGAGTTAATTTCAATTCTTAGGAGTTAGAAGTCACAACAAAACCCCCCAAATGCTAACTGATCCATCAATAAAAACTTGTTCTTGGATAAACTAAACCTGCAACTATGACACTTCCTATCCTATACAGCCTCTGGACACCGCCTTGGATTGACATATAATTACTAAATGATGAATGATCAACGACCCTCATCATTTTTGGCACTGTTTTCGGGGAACAAACGGTGTTGTTAGGAAAAGTGACACAAGTCAAGAATTGTGTTATAATTTTTGAAATATTGTATTTCAGTTTATTTACTAAATAGGCATGAATGCATATGCCAAGAGACGAAAGAGGGAGGTTTATCAGAACTAGTTCTAACCACCAAGGTGTTCTTCATGATCATATGAAGAATTGTCGAGCAAGAAATAGCTTCTTCACCAACTAAAGCTTTGGACAGATTAGAACAAGAACTTTTGGCAACACTCTCTGCTAAACATTCCCTTAAGACTAAACCATCCACATCAAACTCAAAGAAAATAATTATGATAGCAGCACCACCACCACCAAGTGGGTATGATGATGATCCTCCTAGGACTTTTGAATATCCCATACGGTTAGATCCAGCTCTAGATGCTCCCATGAAAACTATTTCTCCTCCATATTGCCAATTTTTAGGGGAACTGTTTCAAAAGATCCTGATCAATTTTTGTTTGAATTCAAAGTGTTATGTCAAACTTATGACTACATAAATGATAATAAGAAATTGAAATTGTTTCCTTCTACGCTTAAGGATGTTGCTCTCCGATGGTTTATGAGTAATCTTGAACCTAATTCAATCCATACTTGGGATGATATGGAAACTACATTCTTACATAAATATCAGGATTACTGTCAAGTACGAAACAAAAAATATGAGTTGTTTCGGATCAAGCAAGAAGAAGATGAGAGTTTAGAGGATTACCTTGATCGCTTTGCCTTTGTCCAAAAGAGATGTGGTCCTGTAGAACCTGATTTCTTAAAGCCTATCTTCTTAAGAGGATTGCAGGATGAATCTAGGGAAGTGTTAGATTTAATGGGAAAAAGAGACATAGATCAACTTGACCTTGAAGATATTGTGGAGTTATGTAGAAACTATTCCCGTACTCACCAACAGAGAAAGAAATGGAATTCTGGCAATAATGACATAAAGGAGTTGATGGAGGAAATGGCTAATTTAAAAACTGATATCCTTATTCAACTTAATTCTGCATTAAGTGATAGAAACACAAAACCCAATTCTACACCACCTTTGGCAATTTATTGCCCGAGATGCAGGAATAAGCATGCTTTGCAGGATTTCCCTTTAAACAAAACTTCCATTTGTGGAATTTGTTCCAAGGAACATTCAACAGATAGATGTCCTTTGTTGCCTCACCTAAAATCTATCTTAGGCACCCAAACAGAAGAACTTAATGCTATTGGGCAGAGATCCGGTGGTGGCTATACACAATATCCCAATGCTCCTCGATTTCCAAATTGGGGACAATCTCCTTGGAATATGAACATGCCATGGGGACATGCAAAAGTCCCTGCACAACCTTGGAACTAACCTTGGATAGCTCCTCCAGATTGGTCACATCCTGGATGGATGAACCCACCTTGGAATGCAACTCATCCACAGTGGACACAACAAGGACAAAGATGGGGACAACAATATCCACCATATCAAGGACAGTAAAGGTATCAAGGGCAAGCTCAAAACTTGTTGCTAGCTCCTAATCCAAATTTTTAGGGAAGAACACAAACGCAACCAGTGAAACAACCTCCACTCCCAGCTCAGCCTATGACTAACCCAAATAATACCAGACAAACAACCCTTATTTATGAGGCTGAGTCTGAAGATTCTACTGTGGTTCATGTACTTGACTGTAGTAACATCCAGCTGCATTCAGGGAAGGTTTTACCTGAACCTGTTCCACCCACCATTGAAGAAATAAGTTAGAAATAAGAACTTCCAAATCAGGAGACAGTGGAACAAAAACAAAAAGAAGAAGTAACAAAAAAATGCAGGAATCTTCTCTAGTAGCATTACCATACCTTGAAAGGTTTGATCATATTGATACCGCCCCTGAATCAGAATTAGTGACAGAACTTAAAAAGATGTCAATTTCTCTCCCTTTGTTGCAAGCAATAAGGGATGTGCCTTCAATCAAAAAGACTATTAAGGAGTTATGTATCAAGAAACCTGGTAAAAAGAAGGCCTTTCCTAAAACTGTTCAGGTAGAAGGAAAATTAGCTGATTTATTGTCCGAGAAACTAGTTCCTCCCAAATATACTGACCTCGGTAGTCCAATAGTTACAATTACTATTGGATTAATGCAAATTCCTAATGTGCTAATTGATATTGGAGCTGCAATTAATGTTATGACTAAGGACATAATGCAAAAATTGTTGCTCAAGAATCTCATTTCCTACTACCACAGTTTTGGAAATGGCAGATAGGTCAGTTGCTAAACCTGAAGGTATCCTAGAAGATGTAACCATTGAAGTCTCTTCTTGGGAATATCCTATAGAATTCTTAGTGTTGCAGCCTAGAAAATAAATCAATGGATACCCTATCATTCTAGGATGACCCTGGTTGGCTACTACAACTGCTTTTATGGACTGCAGGTCAAGGGAAATGACCATTTCTAATGGTGTTGACCTAAAGAAAATTTATTTGTATCCACCAGCTCAACCTTCAACTAAATATTTTGGACAAATTTGGTATCTTGAATCTGATGAAGAACAAGAAACCATTGCCACTTTGGCTACAGTTGTAGTAAAAGAACATATTGAGGAAATCACTACACCTAAAAGAGAAATATTTGAGAATGAAACTATCCTACTTGAAACATTACAATCGGAAGGACTAACTGATGATCAAACTCTTGTTCATCGGTTGTTGTGGCAAGAGGAGGAACAAAATTCAGAACCGCTGTCATCCATGCCTAATTAGGAAATATCATTCATTCTACCACATGGATGGCATCATCATCTCCTTAACACCTTCAAATGTCCTCTGATTCCACCAGGTATCATTTCTGAGACAGATTCTAGAGTATTTCATACTCTATAGCCACATCATTGTCCCTTAAATGCATTAATCAGTAACTATGAAGCAGCTAGTTCTATCTATCTAGGGATCAAACAAATTGAAATCCAGCCAAATAAATTTATGAACATTAATAGCTGGCTAACTGAGGACCAAGAAACCAAATTGTTTGTAGTCTTACAAAAACATGTTCAAGCTTTTGCATGGAATTATAAAGACATGACTAGCATTCATCCTGAGGTATGTACACATAGGATATACACAGAAAATGTAAAACCAGTAAGGCAACCTCAGAGACGCTTGAATCCTGCTCTAAAGGAAATTGTGAAAGACGAAATTGAAAAACTCTTAGATGTTGGATTCATTTATCCAATTTCAGACAGTAAGTGAGTTTCACCACTGGTCATTGTTCCAAATAAAATGGTAAAATGAGAGTATGTGTGGATTATAGGGAGTTAAATAAGGCCACACATAAGGATCATTTCCCATTACCATTCATAGACCAAATATTGGATACCCTTGCTGGAAAGAAATTTTTCTATTTTCTTGACGGTTTCAGCGGGTATAACTAGATACAAGTTGCATCAGAAGATCAAGAAAAGACTACCTTTACATGTCCTTGGGGAACCTTTGCTTACAGGGTTTTACCCTTTGGTTTATGTAATGCTCCAGCAACGTTTCAGAGAGCTATTTTAGCAATTTTTTCTAATTTAACCAATGAAAGTGTTGAAATTTATATGGATGATTTCACGGTATTTGGAAATAGTTTTGAATATGCATTAGAATAGCTTGAAAAAGTACTGATTCACTGTGAAACATACCACCTCTCTCTAAATCCTGAGAAATGCTTCTTAATGATGGAGGAAGGAATTGTTCTTGGACATCATATCTCTTCTTATGGAATTAAGGTTGATCCTAAGAAGGTTGAAGTCATCAAAAACCTCCTTCCTCCATAAACTCAAACTGATGTACATAGTTTCTTAGGGCACATTGGTTTTTATCGCAGATTCATTGCAAATTTTAGTACCATAGCAAATCCTATGTTTGCCTTACTCATGAAAGATTTTGAATTTGTTTGGTCTTCTGAATGTCAAAATTCTTTTGAAGACTTAAAGGAAAAGTTAACCACTCCACCTATACTAAGAGGTCCTAATTGGGAGTTACCTTTTCATATTTAAACTGATGTTTCCAATACTGCTATTGGAACTGTGTTAGGACAGATTGAAAATGGGGAACATTATGCTATTTATTATATCAGTAAAAACTTGACGGAGCTGAGAAAAACTACACTAACACTGAAAAAGAATTCTTGGCTGTAATCTATGCTATTAACAAATTTCGACACTATATCACAGGGTACCAAGTATTCATCCATACGGATCATACTGCAATCAAATATTTGATGAATAAACCATTGGTTAGTGCAAGAAATTATTCGTTGGTTGATTCTGTTGTAGGAATTTGATGTTACCATAGTAAACAAGCTTGGAAAATCTAATGTAGTCATAGATTTCTTGTTAATAATACCAAATGTAGATACAGGAGAAGTGGTGGAAGATGCCTTTCCAGATGAAAAGTTATTTGTTGTCTTTGTACAATCTCCATGGTTTGCAGACATAGCTAATTACTTAGCTACAGGGAAGATTCCTCTTCACTTTACCCCTAAACAAAAGAAACAGTTAATCAAGCAAAGTTCTTCTTTTCAATGGATAGAGGGCTTACTGTTTAAATGTAGTCTTGATCATGTTTTACGTAGGTGTATCCGTTAGGATGAAGTATATGATATCCTACGGGCATGCCATGATGAACCATTAGGAGGGCATTATTCAGTCAAAAGCACTATTCACAAAATCTTGGGAACCGAATATTATTGGCCATCTTTGCATAAAGATGTAAAGAGGTACATTAGACATTGTGATGCCTGCCAGAGAATGGGAAAACCTACCTTTACTAATGAAATGCCATTACAACCTCAAATAGGAACAAAACCATTTGAAATATGGGGTTTAGATTTCATAGGACCCATTAATCCCCCTTCCCAAGGCAAAGTGCATATCTTGGTATGTACTGATTATGTTACCAAATGGGTAGAAGCTCGTGCCTTTAAGCATGCTAGAGAAGAAAAAGTTGTTGATTTTCTGTATTCATATATTTTTCTGCGTTTCGGAGCCCCACAATCCATCACCACAGATCACGGACCCCAATTTACTTCCAAAATTATTGAAGCCTTCACTCACCTCTATCAAGTCAAACACATAAAATCCTCACCTTATCATCCACAAGCCAATGGCCAAGTTGAAGTGACCAATAGGGGATTAGAACGAATTTTGACCAAAACCGTAGCAGTCCATAAAAGAAATTGGCTGGACAAATTACCAGAAGCTATTTGGGCTTATAATACCACTTGGAAATCTACTAGATTTATGCCCTATGAATTGGTCAATGGAAAAAAATCGCTTTTATCTATTGAGTTTGAATTACTAACTCTTTGAACTGCTTTGGAAATAGGTATTGATCTGTCACAGGCACAAGAAGATCGTATTCTGCAACTTGACGCATTGGATGAACTACGCATGGATGCACTACATGAGATAGAGATAATCCAAGCACAGCGAAAGATGTGGCATGATAGTCACATAAAGCAGCAGAAATTTTAGTAAGGTGACTGGGCCTTGTTGTTTGATTCACAATACAAGGATTTCCCTGGAAAGTTGCAGACCAGATGTCTTGGACCATACCAAATTGAGGAAGTGTTTGACAATGGAGCTGTTCGTCTTACACCTATTGATGACTCACAATGCAAGTTGGTGGTGAATAGACATCGTCTTCGTATGTACCACAAACCATACAACAGGGAAGAACTTCTCAAGCAAGTGGAAAATTTGGATGTACACATTTGGGAAGAAAACACTTCTTCCATACCAAATTCAGCAGATTGACACAAGATTTCAAAAAAAAAAATTCAGGAAGTGAAAACCTCTTTGAGGCACTCCTGAGTTGGGTTTACATGAAAATCGGTTTTCCGGCATGTTCACCTAGTTGGTTTCACTATCATTGTTCGGTCTTGTCTCATGACCGTTGTTTCGTCTATTTTCAAATTGCACCTACCTTAGTTTAAATATTGATTAGCTGGAAATCACAGCAGGAGTACCTCGAAATGTAGATAAAATGGTTATAATAGGTATGTGTCTTTTTCATTCTCTGAATAATGTAAATCATTAGTATATAGTGTATATATCCTTGATTAGTATAAAAGCATATAAAAAGGGGGAATAAAAAATGGAAAGTCCTTGTCAGTAATGCCTCTGTCTAATTCTGCTCTAGAATGAAAAAACAACAGAAGTGCGCTAGAATAAAAAAGGGAAGCGCAAGAATAACCTGTTATATTCCAAAGTGCAGGAATAATCCATAAAGCGCAGGAATAAACTGTTTATA
>JAQPPZ010004919.1:0-25426 GCA_028583015.1 Wollemia nobilis
TGTTTTTCGACGCTTCCTTTCTGCTCTAATGCGATCACAAACCAGGTCTGCCACCTCGCCCGCCACCGCTAAGGTTTCCAGCGAATCAAATCAACTGCAAGAATGGAAATAAAACTGACACAATGCTCACATTTGTCTTCCAGGATCCTCGTGACCTCACGTTTGGAGAGCGAACGTCCAAAAATAACTTCCAGGATTGTGAAAATAGGTGACAATCTTCTGTACATCCCTCGATCTCAACGTCTCTTCATGGTGCATCCACCAAAGCACGTTTCTCTTCGTAGAAATGTCGCAGTTATAGGTATTTCACACCAAATGGCAGCAGCAAAAAAAAAACCTTCAATCAAAAAATGTTGCTTCTCTTGCACTTTCAAACAAACACCCGCACACGCCAAAGGTAGCTCATCAACGCTGCTCAGAGTAAACCTTCAATCGACAAATGTTGCTCCTCTTGCGCTTTCAAACGAACACCCGTCATGTAGGGCCCAGCAACACGAAGCTGAAGGAGTCAGAGGTGATGCCGCAGGACGGCTCGACCAGGGCGGCGGAGAGCATGGCAGCTTTTATGGAGTCCAAGACCAAATTGAGCATGGGTACCATCAAGCGGCCCCTCGCCGTGACCAGAAAGCAGGTGGTGTTTATTACGATGGCACTGCTGGTGGCGGCACCATTTGTGGTGAAGCAGATTGTGACGGGCAACACTCCTGTGCATGAGCCCAAGGTGTGGCTGGCAGGCACCGTGTTTGTCTACTTTTTTAGTGTGTCGGGGGTGATGTACAACATAATTTGGAAGATGTCACTGTTCATGGCCGATAGACAAGATCCCTCCAAAGTTGTGTTCTTTTTCCAGGGCTCAGGCATGCAGCTGGGCACCGAGGGCTTCACCATAGGATTTTTGTATACCTTGGTGGGGTTGCTTCTGGATTTCATCACTCATGTGGTTCTGCATGTGAGGAGTTAGAATGTCCAAAAAACTTGGTGCCAACACTGGTTCCCCTACAAACAACCTCAACGGCCATAGGATTCTTGATAGAATAAACTGTAGATTTGGAATAACACAGGAAAAACTAATGCTCGAGATACTTAAAAAATTAAATGACTGAGACAATGAGATTTTCAAAGCTTGCATCTGCTATAAAAAATACAGCCTTCGTCGTAAATTTTCTTCCATTTCTCATTCACAGGATCAACTTAGCAAGTGAAGAGGATACTTCAAAGAAAAATATTCAAACCTACCCTAAGACCTACAAGGCAGGGAAAGAACCTGCTCTGATACTAGATGATGGGACTAAAAAATAAGGCACACATTATTTACAAGTTATCTTACAATATATAAGCATCAAGCTTAGGAGGGAGATATGACAAGTGTCATAAGCTCCACTCCAAGTGTCTTTCAGAAGACACCACTCCAACTCAAACTAAATATAGGGACAAGTGGCAAAAGACAAATGTCAACCTATCAATTATAGGCATAGTGCACATTATAACAATAATAATATTCTAACACCCTCAACTTGAGAAAATCCTTTTGCTACCAAGCCAACCTTGTACTTCTCCAAATTTCCTTCTATATTGTACTTCTTCTTGAATATCTACTTACAACCAATTGGTTTTCTTTTAGGGGGTAATTTCACCAAGTTCCACATCTTATTTTTATCTAGGGATTCTATTTCTTCCTTCATAGCCCTTTCCAATACTTATTCTCACTTGATTGAAGTGCTTCCTTTATAGTCTTGGATTCTTCATTAGTAACTGCTATAAAATGCAAAACAAACATTTGAAGAGCTATACCTTTCTGGGAGTCTCCTCACTCAATTTGATCTTCTCAAATAGAGTTATAGTTTCTCCATATTCAACTTCTTCCTCATCTTCTTCCTCTAAATTTTCCTCTTCAGAATCTCTTTGTATTTTATCTTCTTCTATAGCATAAAGTTCTACCACAAGTTCTTCCTCCTATTTCAATTTTACTTGAACTATTTTAGGTTCTTTGCTTGGTTGCATTTTCTATTTTAGAACACCTTTTGTTTCTCTAAAGATCACATTACAATTTTAAACAATATTCTATATTTCTAGGTTCCATAACTTATATCCTTTAACACCAATACTATAACCCATAAATATACATTTTTTATATTTATAGTCTAGCTTAGTCCTTTTCTCTTTTGGGACATACATATAAGCATCACAACCAAAAACCCTTATATGACTGAGATAGGGTTTCTTACCAGTCCACACTTCCCTTGGAGCATTGTCCATTAAAAATGAGGTAGATCTATTGATGAGGTAACAAGCAATTAGCATAGCTTCTACCTAGAATTTTCTTTTTAACCCTGCACCACTTAGCATGTTGTTGGCCTTATCCATCAATATGCTATTCATCCATTCTGTAACTCCATTCTATTGTGGAGTAAACAGAGTTGTTTTCTATATTTCTATTCCACATTCCTTGCAAAATGGCTCAAATTCATTAGATAAATACTCACCACCATCGTCACTTCTCAAAACCTTTATCTTTTTCTCTATATTATTTTCTATAAGAACCTTAAACTCTTTAAATTTATTGAAAACATCATATTTGTTCTATAAAAAATATACCTAGGTCTTTCTTGAAAATTTATCTATAAATGTAATAAAATAGATAGATTTACCTAACGATGGTACTTTTACAGGTCCAAACACATCACTATGAAGTAGATGTAAAATTCCTTCAGATCTTGTAGCACTACTAGGAAACTTGACTCGGGTTTGCTTTCAAAAAACATAGTTCTCACAAAAATAAAAATATAATGGGTAATCAGAATTTCCTTTAGCTATACCTTTCATTCTTAATTTTTGAAGGCCTTTCTCACCAATATGCCCCATGTGTTGATCCCACAACATTGTCTTCACTATAGGAATACTCAAAGTCACTTCTACTATATTAATTTCCTCTAAAACTGAAGAGTTGTTGTAATTAATACTTGCAGTGCTAGCCTCAATTCTAAACAAAGTTCCTATACTAAATTCCCTTTCTAACACCAAGACTCCATGAACCATCTTGTAGCTATCCTTATTGAATATCACAGTCACACCTACATCATTCATATTACTCATGAATATCAGATTCTTGCCAAACCCAAAATATGCAACACACCAAGAAGGGTTTAAATTCTTCCATATTTTAACCTCAACTTGACTCTTCCTCAACCTATTATTTTATATGTTGAATTTTCTCCCAATAATACTTCACCTCCATTTATATTTTCATATTTTTAGAACCCCTCCCTATGAAGAGTCATATGAAAGGAAGCACCTAACTCAATCAGCCATGAGTCATGGCATTCACTTGAGCACGTTGTAGCTAAGAATAAGTCCCTTGAATTTACATTTGTGATATTCATTTTTGTGGAAGTTCCTTCATTAAATGATTGGCTATTATCATCCCTTTTAGATATGTGGTCCTTTTTATAATGCCCTATTTTACCACACTTCTACCATTTCCTCTTTTTTATATCAATAGATTTACCCCTAGATCTCGATTTCCTTTCTCTTGATTTCTTTTTGCTTATTTCTTAAGAATGGCCTCTTGATTTCTTTTTGCCTCTTTCTTAAGAATGGCCTCTCACAACCAAGGCAAATTTCTAATGATAATCCTCAAAATATTTCATCTTATATCCTCAAATAGCAATGTGCCTACTATATCCTCTACTTTCAATGTAGAAGTAGTATTGGTGATAGACATAACTAGGTTATCCCACAAATCAAGTAATTAACAAAGTAACATAATACACTCTTCCTCTTCATTTATTTTTACTTCAACAAAGTTTAATTGACTTACCAAAGTGTTCAAAGCATTCATATGTTCAACCACAGAGTCACAGTCATTCATCTAAAGCAAATACAACTTCTTTTGAGGAAAGAGTTTAATTACCAATGACTTTGTCTAACACAAAGTTCCTAGATTATCCCATAATAAATTTGTAATGGTATTTTTAGATACATTCAATAATACCAAATTAGATAAGCACAATCTGATAGAGCTCCTTGCCTTCCTATCAATTTTCAACCAATCCTCACATGTCATTGATGTTGGTTTTGTTTATGAAACTGCAATCCACTGATCTCTATCAACCAACAAATCCTCCATATTCAACTTCCATAGCTCAAAATTCTATCCATTAAATTTTTCAATCTCTACCCGTGTGCTTCCCATCATTTTTCTTTACCCATATTCTTCCACATATGGCTCCCACTCAAGAATTAATTTATCATAGGGTTGAAACCCTTACTCTTCAAATAAAATTAAAACCTAGATCCGATACCAAATGAAAATAAAAAAGACCCTAATAAACTAAATCTAGAAAAATAATAAACATAGAATCAAAGGAAAAAAGAATAAGAAGATAACAAATACACACATAACACTGTATTTCATCTAGGAAACCCTTATGGGAAAAACCCAACACAATAATATCTCCTTACTGTATAAACTTAACCATATCCAATACAATAATGTTCATCTCTCATCTCTCTTCAAACCCTAATGCAAGTGCAATTAAATAACAATAGCACAAGAATGGATTTTACAATACCATGGTAAAAAAACCATGGGTTCAAATATTTAACCCTAAACAACCCATATGGGTCTAAAATAGCTTAAAAAACCCTAAAACTTCCATACATGGAGAGTTAACCCATACCTTTTAGATTTAACCCCACCAGAATAAAATGGAAAATATTCAACACATTTCCAACATTTATGAAATTTAGCTTACATGCACCTTATTTTAAATGCCACATATTCACACTATAGTACATTATTCTAGCATGGTTGACATGATGGGTTTCTCATGAGGTCTCTTCATTAGAACCTATAATGTTTGGACAAGAGTGATCTAAAATTTTGTTTCTCCCCTATTTGTTACCTTAAACATGTGACTCATTATGGCTCAACATTGGTGGATATCTAATTTTGGTAAGTGATGATTCCCTAGGCTTGTCTATATTATGGCATTGAAATTTAGGATGAGAAATATATTACCCATTTTTGGCCCACTTATCAATTCCTCCCATCATTCCAAATATCATTTGTTTGTCCCATGGGAGCCTCTTGGGTCATTTATAGCTAAATGCACATCCTACTTTTTCATATTTTCCATATAATATCTCCTAGAATGGTTCCCTAATCCTCCTTTTCCATCATTGCTCAGTTTTCTTTTTTGGATTTCCAATGGGAATATTATAGTATGCTTACATTAGTCACACCAAAACTGGTGTAGACTTCATCTTTGTCTTGCATCACTAGTGTTTATTTTGGTGGTTTGGTTTTGAGACCTAGAGCAATCTTTGAGGTAGGGATTTGAGTGGTCAAATCTAGGCCTTACAAGGAAGGGATGGAGGTGATTTTTAGATTTGAGGCTTGACCCTTGATAACCACTTAGCGAAGGTTGATGGTTTTGACTACCCAATTGGAAGGATATGTTATGGATACCTTGGTACATGAATATTGGGATATTTTATTGATGTAAGTGTTATAATTTCATTAGTTAGTACCCTAACCTTATTCTATAGCTCTTCTATCTTTGTGGTCTAGGATTCATTACAAAGTTGACTTGGGAGTAGAGATGGAGTTTTTAGTAAGATCAAGTTTATGGGGTAGTGATTGAAATATGGGTTGCAAATGGATGGAGAGTGGTAGGGTGATTGGCTATTGTAGAAGAAGAGTATGGGGGTCTAGGAGATAACCTTCCAATTTGTATTAGGTATCTTCTATCATTAGTGGCCAATTGGTAGGCTTTTGGAAAGGTGTTCCCTCCTCTTAATTTCACCATCATACCTATATCTAAAAAAATAACTTTTACATAGTAAATGACATCCATAAATATTGTTAGGGACCCTATACCAAGTTTTATAGAACCTGGTATTTAAATCATCCATAGCTTCCATGGTAGCTCTTTTGATGGTTGTTGATTCCTCTAAGAGGGATATTTCATCTACCTTCTTCTAAAATTTATTTGGCAATAGGTTATAAATTTGGTCCTAGTTGGCTTTGGAGTGTGGAGGGTGGAAGATGTACCATTCTCTTTCCTTTATTCTAAAAGAATTTGCTAGTATCTTGAGCATCATGTTTTGGTGATCAATGTTATAAAGGACACACCAACAGATCATGTATTAGAGGTGATCTATGGGGGTCATTGGGCTTTCCTTGGTGAAGAGTGACAGGTACTTTAGTGAAAATACCAAAATATCATCTTGTGTAGCAAGTAATAATGGTGCCTATAGTGGGCCTCTATCATTCCAAGCTAGTAGCCTTATTTTCTACTACTTTTAGATAGTAGTAATTTTCTCTACCTACTCCTTCTAGGCCCATGATTCAATATTGGGACTAACAATAGACTCATAATCATTAGGTTTACCTTCAAATAATAGAGTTTATGTGTACTGATTTCTTTAGACAATGGAGTCACCAAGTGAATATTGTACTTGTCTTCAAGCTGATAGATATGGACCTTTACTAGAATCATAATCTAGTATCCTTTAAAATGGCTTCTTTTGGATATTTTTTCATGAGGAGTCACCAAGTGAATACTCACAATGCTTCAATAGGTAACTGTAAATACCCAATTTTGACATCTTAATGACATTAACCCTAAAAAAAGTCAACAAGAATCATACCAATAATCAAGCATCTCAACCCAAGCAACCCAGACACAAAATCAAGCCATTTTTAGAAATACCACAAGCTTACAAAAGCACCAATGGTGATTTTTAGAAGTGTGATGCTTTTGTAAAACATGTATTTTTGGTCATTTGACTATTCAAACTAACTATTGATCAAAGTTATAAACATGTATGAAAGTACCAATGGCACTTTTGTTCAAATGTGGTGCTTTTATTAGCATGAATGGAATATTTGTGGCATGAACTAAAGGCACACAAATTCCTTCATCCCACTACCTCCTTCGATCACACATGCTACAATATTGAATCATGGATTGAAAATTGAAAATTGAAAATTGAAAATTGGTCTCATGCCCTAATGGTATCTTGCACCTAACTTTCCCACCATAATTTCCCACCAAATATCTATAAATGCAGTCTTTTGGGTGAGCATTGCATAACATGATTTGCATTAGCATTACTCTACCCAAAATTCTCTCTAGCTTCTCTCATTTGTATTCTCTAATTTTCCCTCATTTGGAGCATCCTTCATCAAGAATTTGAATATTTTAAAGCAATGAAAAGGGGAATTGGGGTAAGGAAATCATATTGGAGCAAGGAGGAGCTCTTCCTAGGCTACATAAGTCTTAGCTTCTCTTTCCTTCTATTTTTCCTACTCTCATTTATGTAGTTTCCTCTTTTATTTTGGCCTTGATAACTTGGATTCTCTATTTGCAAATACTAATCTTTCTCTCATTGCCTATTTTTTCATTCTAACACATATTTGTAGTCCTTTAATTCCTATTTATGCTTACATTACTTCATCTATAGCAATATTTCTTCATTTTTCTTAATATCTAGTCATTTACTAGCACTTTTCCATTTATTTTGGCATACTAACCTTCATGATTTCTCTTATTCATGCATCATAATCACTAATACTTCTCACTTACAAAAATTTCATTTTTATTTCATCTAACTCTATTTAATTTGTAGACATACAAGTTATCATACTTATTTTCATCATTTAATCGCATATTTACATGTTTATTCATACATTCTTGAATAAATTTTCATTTACATGTCATTTTATGTTTTTTAAACTCACATTAACATTGTTTTTAATCTAATATAGTTTCATAGAATCTTCAATCCATATTACATATATTTTTTTAATCTTTATTTGACTTTAAATAGCTTTTAGATCTTTGATATAGATTCTAGAAATTTTAATAGTAGTATATACTCCCATTTTGCACTTAGTCTTAAATACATAATAGATATTTTATCATAACATAAGTTTAGTTTTGTTTTGTAACCTATTCATTCCATTTCATAAGTATTTTCAAGGTATTTTTAGGATATTTTGGCATCCATAGGTCTCATTCTCAAACATTTTAGGCATCCAATTATTGATTCATATTCCTCTTAGTCATATCCAACTTTACAATTTTTGGAATATTTTCAATTTGTTTGGTCACTTTTTTGTAAATCCCCAAGTAACAGGCTTTGGGGATTGGGGTTTTCAACCTCTTCCTTTAATTTCAAGTCAATTTGACCCAATAAACCCAAAATTTCACTCCAAAACTTAGTCATAATTTGTTATTGAATAAATTTTCCATAACGTTTAGCAAATAAAACTTTCAACTCTTTGGTTTTTCATAGTCATCCTCTAACAAAAGCTCTAATGGTGCTTTTGTCAAGTCGTAGTGTTTTATCATAGTAGGATCTGCTTCCAAATCCAAGGCTCATACTCAATTTAATTTCATAAAATGGGATCTAATCAATTGGGAAGATATTCTATCACCTCATTTAAATTAGATAGACCACAAAAAAACAACTCGTCTAACTTTTTGTTTTCAAATTCTACATATTACAAAAGCTCCAGTGGCATTGTTATCAACTCGTGGTGTTTTTTTTAGGTTCTAGAATAGGTAACTCTACCACTCGGCACCCTCTATTCACTATTTTTGATCATTTTTTTATTTCTAGTTTCTATTTTGAATATTGTTTGCTTAAAATCACATTTACTTTGGGAATTCAATAAACCCTTTGGGATAGTCAAAATTTCCTTTAACAAATGTAAAATAGGAAAATAATAAAATATCATATAGTTGCATTCTAGGGTAAATTATATGGTGAATAATCTCTTTGTTTTCCTCTGAAAGAAAAATATCTTCTGGTATAGTCACCATTCAAAATTCAAAAGGTATAATAGGCTAGACTACTTGTTATCTTGCATTGTTGATTGATTGCGCTTAGCATACAATCTTAGGTGATATTCCATTTAAGTTCAAATAATTTTTATCTTGATAAGGATATAAAGTGGATTAAATTAGAGACCAAAACTTAGGTGTGTTTTTGAATTAACTCATAAAGCACCACATAAGCTTGAACATCCACACAATTACAAACTTTTATAATACATGAGGTAGAGCCTACTCATGTAAAAATCCAATTCTTCATGGCCTCCTTTGTAAAGAGGTCTCTTTCAAGTAAATAGGGGTTTTATTGGATTCCCCTCCACATGCAGTTTATATTCCAAATCTATATTTTGGTTAATCCAACATGAACACCCCCTTTGTCTTAACAAGATAAAAATTATTTAAACTTAAACAAGAACATCTAATTTATTTGCATAGTGTAAATCATATCAATACAAGATAACAAGAACATAACTAAATTGTTAGTCCTATTGGGGGAGGATAATTACCCCTTGATTAAACCAATGTACAAACCTTGGGGGATATATCTCTTGGCTAGTATATTATGGTGTGCTAACGTGAGTCATAAGGCGGGTTGTTTTTCCAAGGTGACATAAGTATTTAAAAACATATTCTCTTCTTTTCTATAAGTACTTTGGAAATAAAAATTTAATAAATTAACTCTCCTTCCTTCAAAATATTTAAACTATGGCTCAACATCCTTACAATATCCAAAGCATGGGTTTAGCATCATCATCTTATGAAATCTTTACACATGAACATGAAGACCAATAGAAAACCCTTGGTCAAGTCATGAATTTAGAGAAGAATAACATGTTGTTAAGAGAGTCAATTTTGATTCCATATATTATATGAGAGATTACATTAGAATAAATAAATATATCTTCGTAGATGTTCTTAGATAGAAAATTGAAGAGCAAAATAGGATAGAACCATCTACATCTCATGAAAACATTAAAATTTCTAATGGATAATCCACTATAGCACAAATAAATGATAATAGAAATAATCTTGATAATATTAATGTGGCTATGGCACATCCAATGGATTCTACAACTCCCCCAACCATATATATAGGTGTGCCTATTATGGGTATACGAATTCCAACATCATGTACTAATGTTACAAATACCTATTCCAAATCTCAATTCTATAAATCCATTTTTGTCATATGACTTAGGGTTAATTATACCCTTCCACTTGTAACATCTAATCAAGATACTTTATCTTCCATAATTTTACCTTTCCTATCTCAATCTTACTCTCAAACTCCACTAATTTTACCTACTTTTCCAAATCCACCAAATGATTATAATAAGAACTTCAATTCCAAACTTAAGCACCTTGAAAAGAGGGATTCTAAGTTTGAATAATTAGAATGCCAAATTACCTCTCTTCAAGGATCATAAAAATAAAAGTATTCCTTGAAACTTCTTACTCCCCACCACATGCTCTAAACCCATGGGCTATTAATACTAGCATTTAAAACTTCTGTATTGTGAATATTTTCAATATTTATAAAAAAAAAATTAAAATTTTATTTAGGATATATTGTTTATTTTAGTTGATTGCAATGATGTATTCTTTCACATAGGGTTGAAATGCACTCCACCAATATTATATTATGATTGTATTATCATGATATTTCAACTAATCATATTTTTGTAGTATTATAAGAAACCATATTATTATACATCATAATCTAACGATTTGACCTTGAGATATGCCCATATAATTCAATAAATTTTTAGTGGAAATAAAATTATTTAATTAAAATTCAAAAACAATTTCTTAATATGTTTTTATATATTCAATATTTGAAAGATAAGTTATTTATGCTTTCTAGATTGCCTTTGTTATTAAAAGTGTCTTTGTACTTACATAAAATGCTACATGTGCTTTGTGTAGAAGGATTCTTTCAAGAGTAAATCTACCTATTGCAATAATAAAAATATGTGAATTTTTTATTCATTAGCACTCATAAGTTCTTTAATTGTAATTCAAATAGAGAAATCAAGGATAAATTCTTCTCTAATTGTGCATACATTTACCATTTAAATTTTATGAATGGATATTATTCTTGATGTATAACTATCAAAGAGGATTTTTTATTAAATTGTTATTTTAGATTTTATAATCATAATTCTTGTTTTAACAATGAACAAGATATAATTCCTATAATATTTCTATATAACATATAGCTTAGATCTAGAGTAATTTGTTTCTTGTAATCAAGACTATAATGTTGGTGTGGAAATAATATTATTGTTTAACTTTGATGTTGTAATAGATTTAGATTCATGGGGAACATGGAAAACAATAAAAGAATTTTCATAAGTTTATTTTTGGAATAAAATAGTCATAATCATTATTCACCCTCACAATTATATTATAAACATTATTATATAAATGGAATGCTATAATTAGATTTCCAAGATCCCTCTTTTATCTCTTATACATATCTTTCTAGTTTTTGCAATTGGGTTTTAATTTCTTTTTAAAAAAATCTTATACTCATCAAACTAAATGCTTGTATCTTTCTTGGTGCTTTCAGCGGTGTAAAAGGTTTAAAATGATTGTGGCATGGTGGTTATAGGGATGGAAAGCACGAAGAACTATGCGGTAGCTTTTGGGAAAAACAGTGTAGAATATTGATGGTCATAAAAATCGGATAGCCCACCTAGATTCGTGGCAGCTACCAATTGCACCATGCAAATTCATAAAAAAATGTCTTATATATGGAATAGATTTTTTCTTTATCTCTATAACAAAGTAAAACCTAAGTAAAAATATCCTTGTATTTAGAGCATGGAAAATGTATCATTATGCTAGAAAAATATCATTTGGTATCAAATCCAAATAGAGGAAAAGAAAAATTACTATGTAAAACCAAATTAAAGCAAAATAAATGAAATCGAGTAAGAATTAAGAGCCAAATCCAAATGGCCATGAGTTTAACAGACAAATCCAAAGGTGCATGAGTTATAAGAGTTGGATCGTACAACCAAAGCTTGGGGGGCTAGAGCCTAGAGTAGGATACAAGGAGAGCTAGATCCTAGAGAAGGATATTGATGATCCATAGCCTAGAGAAAAATCTTGAAAATTTTGGAGTCTAAATTCATATTCAAAAGAGCTTGAGAAGTTAATCAAAAGGAAAAAATATTTTGAAGACTAAAACTACAAAACTAGGAGCTTTGATTTATGTGTCATATGAAAATAATGAAAGACTCTTTATAAATTTGGTTTGGAAGTAGTATAATCAAAATAATATCAAGTCAATAGATTTGGTAATTTGTTTGCAATACCTTGCATAATAAACTTTAATGACATTAAAACCTATTAGGGTTGAAATATTTGCTGAGGGAATTATAAATTGGCAAAGCTAGGGCAAATGATTTTGAAAAACAAAACATCTTTTAGGAGCCATATCTTTGAAGAGTTGTATTAATTCATGTGATTGTTATGCCATTTTATACATACTTTAAAAATATTTGAAATGATTGGTCATTCAAAAGAATCCAAGAAATATTGAGGGATATATGACCATGTGAATATAGTCATTTGAAACTAGGACAACGTTAGGATAAATATTTCCTAAAAAATATCTCATTTTTTAGGAACAATGTCTTTGTGAAGGGTTGTTCAATTCAAATGATTGTTAGATAAATTTGTGCAAATGTGAATAGCTTTAAAATTAATGGTCATATGAAGGAATTTTATAGGTATTGGGGGAGATACAACCCTATGAATTCAGTCATTCAAAACAAGCGCAATGACAATTTTTTAAGTTACAAAAACCAAAATTGTAGATATCTAATCAACTAGAGTTTGGGTGATGGGAGGAGCAACGAAGGGCTAGGGCATCAACAAGGTAGGACATTCTATCTGGTCATAGAATTTTTTAGCTAAATTTATTTTTCTTCTTCATTATATTAGAAGTTTTGCATGCAACTTAGTATAGGTTTATTTTCAAATAATATAGTTACTATATGATATATTGGTAAATTTTAGTAGATTTTGAGTTATATTTTCCTTCCCATGAATAATTTATAGTTATATTCTTAGAATCATACCTGTTTGTAGATCTTAGTGAGGACATCATAGAGAAGTGATCCTTGTTTCTAAAATATAGGGTAGTTTTTGGTAAATTTAATGGGTCCTAGTCAAGGGCTTTGGCCTTGAGAAAATGGATTGATAGGAGTTGGAAGAAATACCAATTTTTTAAGGATTAACGTTGTAAATAAAAATCAAATCATAGCTTAGAGGATATGGTACAATAGGATGAGAATATTAATAACTAACTATCTATTCAATATGATCATAATTTATGGATGAACATTCCCACTAGACCTAAGGAATGATCCTCATAAAATTTTAAAGACTCTCTTGAAGTACCATGCACCATATAGAAGAATAAAATATATAGATAAAATGTAGTGTTAGATGTCAAAATAACTACCATTAATAAGAAAATATCAAAAAATGAGCAGGTCAATTCAAAAGCCTTCATAGCAAAGAAAGGAGAGGATAAACTTAATGAAAAAGGAAAGTTGTGAAATAATATTGAGAAATAGAATAATAATACCTACTCTTGATACAAGCAATTAAAAAAGAGGAAAACCCTCAAATTATCAAGTGAGAGCCAAGTAAGCAAGAGCAAACATAGATAAAGGAACACGATCTAATTTGGTTGAACTTCTCTTTATCAAATAGCAAGATGATATTGGTAATTTATAGGTAGGGCTAGTAGCCCCTAATGACACATGATTACCATCTCATGTAATATTAAGGGTGCTAATTCCCCCTCAAATTAGAGGTGTATTAGGGACCTCTATTTAAGTAATAATCTTGATATTCTTTGTATCCATGAAACTAAAATGACAAAGGAATAAGCTTCCAAAATTATGAAAGCAGTATGGGTAAGATGTGAATGGGATGAAATGGATTTGAAGGAGTGGTAGGGGGAATTCTAACATGTTGGAATCCTATTAGAACCTCCTATGTAACCATTCATAAAACTAGGTATTGGATATCCTCATTAGTCACTTGCTACTTTGTAGATATTTGTTTCATCATTATCAATATCTATGGACCTACAACTTAGTCAGGTAGAATTATGGAGTAGGATTGAAGCTTTTATGAGCAGTAAAGACTAAGAAACTTGATTCATGATCATAGGATATTTAAATACCATAAACAAATTGGATGAAAATTTTTGGGAAATTAGAAAAATAACTTAAAGTATGAGATATTTCTCAAGTTTTATTCAAAACAATAATCTATGGGAGGTTGAGTTTGAATAGGATAACTATACATAGACCAACAATAGGAGAGGATAGAATCTAATAGAAAAAAATAGATAGATGCATACTATTGTATCATTGGCTAGATGAAGGGACTTGTGCTAAAATTAATACCTTGACAAGGATTGGTTCAGATCACTGGCCAATCAAAGTTAAAATGGTAAGTGATAAGTGAATTAAAAAAGGTATCATATTTTAAATATGAGCATATGTGGGAAGACCATCCTCAATTTTTTGATATGATAGCACAAATGTGGAATTCATAAGGAAATAGCGGGCTATATACACTTAGAAAATAAATTAAATCAATGACATCTAGATTAAAATAATGGAACAAGAACACTTTTGGAAATATTTTTTAGAAGAAAAAAGAACTAAAAGAGAAACTTTCAAAATTCCAAAAAGGTAAGCTTAATAATCCAAGATCAAAGGAAATGGAGTTCCTTAATGGTTATCATAATATTTTGAGTAAGGAAGATAAATTTTGGAGATTAAAATTGAGATGAACTTGGTTAAAAGGAGATTAAAACACACAAAAAAAAAACATAGGATGGAAATAGTACAAAGATCAACATCTAGAATTAGTAGAATTAAACTAGTAGAATGGTTTTCGATTGAAGATGATAAGGCTTAGTCTATTTTATTTAGTTAATTATTATGTTTAGTATCTTCTAAAAATAAAGAGAATGTTGTATTTTAAAAAATATGCCTTATTTTAAAAGCATGTCTTATTTTAAAAGCATATCTCATGTTAAAAGCATGCCTTTTTTTAAAAGCATATCGTTTCTCAAAAATCCAAAGTGATTATGGCCTTGAATCTGATCTTCTAAAATATTTTAACACAATATTTACTAGATCCCTCATCTCATGTTGCCAAATATCTAGGCTCCTTAAGGGTTTTCACATATTACCTTTGCTAGATCTCTATTCCCTTTTTCTCAAAAAAACGTCACTTTGATTGTGAGAGCTATATCTTTTTTCTAGAATTCGAATTAACAATATTCTTCCACCATCGTATAGATCATTTTGAGTAATATAAAAACAAGTGTTCATATGCCAAATTCTAAGCAAAATTTAAAGAAGTTATGGTTGTTTGAAGTTGGTCTAACAGTGTTATTTTTTTATTGTGCAAAGAATTATCAAGCAAAAAAATAAAAAAGAACCAAAATTTGTTTTTAGAAGGAAAAATAAGGTAGAAATTATTTTTAGAAAAAAATAGATGGTTTAGTATTAAAGAGATTTATTGTAAAATGGGGCTTCTTTTATAAATTTGAGTTAACCAATTGTGCAATTATGATTGTAAATAAGGTGCATTATCGGCATAGTCTGTCACCTTCACTATTTTTCTTCCTCATTTTCCAAGTTTTATAGGTAATATTTTACAGCCATCTTAAAGAGCACCAAAAATGCTCATATTTTTGTATGGATTCATAACATATAATGCGGTATTATTTTGATATAATATACTTTTTATGAATATTTTGTATAGATATTTAATATAAAAATGTGTATATTCTCTAATATGTGTTTTAAGTGTGATTTGTGTGTAGATTCGATGATTTTGCTACATTTTTTGCATATTTACATCAAGGTCGCATGTGGACCTAGCACTTCATGTTTTATGGTGAAAATATAAGGACAATGGTGACCGTAAAAAATAATATGTATGTTGAGTTAAGATGTCTGATTCCCAACTTCGGGATCAAAGATGCCTAACTCCCAACTTTGGGTTCGGTGGTACTGACTCCTGACTTCAGGGTCAAAGGCACCTGACTCCCGACTTTAGGATCAAAGGCACCCGACTCCTAGCTTCGAGGTCAATGATGCCTGACTTCCGAATTCGGAGTTAACAACACCTAATTTCCAATGATAGGTTGGATGGTGTCTGACTCTCATGGAGTATAAGTACAACAAGAACCATGTTTTTAGAAGAAATAGAATGGCAGTTTCTAGCAATATATATGGATGAAATATAACAGGATGAACCAAAAAAATTATCCTTTTCTCATTAATGGCTAAACAAACATGTAAATTGAGAAAACATGCAAATCGATTGTACGAAATTTATTGATATTGATTTGCGATGTAATTATAGGAATATTTTATCGATAAATAGAACATGCCTAATTTATCTTGTAAAGGATAAAATTAGCGCATGTTCATTGTCTGTGATTATTTTACGTGTGTTTGTTGTAACGACAAGTCTGAAATAGACTTGCTTGAGCTTGTAATCGGGGATGGTCGTGCACTATATAAATGCACAGACCACCCCTAAAAAGGGATCCTAGATATTTTACCTGTAATATTATTTTTGAAGCTACAATTAATTTAATTGAGTATTCATATCAATATTTCTTAGCATCCAGTGTGCATGATTTGATCTGGACGGAATCTGCTGGAAGCCCTGGTCCACTCTCAATGGTATTCCACTCTTTTCCCTATTTTTTGTAATTAATTTTTGATTTATTTATTTATTGTTTTCATTCTTTGTTGTAGTCATTTAATTTTTGCACTTCTCCTATTTTCTATATATTTTCTAGCAAGTTTACGTTTTGTATTCTATAGTTATTTCCAGACATGTATTTGATAATATAGGCTAATTTAATGGTTTGGAAAAGAAACAAAGCTACACCACAACCATCCCCCCAAATTTTAATACGTGTTGGACTAATCTCACTGGTGTTATAGACATAAACTGTGTATGGTACTTCATAAGTTTACAAGCTTTCCCAGGTTTGACAATTTAAATGGAGACAATAAATTAATTGTAGATATAACCAATGTTTTGCCCAATATTTTGGTTTCATTTCCGAGGAAGCACCAACTATAAAAACTATTTCTATAGCAAGTCAATTTGAACATTTCATGTTAACTTATCTATATAATCTTTCCACCTAATATTGTGTGATTCCACTAAGAATCAGAGGACCGAACATTCGTTTTCTTAAGAGTAAAAACATTGTTTCACAAAAAGCCCCTGAATCAGATGCACCAGATTTTGGAAGTAAAATTTCTTCACCTCCATCACCTCAACCTCTGCATTAGAGTCAAAACATAATTTTTGCATAGATTCCTCTACCAAAATAACCAAATTTTGAAGAAATGGTAGGAGATAATAGAATACTTAGAAGAACCCAGTTTGAGGAGGAATTGTTGTACAACCAACATTGGAAGGTAGTAGAGGATGAAACCATATCAGTAGCTAAGTTAGATATTCTTGTGTAGAATACTTAAAATGATAGAATATATTTAGAGACTGCTTTAGAAGTAGTAGGTGTAGAGACCCCATTTCTTGAAAATATGGCTGACAATGAAGAGATATCCACCATTTTTAACTTTCCAATAAGAGAGGCAACAGGAGACACAAGAATGAAACACATCTTCCTTGCCCATATTCCTATTTTTAGAGGATTTCAGACTGAAGATCTTGACATGTTCCTTTTCAAGTTTCATGTCCTATGCAGGTTAGTATATTATAAGACCAATGCCCAAAAATTAAAGTTGTTTCTCTCAACCTTAGATGATTCAGCCCTGCACTGGTTCATTAGTTTAGAAAACAAATAGATTACTACCTGGGAATATATGAAAAGACTCTTCCTAGAAAAATACCAAGACTTTGGTAGGGCACGAGATTCTAGAGAAAAAATATTTGACATGACTCAGAAGGAAGATGAATCATTGGAGGAATACTGGGATAGGTTTAGCTTTAACCTGCAAAGATATCCCCATGTAATACTAAGTGATAGGTCCTTGAGAGGTATATTCTTAAAAAGACTCACTTATGAGTCTCTTGAAGCACTAAATATGATATCTAGAGGATATATTTACCAGCAAAAAATGATACATATTCAATGATTATGTCAAAATTATTCAAGGAAAGGTAAACCAACCTCCAAAAATGTTAAACCAACAACCACAATCACAAAAATAGAAATAGATAACATGTTAGAAGACTTGAAAAGTGAGATGTTGTCATCTCTTGCACTTCAAATGGATACTATTTTGCTTCAAAAACATAAGCAGGATAATGAGGTTGTATTAGCCTATTTTTATCTTGAATGTAGAGGGAAGCACCCCAAAAATGTATTTCTAGAAAATAAGGTTAGAGTATGTGTTGTTTGTCAGAAAGATCATAAGACAAAGTTGTATCCATAATTGCCAAAATCTAGGGAAAATCTTGAAGTAGAGGAAGTATATTTTATGGAATATAGGACAAACTGATAATAGTCTCCTATGGGAAACAACATGCTAGCTGGAATGCCATCCTATGGAGGAGATAATTACATGAATCAAGATCAAGTTTAGCCACCCAATATGGGTTGGTGGGGACAACCACCTTGGACAAACACTCCCCAAGGAAAAACTCCTTATAATCCATACCCATGGATGCCATATCATTAACCAACACCCTAGTGGAGAAACTACAATGCATGGAGTCCAACTCCACATAATGCAACACAAGATCCACTTCAACAGAGTTTACCAACTCCCCCTACTTTGAGACCTGCACAACTTATTGCATAGCCCACATCAAGTCCCAATAACATAACCAATAAATCAGTATACCAAGTGGAAAATGAGATGTTTCCAATGTACAATATTAGAGTAGGATGTAATTTTGTATAGTTAAGATCAGGTAGACAAGTAGGAGTAGAAATAGCTCCTTTAGTAGAAGAGGAGGATAATGTAGAAGCAAAAAATGAGGAATCACCTCTTGTATATAAAATAGAAGAAGAACCAATTACTAAAAATGATAAAGAAGAGGTTCCACCTTTTCCTAAAAGGTTACAGAAACCAAGAAAGCCAGTACAATTGGAGTTTGACATTTTATCCAGTCTAAAAAATCTAACAATCATAATTCCTCTTTTCCAGGCTATAAGAGATGTTCCAATTTACACAAAATCCATACGAGAATTATGTCTGAGAAAACCAGGTTGGAAACTAGCAAAAGCAATTAATATAGTAGGTTAGCCAATATCATGCTAGGAAACATCTATCACCAAAAATATTTAGATCCTGAAAACCTTGTTTTAACTATTAAAATTGAAGGCTATACATTACCCAACACACTAGTAGAGCTAGGGGTAGCCATTAATATCATGCCCAAGGATACTATGTTGAAACTTAAACTCGTAAATATAAAACCAACAAAAATTATTCTTTAGTTGGCTGATAGGTCTACAGTACTCCTGAAGGAATGTTGGAAGATATTGTAGTTACAGTAGAGGCATGGGAATATCCAATAAATTTCTTGGTGTTACAATCAAAGTCTGGATTGGGTGGTTATCCACTCATCTTAGTTAGACCCTAGCTGGTAATAATTGATGCCTACATAAGCTGCAAGAATGGACAAATGACCATTTCTAATGGTTAGAATGTTAAAAATCTGATTATTTCTCCACCTGCCCAATCCGTTGATTTGTTGGGAGAACCTAACTATGAAAATTAAAATGCTAGTGATTTATCAATGATTCAATCCATAATGGTATTGGATGAGCTTGAGGATGAAAATAATGAGGATAAAGTTATAACAAAAATTTTCTAAGTAGAGTCCTCCTGCCCTCCTCTAAAATTACCATTTGTTGGAAATAAATATCACCGCATTAAACAAATTGAGGTTGAAGCTGGGAGAATATTGAATGTAAATAATGAGTTGACACTTGTTCAATAGGACACCCTAAAATAGATATTAGTCAAACATCAAAATGCATTTGCTTGGGACTATTTAGACATGAGGTAAATTGCTTCTAAAGTTTGTACTCATCATATATATCTGGAAGAACAAGTAAGATCAGTAAGACAACCACAATGTAGGATGAACCCAACCATGAAGGAGATTGTTAAAACTAAATTGTAGAAACTCTTAACAGTTGGATTTATCTACCCCATATATGATAGTGAGTGGGTATCACCTTTGGTGGTGGTGCCTAATAAAAATGAAAATTTGTATATCTGTGTTGATTACAGAATGCTCAACACAACAACAAAGAAATACCACTTCTCCCTACCATTTATAGATCAGGTCCTTGATATCTTAGCATGAATAAAGTACTTTTCTTTCTTGGATGGGTTCAGTGGATACAATCATATACAGATTGGGGAAGAGGATCAAGATAAAACAACATTAGCTTGTCCATGGGGAACCTTTTCTTATCGAGTCTTACCCTTTGGTTTAAGCAATGCACCTACCACTTTTCAAAGGGCAGTATTGAGTATTTTTTCTAATATGATTGGAGAAACTATGGAAGTATATATGGATGACTTCTCCATTTATGGTGATACTTTTGAGGAAGCCACAACAAATTTAGAAAAATTATTTCAGTGGTGTGAAGAAACTAATTTATCCTTGAGTAATGAAAAATATTTTATGCTAATGCAAGAGGGGATAGTATTAGGACATCATATTTCTATAGATGGGATAAAGGTAGATAAAAATAAAATTGAGGTAATCAAAAATCTGCCCACTCCTAAAACTCAAAGAGATGTTCGAAGTTTCCTTGGCTCTTCTGGATACTACGGGATATTTATATAAAATATTAGCAACATTGTTAAATCCTTGAACACATTATTGTCAAAAGATGTAGAGTTTATCTATATAGATAAACGTGAACAGGTATTTCAAACATTGAAAGAAATACTGACCACTACTCTAGTATTGTGAGGTCCAAATTGGACCATTTCCTTTCACATATAGCAGATGCATCCAATAATGCGATAGGGATAGTACTGGGATAGAAATATGGTGAAGAATTTTATTTCATTTATTATGTCAGTAAACATCTTACAGGTGTTGATTTTAATTAAACTATCACAAAGAAAGAATTGTTTGTAGTTGTTCATGTTATTAACAAATTTTGCCATTATATTATAGGTTACAAGATTTTTGTGCATACTAATCATGCAGCCATCAGATACCTAATGAAAAAATTGGTAATTAGTGGCAGAATTATTAGATGGATTTTAATTTTGCAAGAATTTGATATTACAATTGTTGATCAACCAAGTAAAGATAATGTGGTTGTAGATTTTCTTTTTAAATTTACACCTCCAGATCATATAGCCACGAAAGATCAATTTCCATATGAGCATTTGTTTTCTCTTGATGAATAAATACCATGGTATGCAGATATGGCTAATTACTGAGCCACTCATAGAGTATTCCCTACACTCTCCCCGCATGAAAAATAGATATTAATAGAGAAGAGTGTAGCCTTTTCATGGATTGATTGTTGCTTGTTTAAAATTGGGCCTAATAAATTCATGAGAAGGTGTGTTGCTAAAAATGACATTGCAGCATTTCTAAAAGCTTACCATGATGAACCCTATGGTGGTCATTTTGCAAGTAAAAGGATTGTGTTTAAATCATTGCAAGCTGGTTATTTTTGGCTTGCACTATTCAAGGATGCAGCTAAACATATGAGTCAATGTGACCAGTGTTAGAGGAAGGGTAGACCAACTCTTCGAGATGAAATACCCCTTCAGCCACGTGCACATTGAGCCATTTGACAAATGGGGAATGGATTTTTTAGGACCTATTAATCCACAATTAGTAGGTAAGAGATATATCTTAGTTTACACTGACTATGTGACTAAATAGTTTGAAGTGTAGGTATTGTATGATTCCAAGGAGAAAACTATAGTAGAGTTCCTATTTGCATCCATATTCATGCAATTTGGTATTCCAAGAGAGATCACTACTGATCATGGATCCTAATCCAGTTCAAATTTGATCCAAGAAATAATGTAGCAGTACAAAATCAAGCACGACAATATCACTCCTTACCATACTTAATAAAATGGGCAAGTAGAAGTTATTAACCATGAGTTGGACAAACATTCTGACAAAAATGGTGTAGAAACACAAGAAATATTGGGCTATTAGATTTCTAGAAATAGTCTAGGCTTATAGAACTACCTGGAAAAACTACCACTAGTTTTACACCATCCAGTTGGTATATGGTAAGAATGATATGATGCCTATAGAGTTTGAAATTAGAACTTTCATAATTGTAAAAGAACTAAATTTAAATCTGGATGAAGCATAGAAATAATAGATTCAACAGCTTAACTTGCTGGATGAGTACCTATGTGATGCTTTACATCGAATAGAAGTCATTCAGAAATAGAGAACTCGATGGCATGATCATCACATTAGGTCAAAATAGTTCAAGGTTGGAGAATGGAAATTATTGTATGATTCCTAGTTCCAAGAGAGGAAGGGAAAGCTCATGCAATGTTGTATGGGGCCATATGAGGCGATTGAACTAATCAACAATGGTGATGTTCATGTTAAAACTATTGATGGGAGCAACATTGTGTTGGCAATCAATGGCCACATATTGCAGCCATATCATGCATCTAAGAATTATGTGATTGAGGCCAGAATAGGCATGGGAGAAATCCCATTTGATTGAATTTTTGAAACCTTTTTAGTAATATGTGGATACATATTTTACCACATGACCCAAAAACAATTCATTCTTTTATAAGTCCTATATTTTTCTTTCTTTAGTTATGTTTTTGTTTTGCAGGAACGATACCCTAAATGTAATCTATAGGTAGCCTAGGAAACCTAGGCCTATCAGGCACAAGATCCATGAACCTATGCATTTCCAAATTTCTAGGAGGCTAATTCTAGTAGAAGTACATACATCCCCATATCGAGGGGGATAACCATGCTTGGACGGGTATGTGGGTGTTTTTTTCTTCATAAATAAAATACCCAAATGCTAGTTCACATAGCAGATGATGATGTTGTCCTTGAATGATGAACGTTGATAGTTTGATCAACTGAAAGTGCTCAATTATGGACACACCAAAAAATAAACGAGGAGGTTCTTGACTCCCAAATATCATAAAGGTGCTTGACTCTCATTATTGAAGAGTTATAAAGGTGCTTGATTTATAGCAACAAGGTGCCTGATTTCTAGCGATAAGGCACATGTATTATGTTTGAGAAGGCATTAGTTTTTTGCTTTGGTGGGTACCTGATTTCTAGTGAAAAGGTTCCTGACTTCAGTTCTAACGGGTTTCTATATCCTGTATGGGAGTAAGGCACCTGATTTCTAGGGAAAAGGTATTTAAATCCCATTCTAACAGGTGCCTATGTTTCGAGTATTGAAGTAAAGCACCTAATTTCTAGAAAAAAGGTGCTTGAATTCCATTCTAATAAGTGTCTGATTTCTAGTATACAAAATAAACCTTCAGCATCAGGAAGCAGCCTAAGCCACATCAACATTTTATCCATGTGACCACAAGTTAAACTTATCACGGATAAAAATACTTTTTCGTTGGAGATTTGTGCACATTCCAAGACAATCAACAAACGACTTCCAAGGAGGGATGTGTGTCATCCCATGAAAAATATTAATTTAATATTTTTCTTGCATTTTTTTAGCAGGGAACCTCAAATAAAATAAATTGTACCACCCAAAAATGAATTGTTTATAGAAGCATTTCCATGCATGGGAAATACACACGCTATTTTTTGTTTCGATAATCACAATCATCATGAGACAACCAATTTGTTTGTGCTACGAGTGTCTACATATCATGCATGTGTGAAATACTAATTAGGTATGTACTCAATTTTCTATTTTATATGTATATAATTTTTATTAGAAATGCATTCCTATCAATAGTTTCATCACATTGTTTGAAAAATATTCATCCAATCATTATACCCAACTCTGCATTTTTCCACGTGCCAGCAAGTAGTTGGGTAAAAATTATAACAATCATCCATTTAGAAATATGGCACATGATTTTATGATGTTTGCACAAATCACCATAATTATTTCTAATTATGGTGCAAAGGTGCATGATTGCATGGATACGGTTGCATTGAAATGATATGTTAAAATAAACATATGAGCCAGGGTAATTCAAATTTGATCTGATGCCAGAATAGAAGCTAGCCTAATAGCTGAAGTAAGGGGCCTTTTTGAAAACTTTGCTAAAACAAACTATGAAGAATAGGAGGTCCCAATTCCACAAACAAATCCCTCTATAGTGGATATTGAAGATAGTTAGGCTAAATATTTAGTTGTAATTTTTGATGCTACCCAATCAGAGGGTCAGCTACCAGATGACCAACCAGGAGTGGCATAGTCAGCTGGGGAAGTTGAAGCACCATTGGTACCACTCAGTTGACTGATGACATACAGACAATTGATCCTGTTGTCCAAACAAAATTAGGGCAAGGGCAAGGACATTAAAAGAATCACACACAAGAGTCAGTCGGTCCCACAAGGGATGCACAGTCAACTGGTCAACCATTAGATGACCAAACCAAGGTAGAATAGTTAGACGAGCAGACCAGGACTGGACCAACTGAGAATAAACCAGGGAACTAAGATAAGCCAGATGAAGAGTCCTATGAAGCCTAAGAAATTCTACCTTCATAGAAAGAAGAGGAGGTTGGACTTCTAGAATCTACAGTTGAGGTCGTAGCACCTAGATCATCAAGAAAAATATGGCCCAAGAGAAAATCTAAGATAGCATCACAGAAGAGGTGGAATACAAAGGCTAGAGCAACAAAATATCCAAAGAAAAAGGCCACACAATGAAAATTGAAGGTGCAACAAGACCTAAACTCAGATGAAGAATGGGCTACATCCATGGAAGCCTTTGCTAGCTAGAAGGAGTAGTTTCAATATCTCCAAAAGAACCCAAAGAAGACCAAAAAGGAGTAGAAGTCTTACAAGAAAATGGCTCAAGAGTCAGGTATTTCTGTTAACCCATCCCGACCAAAACACTTTTCGAACCTATATGGTTCAAAAGAAGGCAACCCCTCAAGGATGAGGGAATATTTGGACAAGATGGGCATATTCGACAAAGAACCAATGATGCCACCACTAGTTTGAGTGTCTGAGTCTCTACTCCCTAACTATGTTGACGACAATGTTGTAGAGAAAAATGATGATGAGAAGAATGTTGCAGAGGATGCAATGCTTGACCCTGAGGTGGCAAATTTTCCAAAGGCTCAATTACATGACACATCCCATTATCCACCATGGGATAAGCCTAATTTTCTAGTGGTAGTCTAGCTACCCTTGAACCATCAGTATTGGAAGTAATGTAAGCTTGCATTCCAAAAGTATACCACTACATTTATAGGATTTTATGTAAATGAAGCAGCAGGTAAAAATAGGTGGACCAGAACAAGGTTGCACATAGAAGTAGGACCTAGTCAACCCCTACGGCGCAGTCCACAAAATAAGTTACCTACAATAGCAGTAGATCTTAGTCAGCCCAAAA
>JAQPPZ010004921.1:0-24105 GCA_028583015.1 Wollemia nobilis
GATAGTATGGACTAGAAAAATGTCACGATTTCATGACAGAAAGCCGCAAGACAGCTCCAAACAAAAAATCATCGTGATTTCATGATAGGTTGCGGCCCAGTTGTACGGAACAAAAAGGACGTAGTGATATCGTGACAAAATCAGCAAAGGTGCATGAAGCGCAAAATGGTCGCAAAATCATGATAGAATCGATCGGAAGGCATGAAGAGCAAAAATGGTCATGAAATTGCAACAAAAAGCAGAAAAGGGGGGATGAAGTGAAAAGGCATCGCAAAATCACGACAGGTCGTGACGAGAAGGCCCGAAACAAAAAATGGTCACAAAATCGCGACAAGTTGCGACCGAAGCATACAGAGATCAAAACGGTAGTGAAATCACGACAGATTGTGGCGAGAGGGCCAGAAGGAGAAAATGGTCATGAAATTGCGATGAGTTGCGGCCGAAGCGTACGGAGAACAAGAGCGTCGTGATATCGTGACATGTCGCAATTTCACAACATGTCATGTTTTCGTTGTGAAAGTGAAGGAGCAAGGCCGTGGGCTATTTTTGGTCATGATTTTCATGGGACCATTATGGAACATGCAGAAATGCATCGAACACATGGCGCAAAGGCATGAGGTTTATGATAACGCTTCAGAGAGACGATTACAGTATGTAGATAGGACCAAACATTTCAAATTTGAGTGAAAGGTCAAAGCATCAAAGAAGCGGGAAAATGAAACGAAGCGTTCAGGGAGGTGAAACAAAACGACACAGGTGAACTGAAGAGCTGTGCCAAATAGTATAAAATTGGAAGAACATATTGAACAGAGGGTAGGAAATTAATGCTAGCAGAGTTGCAGAGACAAGGGCTGCATGCCATTCTGGGCCTGCACTTGGAGCAATTTCCTTCATTTGTTTTGGATTTGTAATACCTAGAACATTCTGTAATTGCAATTGATATACCATTTTAATATAGAAATACAGAGAGTTGGCATCTCATTGATGAGAAAGAAGGAGTCATTTCTGCATGTATAATTTAATGTTTATCTTTCCATTTCAAATTTTAGGTTTATAGATGGAGTTTAATGCGAGTCCTCTTGGTTGCTTCATGCGAAGGCCTGAAATTTGAAATTACAGTAAAAACCCTAGAAACCCGCACCTAGCTTACCAGGATTGTGTGAAAGTGCAGATTCAATAGGTTAGGTTGCATGCAGAAACCTCATTATCTTCGGTTTTATCAATCAAGATGGTAGCATTTTGGACATAGTTTAGTTGCATCTTCATTTGCATGTATTTTATTTTCAAACCCTTATTTTATTTTCTGCATTTTAATTACAGTCATTTAAATAAATAATTGAAAATCCATTAAAGCTCGAAGTCCATTGCAAATCCAAATTAAAGTAAACTACAGTGCCCCTTGTTAACATCCACTTGCAACCCTAAGGTATTCCCTGCATTTACATTGAACAGCATCATTGGTGTTTTAGAACCAACATAATAGGAACCTTGGAGAAATTATTTTGTTATAAGTTCTTTGCAAGTAGAGGATTTTGGGACTCAGATCCTACCGGAGAGTGTGCTTTCACAACTGGGTGAAAACACTACTCAACAGGTAGCATATTCTTTGTCTAAAAAACATGAAAATATGAACAAATATGTGTGTGTTTTAGTGGCTACTATTGTGGAAATTATTCTCCCTTTGTCATCTAAATTATTACTTCTTCCTTATGAGGTATTCTAAATTTTCTACTTCCTCCTCTTCCTCTTCCATGTATACAATTAACATGTCATGTTGTCCCTTGGATCTAGTCATAAAACATTTAAAAAAATAATTCCAATTTCATGATAAAAGAGTGAATCACTTGCTTTAGTGAGTGATATTCCATCCTTAAAAACCTCATTATGGGTCAATTAGTCAAGCGATTGAATTTATGCCTTGCAAGTCATTTTTCTATTTGAGCCACCCTTGTGCTCGACATAGACAGAAGTGGGTAGTTGAAGCTCGTGTGAGGTGGGGACTATAAAGTTCTTCCACCCCATATTCCATATACACTTCATTTACAAAATTCACCATGTCCTCCATCTAAACCACTTTACCCCCTACTAGTATTGGGCTCATCTCATCTACACCATTCTCATGTGAAATACACATAGCTAATTAGTTTGAATAGTATGTGTAAAATAGCCTGATAGGATTGAGGGGATATTGGGATTCTATCATTGATATCCTTTACCATGTTGAAATCACCCACAAAAATCTATTTGACCATTGGAAATTTATCCCCCAACCATTCCCAAATTGAGGTCTTCGCTTTAGTTAAGTTATGTGCATACATATATAAGTTAAGTTATGTGCATACATAGAAAATAACTTCAAAATAAAACCCCTGACAAATAAATATCATTGATGAACACTTGTGCTAGGGATCCTCAAAATGAAAAATCAATAATATTTTAACTAGAATGGGAGATAAAGCACCAACCCACCACTTTTATCCTAGTGAGAGGAGGTAAATAAGAATTATTCTTTAAATATTATTTTAAATATTTATTCTAAATGTCATCCACTACATTTGATATCTTATAACATTAACACATCTAGTTTATGTAGGTTGATAATATGCTTGACATAATCTTTATAAGTTTTTGAGGGAAAAACCTCCAAAACTTTATAAAATTATATTGAAATTCATGAACTAAGAAAACTATCAAGGGTTTGAATGATTACAACTCCAAAGTCATTTGACATCAACAATGATTGTCCATCTCTCAAAAAATATTTAGTGGAAAAAAGTAGAAGATATTAGTTACAATATCTTCCCTTATAATAATGTTCTAGTGGGCCTCTACATATTGAGGTATACTCATCTAAATTCCCTTCATCATTTGAAATCACTTCTATTAAAATACTTCATGCATAAGAGTATCCTTAGGCTAGGTTATTGTCATCATTGCCATTATTAGATACTCCCATACAAATCTTAAAAACACTTTTTCTAGGGCTTAAAATGAAGAAGAGAATTCAAGATAACCACCTCCTTTAAAGATAATCTTCTTCAATATTCCATAATCGTGTAAGGTATGACTTGAAGATATAGATTTTTCTCCCACAATACACATCACTCCATTTGAATACTTGCACTTGCTCTTAGGCCACCTATTTTTATTTTGTGGGGATATAGCCAAGACCACATCGGGCAGGCCAATCCTCAACTTCTAAAGTTTTTTTCATACCATCTTCATGAGGTTCTAAACCTTTACCTCTATAACCCTATAGACACCAAAATAGAACCAATCCGATTATGTGACTACAAACACTGATCACTTTGACACACACAGCCCCCAGGGCACCCCTCAGAGGTTAAACAATGGTCCTAACCACTTTGTAGCAATTTTGTAAGGTCAGAAGGCAATTTGGCACATTCAGGCACTTTGCTCAGTATCCGTCCTACCCAAGGATGAATTCAAATTGGGATCCGTCTCACCCAGGGACAAATTCTGAATTCGTCCTGGGTTGAGACGAATTCCAGGTTCAACGGGAAAAAATAAAAATGGCACCAAGTGGCAGCCGAGGACAGTCAATTAATGCCTCCTGCCTTGCATGCGTGTGTAGGTGGGTAGAGTGGGCGTTAGAGGACTGTCACAAGGGCAGTCATGGAAGCCCAAGTCAGGGAGGAGTCTCCTCCCTCTTAAGAAGGCATGGCCGCCACATGGCACCCATGCATGCCCCTCCAAAGAGACCCCCTAGGTCTATAAATTGGTGGACTTTCCCACCCAAAATAAGACAAGTGGGAGGCATTTTCAGGCAACGGAGTGCTGCCAAATTGAATACCACATTGTACCCTTTTGATTCACCTCTTCCACATCCTTTATCTCTTTCACAAGAGAGGTTATTTTATGGCTATTGGAAGTGTGAATCCGGACCCAAAACCCGACATTTGACCACATTGATCTACCAATTAACCGACAACCCATTACAAGAGATTTTGGGCCCCTCCCAAGTGGATTGGTGCCGAAATCAAGTTCTAACTGTGGGCGGCCCGCCCGGGTGCTCCACATTTCTTAGTTTCATTTTAATTTATTCTTTTGTCACTTGTTCATATTCCATTTCATTTTATGCTGTTTAGATAGTTTATAATTTCGATTTCAGAAGACTGTGATCAAATCTTATCAATTTTGTCGCTTTTATTGTCCCCACTAACTTGCAGGTAACAACGTAAAATTCCTGTTGATGGAGGTCAAATTGGGGAAATCCGACCATCTGAGTCATCCCAAAATGCCCCCAATTAGCTAACCCCTATGTTTGCAGGCCTTTTGGAGGTCTCAAGACGTGACATTTGGGTGGGATTACTTCGGCATTTTGTCGCAGGTGAATTCGTCCTACCCAGAGACGAATTACAGTCGAATCCATCCCGCCCAGGGATGAATTCGAATCGATAGCCAATTTCCCAACTATTTTTATGGCAATGGCCCTCTGGTGATGTTCTCTATTTCCTTTTAAATTTGTAGATGGTTTTGAACTAGTTTATTTATCGTTGTAATCAATATTTTGCATGCATTTCTCATTGGTTTTTAAGATCAAATGTTTCATCTTTTGTCACAGGTGCTACTAACGACTTGTTGTGTCTTTGAACGTAGAAGGAGCAGCGAGAGTCAAGGATTCATCAACACCAGCGACGACAACACTTTGGCCCGCCCATTTCAATTATGGGCACGCGGAAAGATGAACACTAGTCATTATTGTAACCAAAACATTTTAACGCTCCTAGCCCTTGAAAAGGTGGGAGACATCTTTGTAACCGATGTTGAGAGAGTATAAATAAAAAGGGCTATGCTTCTATACCTCTTTCCTTTTGTCTCAATTCTTCTCTTTTCCTTATTTCATGCATTTTCAAATTGCTAGGATTAAAGTGCTACATTTTGTTTTGCATTGCATAGCTTTAGTGTTTCTTTTTGTTTCCGGAATCTCGTGCTTTCAGTGGCGATCATGGTGGGACACTGTCCCTTGGTTTTTAAGATCAAGAAACTGATCAAAACTTGTGTTTTGTGCTTACAGGTACCATTGTTTGAGATCTGACTATTATTTGTCTTTGCCTATGGCGAATACCTTACTGTAATTCGTCTGACCTGAGATGAATTCTAATTCGTCTCAGACAAGGACAATTTCTGTTCTGTAATTCATCTCACACAGGGATGAATTTTTGTCTATAAATTTTTAGGTTCGAGGATTAGAAACAGCAAGTTTAGGCAGAGAAAAGGTAAGGGTCTTAAACTGTTCCTGTCATTTTATGCTTTTTTTGTTTCTATTTTCTATCAATTTTTCCTTCTTAAGGAAAGTAGTTGCTTCTACCTATTTCATTTTTTAATAAAAATAGCCACAAACACTTCACGCAACATTTTTAAACCAAGGAGCTGGTCGTAAGACCCCAGCCCTTGATCAAGACCAACGGTGGGTTCATCACCACCTTGGCTTGAATTTTGCATCCATTTACCTTGATTGTCACTGTTGTTAGGCGTAAATCCTGACGAAAGCTGATCGAGTGTCACTGGGGTGATTCCCAGCACACGAGGATAAGTCTTCTATGGTAGGTGTCATTAACAGGATAATCCTCCTTTCGTACTGCCTATGTACCACGTACCATCTGCTCTCACGTACCTATAGTTTCCCTCTTGTAAGGGCGGGTATATAGAGAGGTTGGTATATAGGTCGGGCAATGGTATATTGTAGGGGCGACCATTTATGGGAGTTATATGAGCCTTCATTATGCATTTAAACGTTCTTCAAAACTTTCAAAAACAAAACAAAATCATCAAAACACACTAAAACCAGTTTAGGACACACCATTAATCTTTAAAAGAGATAATCACTGTTTGTGTATGTGTGTGTTCATTTTTATTTAGTGTAACAAAAAAAAAAATCAAAAAAATCATAAAAGAGATAAAATTTGCTTAGCTGGTAGAAGAGCACCACCATGGTGTGCACCTGTAGCAAGCCCAATCAAGGACAGAAGCTATGAAAAGTGTACAAAGAGCCGGCACAAGTCGCCTTAGCTTTAGCCCTGAGGACTGGCCATACCGCCTTGGTGGTCTAGACCACAAGAGAGTCCACATCATTCCATGTCAAGGTGGAATTATAGGGACACCCCTCTGGGGGACACGCCCATTCAGCACAGCCCCTTTCGAGAAGAATATTTACATGTGGCACTCAACGTAAACATAAGACTTCCTTTAGAGGCTAGATATGATTGGCCACCACGCAACGAAGCACTAGAGAGGCACAGTGCCCATGAGGAGAGACAACATGACTATGGCATCTCTCCTTTGCCTCCCATCATTGTTAGAACTAAAAGAAAAAACCTAGAGCGCAGGGCTCTCCACACAGGGCGAGCTAACTCCGCCCACCCCCTTCACACCCATGAAATGGAGTACGAGGAAGACCATCAAATTCCTTGAGAGCAATATACAGTACGGGAGCCTTGCGCTTCCACACTTGCTAGATACCATGGTCACACATTGAGGCCAGAGCCTCAGGTAAATGTTGCCAACCTCGATAGAGGGAAGCGACCCATTGAAATCTCGGATCATCAAGACCGAGGCAAATACATAGGAGAAACATTCACGCATCCTAAACCCATGATGGTGAACCAAATTGACCTTTCAGTCGCCAGAAATGCCACCTGCCAAGCCCAAATCACAAGGCTTGAGCAAGATCATCAACAGTTAGAGCACTTATACCGCCTTAACAAAGAGCGCATTCAGCGTGAAGCGGACGAGCTACTTTATAAATTGCCTGAGAGGGTTCTAACCCCTCGCACTCAAAAAGTAGAACAATATGAGAGGCATAATCCATTGGTGCAGGATAGGTCTCCGCGACCTCATCAAGCTTTGCCTACGAGACCCCATAGACCTGAGAGGGAGGCCACTCCTCGAAACAATGATGGGTACCCTTTATGGAGACCCACTCAGGGTCATAGGTCTCATCCAGAGACTCCTCAGGAAGTTTACGAGGAGTATGAACCAGAAGTAGAACGGGCCGAAATGCCCTATCATAGCAGAGGGGGTGCTATCCGGCCACCCCTCCATAGGCCTCCAGTCTCCCATAACTCACAACAGGAGAAAACAAAAGAGGAAGAGATTAAGTCTTCCGATGCATACAAAGCACTATTAGAGCGTTTGGAGTCTATGGAAACCAAAGCTTTTGGGCCCCAAAAGCCCACGTTACGCCAACTCCATAGTCATCCAGTGCATCCGTCAATTCCCACACCTTCTTACCCCAAACATTTCAAGTTGCCTCAATTCGTAATATTTAAGGGTGAAGAGGATGCTCAAGAGCATGTGACAAGATTCCTGAGCCAATGCTTTGGCATTCAGGATAATTATGCATTGTTGCTGAGGACATTCATAACCACATTCACAGGCCCTGCCTCGGATTGGTTCACACAGTTGCCGAAGCACAACATAAATAACTTGGATCAATTAGTGGATGCATTCCTTGAATGCTTCACCTTCAACACCAAGAAGAAGGCATCACTGAGTGACCTAGCCAGCCTTAGGCAATATGAGGAGGAGACAATGGCGGCTTACGAGAATCGATGGAGGGCTCTGCTTTCTAAGCTACCCTACCTACCCCCTATGTCTGACCTCACACAAATGTTTTCACGAAGTTGTCTAAGATCAATCTCTGGGATATTGCAGCTGCAGCAATATGCCAGCCTAGAAGAAGCTCTCACACAAGCCAGAGTTATCGAAGAGATCAAAATACAAGATGGCAAAATTGCCAAACGTAAAAAGAAAGAGTGGAACAAAAATATAAAGACAAGGACTATGCAACCAAAACTTGATGTGGTTAATCAAGTTGCGATAAATGTTCCTAAGCCTACACAAGAAATACAACCTCAAAATGCTAATTATCAGGTAGTGCCTCCTAATAATTATGAAAGAGAAAATAAAAAATAGGAGCAAAATCAGTAGCATCACCCTAAGCGACAGTACACCCCTTATACAAAGTCTAGGGACTCCCTATTTGACCGCTTGTCAGCGGAAAATTTAATCACCCTCCCAGAGATCCAAACCATAGATCCTAATGCTCCCAAGCCTAAGGGATATAGAGAGGATTTATATTGTAGGTTCCACAGGCGAAGGGGACATGACCTGAACGCATGCTAGAAATTTAAGGGATTAATACAAGACTTGATTGATAATAAAACATTGGTAGTGGACAACCCCATAGCGCCAAATAACCAGCATATGGGGGTCTTCAAGGATCCCTTGCCTACCCATGAGGCACAAGAAAAGCCCCTTTAGGTCAATGAGGTGCGATAGAATCTCCCCATGCAAGGGTATGTGGGAATGATAAGCATAGTGACCAGGAACAAGAAATACCTAGGAGTTGCCCTCGATGCAACTACAAGAGAAGTTCCAGCAACATCGCAACCTCAACAACACCCTGTGCAGTTGCCTCTGCCTAGATCCAAGGTCATGATATTGACCAAACTCACGTAGAGTTTGTGGACCATGTTGGCTAGGCTCTCCATATATAAGCTTATACAGCAATCAATGCCCCATCGGGAGGCTCTCATGGAGATTTTGAAAGCCATCGAGTTGCAGCCCCATGAAGAGAATTCCTTCAATAACTTCGTGGGACATGTAAAACGATGTACGAAGCCAGTCATCACCTTCCAAGAAGATGAAGTTAAATCAGTATCTGATGAAATGGCAGATCCACCCCTGCACGTTATCGTGCGGGTCAACGGGATCCCGTATAAAAGGGTGTTACTAGATATTGGCTCGTCCAGTAACATCATTACTACAGCAACATTGAAACATCTGAAGCTGCCAGCATCTCACATCACCGCTTCCACTTACACACTATGAGCATTCAATGATGCGATATGCTCGATAGTTGGCACAATTGTTCTACCCATTCAAGTAGGACAAAAGACGATACCTACATTGTGCCATATTTGGAAGGCGATATGGTGTACAACATATTTCTAGGGCGACCATGGATCAAGGACATGAAGTGTGTCCCTTCGATAGCTCACCAATGTTTGAAGTATTCATTTGAAGGAGAAGTACATGTAGTCCCGATAGACTTAGAACCCTTCAAATATTGCAATGCGATGCAGTTGATGCCATAATTGACCCTCCCATTAACGCACTTGGATTTTTAGTTAAATCCATCTAGACAAGGTTCGATGCCATGAGCACCACTGGTGACTAATCCACCAAAACCCTAGCCAGGTGCATCTTCATCGTCCACTCCTTCGCTACCAATGCCACCTGTCATGGCTAAATAGAAGGACAAAGGGAAACAAATCCTGGAAGAGGCTCAACCCCTAGAGGAGGTGTTGCCAACAATATCAACCCATTAGCACAATGGAAGCTGAGGCTCCTAGTCTACCCAACATGGAATGGACTCCATAAGGGCTTCTGTTCCCTCCCCCTCAATCACCAAAAATTACTATTGAAATGGCCAGTACGGTCTTGGGGGAGTATCTAGTGCAGAATGTTGTAGCAACGCCTACGCTAGAGTCAGTGCAAGACATGGGGAGACCTCACCTCCCCATCGAGATAGTTGTTCCTTTAGGCTACCCACCGAACCAGACCAATTTTGTGTATGGGGTCCTTGACCATGGTGCTTAACCATGCATGCAAAAGGACGAGGACGAAAAGCCTTTTGCAAAAAATGTCAACTATCTATATAACCTGGACTTCGCTCTGAGATATCTTGGCCAATGCAATTGGCATGGATACGGTCTAGGCAGGTATGAGCAAGGGGTGTGTGTCCTTTGCCAGCCAAGATACCAAATGCCTTATGACAATTCGAGAGTAGGGTTCAACCACCCCCTGCCCTTAGACATCTTGGTGGAAAACATGCAAGGCCTAGGAATAGGCAACAAGGGTGGATTGGCATCATATCCTTATGCCAACCCAAACACAACATATACATTGGGAGATTACCTCCCATGGTCAACAACCACCCTTGGTAACATCAATAACCCTTCTCCTTTGATAGAGAAAGGTGAAAGTTTGGGAACTCACTTTCAAGGAGAGCATAAACAGTGTCTAGAAGGATCTTTGGAGGATGAATCAAAACATGAACCGGTGTCATATGTTCCCTTCGAATCCAATAGTGGTCACTCACGAGAGATTCCCATGAATAACTGGCAAGAGATATTTTTGAAACTATTCCCTTTAGAGGTTCCAGTTGAGCCAGTGCTATTTCAATAGAATCAGGTCCCCCCACCAAGTGTGGAAAAACCACAATGGGACCAGATTAATTTGCTAGAACAAGGTGAACCCTTAATATCGCAAGCAGTTGTTGAAGAAAATGAACATTTTTGGATCTCTGACAATGATTCGAAAGATGAGACTGAGATGGCCTATCTCAACCACATGCGACAAATGTAACAAAGGCAACAAATGCAATAATGGCGTCCCTTGGGGATTAATGACTTATTTGCACAAATGGGCATATTGCCAGGGCATGAGTGGTATGTAGACCCAGCAAGGTGGGACCAAGTGTTGGATCTGTGGCTCCAAGTTTACAACAAGCACCGTCCACCCCGAGACCCTATAATGACATCAGTGTCGAGGGAAGACCCTGTCCTCCTATCAGAACATAGGGCCGATCCATTCATGCCTGTCCCTCTAGAGCCAGATCCAAAACATAAGGAACATACAAAATTTTTGAGTCATCACACCCATGATAATGGAGACCAAATTCACTTCATCCACATGATCTCTATTGATTTGACCGCACCCATCTGCAATCCGGCCGATCCAGCATGGTCCTTGCATCTAGACATAGATGCCATCAAACGGGATCACGTCAATTCACCTCCATCCCCATTAGAGTACTAGCCTTTCGGTAAAATGCCTCATTTTACCCTAGAGATAGCTCAAAATATCTTTTAGGCTGAAGAGGAACCTGAGGTTCCCAACGTAGATTTAAACTCAGCTAATGATATCCATTTGATCCCGACTCCACATCATTTGGAGGATGGATCCCACATGTCAATCGAGGAGACGACTGACGTAGATATCGGATTAGATCCAATGAATCCATAGATTATCAAGCTGGGGGTAAGCTTATCCTCTAAATAGCAAGTCGACTACATTGTCCTTCTCAAAGAGAAGAAGGAGGTTTTTGCATGGTCATACAGAGACATGTCGAGGCTAGATTCGTAGCTAGTCACACATAATCTAATGCTTGATTCGAAAATCAAGATAGTTAAGCAAAAACTACGTAAGATGCACCCAAAAGTGGCCTTGATGGTCAAAGACGAATTGCAAAAGCTATTGGATGCACAGTTTGTTATCTACATGGATTATCCGCCATGGCTGTCCAACATGGTGCCCATCAAAAAGCCCAACGGGAGAATTTGCATATGCACTAATTTTTGAGATCTAAACAAAGCGAGTCCTAAGGATGATTTCCCCTTGCCAAGCATCGATGTGTTGGTAGATGCTATAGCAGGTCATGAAATGCTATCCCTCATGGATGGTTTCTCGAGATACAATCAGATTCGTATCAATCCTGAGGATCAACTAAAAACAACGTTCACAATGCCTTGGGGGAAATTTTGTTATAAGGTCATGCCTTTTGGCCTTAAAAATGCTAGCGCCACCTACCAATGTGCCATGACGTACATCTTCCACGACTACATGCATAAAACTTTGGAAGATTACATGGATGATTTGTTGGCCAAGTCTCTTGTGTGCCCAGATCATCTCGATGAATTAAGCAAGATCCTCAATCGTCTCATGGAGCATAAAGTCATATTGAATCCCAAGAAGTGTGTATTTGGTGTCACATCTGGAAAACTCTTGGGTTTCATAGTCTCAAAGTGAGGTATCGAGGTGGACCCAAAGAAAGTCAAGGCAATCCTTGAAATGGTTCCCCCAACTACTATTAAGCAGCTCAGAAGTCTGTAGGGAAAGGTCACGTCAATCAAATGCTTCATAATGTAGTTATCTAACAAGTGCCAACCCATGAACAAATTATTGCACAAGGGGGTTACATTTCACTAGGATGACGAGTGCTAGTCAGCCTTTGATGACATCAAACAATACTTGGCTTCACCTCCAGTATTGGCACCACCTAGACCAGGAGTGTTGTTCTACTTATACATCTCAGCTACTGAGGTGGCACTGGGTGCCATGCTGGCCTAGAAGAATGAACTTCACAAAGAACAGGCTACTTATTATCTTAGCCGCACCCTGGTCAGTTATGAACTTAACTATGCATATGTCGATAAACTCTACTTGGCAGTGGTGTTTTCTACCAAAAAGCTATGCCACTACATGCTGAGCAACACTATGTATGTTGTGTCTAAGGAGAATCCATTGCGATACATGATGAGTCGTACTTATCATAGTAGTCGCACGGAAAAATGGATCATGTTGTTGACAGAATTTGACATAGAGTTTATCAAACAAAAATCTATCAAAGGACAGGTCATAGCCGATCAACTAGCAGAGGATCCTATTGAAGATGATTAGCCTCTAGTCATAGAATTACCCAATGATGGGGTCTTCAATGTCTCAGAATTGCCAGATTTTGATGAGCCTGAGTCACAGGCTGACATAACCCTATTTTTTGATGGTTCTAAATGTGAGCAAGGTGGTGGTGCGGGAATAGTATTCTTCACACCACAGGGCACTCCCATGCCCCTGTCATTTAAATTAAATTTCCCATGCACCAAAAATAATTTAGAGTATGAAGCCTTGCTCATAGGTCTTCAGACAACAGTCGCCATGAACATCAAATGACTAAACATCTTTGGTGATTCGTTGTTAATTGTCAATCAAGTCAAAGGGGTATTCCAATGCAAATGCCTAGTTCTGTAGGCTTATAAATCCCTTGTGGACAAATTCCTAGAAAAACTTGAGTGGTATGACATCGAGGCACTCCCTCGATCATCGAATCATTTTGTGGACACAATGGCCTCCTTGGGGTCACTAATCCTGCAATACCTTTCTGGTGATATGACAACCATTCAAGTCAAAACCTTATCGCAATTCATGATGGAATGTGCAAGCTCTGACTTGACGCTAGGAATCCACATGATCCAGATTGACCCATCCTCGGATAAGTTCTCTCAAATCCATGATCATCTAAAACATGCCAACTGGGAGTCCTTGTTCTCCCCTACTCCCATTAATAGCAACACAATGCTATTATTACAAGTTCTATCCTGCTCAGCATTTTCTAGGGATGAACTTCAAGAGGGATTGGTTGTTCATACTGTTGAGGTTTCTAATCAACAGGACTGGTATTTACCCATTAAAGACTACCTCAAGTTAGGTAATCTCCTGCTTGGATTGACGCATGCCACAAAATGAGAATTCAAGTAGAAAGCGACTAATTATGTCTTGATAGGAGACATTTTGTATCATCGTAGCTATGAAGGAATCCTCCATTTCTTGGACCAACAAGAGTCCACTTGGGCAGTTGCCCAAGCACACGATGGTACATGTGGTGGCCACTTCAGTGGTATGGCCATCGCAAAGTGCATTCTTTGCATGGGCTATTATTGGCCATCTTTAGAGCGAGATTGTTGTGCATATGTCAGGAAGTGCATGAAGTGTCAGCACCATGCCAATTTGACACATGTACCTTCCCAGGCCTTGTAGACAGTCTAGTTCGCTTGGTCGTTTTTGTAGTGGGGCTTTGATCTAATTGGAAATATCTCTCCTGTGTCGTCAGTTCGTCACACATTTATCATAACGGCCACAGAGTATTTTACCAAGTGGGTGGAAGTAGTTTCGCTTACCTCTACGACAAGACCCCGCATTGTGGAGTTCATTTTGCATAACATCATATGTCATTTTGGTATTCCATCCAAAATAGTCTCGAATAATGGGACGTCATTCAAGAATAAAGATGTGCGTGCTTTGACCACAAAGTACAAAATTCAGCATAGCTTTTTGACACCCTATTATCCGTAGGCGAATGGGCAAGCAGAAGCGTCAAAAAAAATGCTAGTTGCCATCCTTAAAAAGACAGTCGTAGACAGTCATAATGATTGGCACATCCAAATCCTGCTTGCCTTGTGGGCTTATCGCACTAGCATTTGGACACCCACTAGGGCCACTCCATTTTCGCTCGTGTATGGCTTCAAGGAAGTCATGCCTCTCGAGTTGGAAATTCCTTCCCTACGCATATCAATGCAAGAGTTCATCGATGATGACGCTGTGTGACAGGCCCAGTTAGACTAGCTTACATTGCTTGACGAACGATGCATTAATGCTCTCAAGCATTTACGTATCTATCAAGAGCGACTTAAGAAAGCTTACAACATGAAAGTTCACCTAAGGGACTTTCGAGTTGGTGATTTGGTTTTGAAGGAAAACCAACAGAACTCTAGTTTGTCGTCCCACCTAAGGGACAAGTTTGCGGCAAATTGGTTAGGTCCATATGTCATTGATAGCAAAATAGGACCCGAGACATACCGGCTAGCCTCTCTTGATGAAATCAAGGAAACAAAACCCTTGAACATCAGTCATTTGCGCCCATTCCATATCTAAGAGAGCCATATCCTAAAAATGCTCCAAGGATTCATACAATCGCTTGGTCAATTCCAAAAATGCTCCAAGGATTCCTAAAATCGCTTGGTCAATCCCAAAAATGCTCCAAGGATTCATACAATCACTTGGTCAATCCCAAAAATTCTCAAAGGATTCATATAATCGCTTGGTCAATCCCAAAAATGCTCCAAGGATTCACATAAATCGCTTGGTCAATCCCAAAAATGCTCCAAGGATTCACATAAATCGCTTGGTCAATCCCAAAAATGCTCCAAGGATTCACATAAATCACTTGGTCAATCCCAAAAATGCTCCAAGGATTCCTATAATCGCTTGGTCAACCCCAAAATGCTCCAAGGATTCCCACAATCACTTGGTCAAAAATAAAGAATTCAAAATCCAAAAATCATCAAAAACAACAAAAATTTGCATATCATTTCCATGCATGCTCCAATTCATCAATAAAAGCTCTTCTTACATCTCATCTTCATATTCACAAAAATCATTCCATCAAAATACAAAAATATATAGCTACATTAAGCATCACATCCATACATTGCATATTTGTGGTCGTACAGGTCAAAGGCACCATAGGCTGTAATTGCTTTGCTAGTCCATCTTGTTCCACATTTTTCCATTTTATAAGCAATCCAAAAAACAACAAAAATACACCATTTACTGCTTTTTACCACACTAGAGTTAGTGGTCTTATAATGTATAAAGAGTTCTCATCTTTCAGTCGTAATTTTGCTTTCCAAGCCATGTACTATACCAAGTCAGGAAGATTTTATGAAGGTAGAGTTCTACTTGGATCACACCTTGTTATATAGCATCCTAACACAAATTAAAACACATTAAAATTCCCAAGTTGTGTGAACGAAAGATGACACCTGCAAAGCAATCCAGGTCACCATAAGCAAAATGGCTATCTTGCTCATCTCCCTGTGCGAATGACCTAAAGAATGCTGAGAGTTGGTAAAAGGACAAGCATCTTCCCTACCCAATTCCCTAAGAATCCCAAGTTCTCAATAGTTGCAAAACATTAAAAATTTGCAAAAGTCAAAACACCAAAATTTGACATCCCACAGTGCATACATCAACAGGCACAAACAATAGTGATTCTTGTCACTCCATATCCAAATCCCTTGCTCAAAAAGAAAAACAAATAAAACAAAAATAAATAGTGATTTTATCACTACAAAGGAGCAAGTATCCCAATACAATTAAAGAAAATAAGGGAGTCGAACTTGAATCCTTGCAACTCTCAGCATTTCGACAGGTCATGAGGCAAGCCTCAGTACCAATTTGGTTGATAGCCTATCGGTCACTGGTGGTAAACCTTCCGCATGACGATACATCTATCAAATTAACTTGTGTGTAGAACAATGTTTGCATATGGATGAGCTAGCTTATGGCATCCTAGATAACACTGCAGATTAATCTGACTAAATACAATAAAGGAGTTAGTGGAGCTAATTAGGTGATCCTCAGTACAGGTTCGATTGAGAGTTCATCTGGCACTGGCGGTATCCTAAAAAATACCACATAAATGAACTCAATTGCACACATAGGGATGTGAAATAACTTGGTCAAAAACAAGTCCGATTCATACCTTGTTCAAAAGTCTTATAAGATAAAGTACAGTCATGGCTAGTGAGTTAAAACCGTCTGAGTCTCAGAAAACCTTAGCTACATTTCTAAACCAACTGCGCTACTTTTCATCCTTATAATACCATCAAAAACCACATGTATACATACCAATTCATTTACCATAGAAATCGCCTAAAAACAAAATAACAGAGTCCTAAACAGTCTATGGTGCCCTAACCAACCAACACAAATTCATTTCATCCATTACATTTTGCATATCACATATACAACAAAAACATTTGCATTCATCATAACATATGCATCCATAAAAATAAATTAACATGCATACATCCATATTCATCAACCATCATGCATAAGATCAAATCATCACATGTGCATAAACAAAATAAATCCGGTATATATATATATATCGTCAAAAAAATGCTCGCAGGCTACAAAACTAGTCCTCTAACCCTGCAATCAATCCAAAAACCCCCAGCCTAAGGTGTCGTCCACCATGATCACGCAGGATCGATGCGACAGGAACTACCCCCCGTGGTGTGGGTCCTATGGGACCCCTCAGGGCGGTTGCTGCTATCCCCCGCATCATGCCTACTTGCCCCCCCTCATCTAGTCACCTGCATCGAGAGGATGTTGACTGCTCAGTCTCACTCCCTCTCGAGCAACGTGATGATCTGCCTGTGCTAAATTAAGGGACCCACCCACCAAGGCGGCTGAACTCTACGTCTAGCTCTAACTACTACTACAACAACTCCATCTCTCGCTGGTGATATGTCACCAAGTTCTCCTCACACCGTGCCAAATCCCTATCCCTCTCTGATAGCTATGTCCATAAGGGGCCCCTCTCCTTGCCACCATCGTAGTACCCACCACGAGTCATACTCTACGGTAGTCCCGATGTCATCCATGTTTGGGACGTCGATCATCGCGTTTGAATCCTCACCCAGTGGCACAATGATCATTCAGTCTAGAGTCCTCTCATCCCCCTAGTGTCGATAGACCACAGGCTCACCAAGCAACCCCTGGCACACCCCAAACTATCGTGTAACTTGGCTATACGAGAAGAACTCATGCTCGGTCCCATGTCGCCCAATCAGCCACCGCTCTCTACGTACCCATCGGAGCCACTCTCCAGCCTTCGACCAGGTTGGATAGTCTCGATAAGGGCACCAAACCACCTCCCCTGGAGTGCATCAAGAGAAGGTATCGACATAGTGCTCTACGGCACCTGCCCATCGTCGACTCTGTCCCTGCTCTTCGGACCGCTGCCACAGAACTGCATAACATATCTCCCTATCCTCCATTTCTTCCTAAGTCATCCATGGTAACCCGATTGGCCTCTCCACTGCTATGTGCTGCCAAGCCCAGCACTGCAATAGGTAGCTACAACTAATCCCCTTCTGCTTTCGATAGCGAACCTCATACAGCTCCCCATAGAGCTGTGCCAACAACGTCTATCCCCATCTCATGATAAGTGGTGCCTCTATAGAGAACTCTACCAACTGCCAAACCAAATCCAGTAGGTTCCATGGGAACCTCACACCTGATGAATCAGGTAACAACATGTTGGACATGAGGCCCATAAGGAATGCATGCCTCATGCCCAACACCCCCCTCTCCAGCCACCATCAAACCAAAATCCTACCAATATGGCAGTCGCCCTCTACCCTCTCTAGTGGATCCTCCACACCCAACTCCTCCCCATGCCTAAAGCATCTTGTCAGTACAGCCGTTCGCTGATCACGTAGTGATGTCCTAATCGAAAGTCCATCTATCGAAATCCACAGAAGCTGATAGATATCCTCTAAGGTCACAGTCATCTCCCTTGTTGGGATATGGAAGGTTTTGGTCTACGGATCCCAAAGATTGATCAGGGCCATCAAATAGGCCTGATCCATGACCACATGCTCCAGTCGAGCCACCTTCTTGAGCCCAAGGGCATCAAGCCATTCCCAGTCACCTACAATCAGTGCCCCTCGCGCTTCAGTAAAAGCAGTGGGTACACGGTACCGGCTTCTAACAACCTGCAAAAGAAAACAAGTCAAAAACATTAAAATCATGGAAAAGAACTGTACAATAATAACATGAATATACCACATGGTATACCAATGTACAACAAAAAAAACAAACATAAAAATTCAAACAAAAATTAATTTTTCAGTTCTAGGGTTTCTAATCCTAACTGATTAATTTAAAAACAGAACAAAAATTCAAAAAACAACAAAAATTACGTCTTAGGGTTTTACGTTCTGTTTATCCTAGGGTTTTAGTTAAAAGCTAAATAACAATTCTTTACCTAGGTTTTGCACTACGTTTAGTTGTACAACTAAGTCTTAGTTGTCTTCAGCTCAGTTTCAGGGTTTAAGTTTTAAAATTTTTGAAAAACATCATCACAAAAATAATTGAACAAAACAATCGCAATGTTAAATAAAAGCAATAAAAACTAGGAACACTTACTGGTCTCGCTTCGGCTTTGCCGCTCGAGCTAGTTTGTGCACTCATGATGGCAAGGAAAATCCGACAGCGCTTCACTTCGTAGAATTAACCTCCTCCTCCCCAGAGCTCCAAATCGCAAGAAAAATCAGACGCAAATGAACCCAAACCTTAGTTTTGGCCTTTAAATAGGCCTTTTGAGCTTAAATTCATCTTCCCCTAGGACGAGCGCTCTGGTCAGCACTCGTCCTACCCTGGGACGAATTCTAAGCTAGAATTTGTCCTACCCTGGGACGAATTTAGGCCAAAAATTTCAAAAAACATCAAAAATTAAACAAAAATGCACTAAAACAGATAATAAACTTGCCCGATGAGAGTGTTGTTGCACTTGACATCCCGGGCATACAAAACAGATTTTGGGGTCACAAATTGTCACTATCCTACTCCCTAAGAAGGCTATCTTAGCCGGAACGCTCCACGGGAAGACGGATTTTCACCAATTTTAGCTCCAAAAAGCGTCGCAAAAAGGGTTACCACCCACCAAAAATAGGTCTAAATGTCGAAAAAATTGCACATGCTTAATGCTAAACCATCTAAAGGCACCTTTGCACAAGTCATCTTGGGTCAAGCGACTCGTCGCTTTTCTCACGAAGATCATTCCCTCATCGATTTTTCGCTTGAGGGGGTAGTCACACTTAGTCAAAAATCAACAAACACACACCCAAATAATGAAAATGGCATGCATTCAAAGAATCATTGACAAAGACAATCATTCTCTTGCTTGGGGCAGCAAACAAGCAATAATCACAAATCGATCACACGCTTGGCATTCATGAATCATGAATTCGAGGTTCCCCCGTGGATAAAAGGTTGCGCCCTTTGCCTATTCATGACTGATCAATGTCTAAGTTCATGTCACACCTGACCAAAATAGGTTAATACTTGAAATCAAATTCCTTAGCTCGTCAGAAGCAAGGATTCAAGAATGCATGCCCTTTCCATACTTGGGGCATTAAAATTTGGTTAGGTTACCAAGAAACCCTAATCATTAGTGCTTTGGTTATCTATTTTTGCTCGACGCTGCGCCATGCACAGCGCATCCCAAAAAGGGGCATCTATAGACACCAAAATAGCACCAATCTGATTATGTGACTACAAACACTGATCACTTTGACACACACAGCCCCCAGGGCAGCCCTTAGAGGTTAAACAGTGGTCCTAACCACTTTTGCAGCAATTTTGTAAGGTCAGAAGGCAATTTGGCACATTCAAGCACTTTCCTCAGTATCCGTCCCGCCCAGGGACGAATTCAAATTGGGATCCGTCTCACCCAGGGACGAATTCTGAATTCGTCCTGGGTCGGGACAAATTTTAGGTTCAATGGGCAAAAAGAAAAATGGCGCCAAGTGGTAGCCAAGGACAGTCAATTAATGCCTCCTGCCTTGCATGCGCATGTAGATGGGCAGAGTGGGTGTTAGAGGACTATCAAAAGGGCAATCATGGAAGCCCAAGTCAGGGAGGAGTCTCCTCCCTCTTAAGAAGGCATGGCCGCCACATGGCACCCCTGCATGCCCCTCCAAAGAGACCCCATGGGTCTATAAATTGGTGGACTTTCCCACCCAAAAGAAGACAAGTGGGAGGCATTTTCAAGCAACAGAGTGCTGCCAAATTGAATACCACATTGTACCCTTTTGATTCACCTCTTCCACATCCTTGATCTCTTTTGCAAGAGAGGTTATTGGGTGGCTATTGGAAGTGTGAATCCGGACCCAAAACCTGACATTTGACCATCTTAGGCCCATCCCAAGTGGATTGGTGCCGAAATCACGTTCTAACGATGGGCGGCCCGCCCGGGTGCCCCGCATTTCTTAGTTTCATTTTAATTTATTCTTTTGTCACTTGTTCATATTCCATTTCATTTTATGTTGTTTAGATATTTTATAATTTTGATTTTAGAAGGCTGTGATCAAATCTTATCAATTTTGTCGCTTTTTTTGTCCCCACTAACTTACGGGTAACAACGTCAAATTCCCGTTTATGGAGGTCAAATTGGGGAAATCCGACCATCTGGGTCATCCCAAAATGCCCCCAATTAGCTAACCCCTATGTTTGCAAGCCTTTTGGAGATCTCGAGACGCGACATTTGGGTAGGATTACTTCGGCATTTTGTCGCAGGCAAATTCATCCTACCCAAGGACGAATTACAGTCGAATCCGTCCTGCCCAGGGATGAATTCGAATCGACAGCCAATTTCTTGACTATTTTGGTGGCAATGGCCCTCTGGTGATGTTCTCTATTTCCATTTAAATTTGCAGACGGTTTTGAACTGGTTTATTTATCGTTGTAATCAATATTTTGCATGCATTTCTTATTGGTTTCTAAGATCAAATGTTTCATCTTTTGTCACAGGTGCTACTAACGACTTTTTGTGTCTTTGAATGTAGGAGGAGAAACGATAATCAAGAATTCATCAACACCAGCGATGAAAACACTTTGGCTCGCCCATTTCAAATGTGGGCATGCGAAAAGATGAACACTAGTCACTATTGTAACCAAAAAAATTTAACGCTCCTAGCCCCTGAAAATGCGGGAGACGTCTTTGTAACCGATGTTGAGAGATTATAAAAAAAAATGTCTATGCTTCTATACCTCTTTCCTTTCGTCTCAATTCGTCTCTTTTTCCTTATTTCATGCATTTCAAATTGCTAGGATTAAAGTGTTACATTTCGTTTTGCATTGCATAGCTTTAGTGTTTCTTTTTGTTTCCGGAATCTCGTGCTTTCAAACCCATATTACACATCATAGCTTTTGATTTTATATATCCATCAAAAAAATAACATTTAGCAAATCCATCCTGATCGACTGTAATTTTTACAACTAAAATTTTACCCCAATCGTACCCCGCATATACAAAAGCACAACTCCCAATATGGCATATGCTTCCCTTCTTCAGTAAGCCCAAGGTTTAGGGATATGGAGGTAACTTAGATAACACCAAGGAATATTGGGTAGCAAAATTAACTTCTTCTGAGTTTGCAAGTACTGAAGATAAGTTCGATAATACTTCATCCGAAAGAGCGTATGAAGTAGATGGAATATATTCTTTAACGGATTCTTTAGATGTTGTGAATTTAAATATTGTAGACTCGTTGAGCAAGGTGCAGCAACAGTATTGTCATTGTTGTCAACACAGTCAGACAGATCAGTTGATGCAGTGGACAGGAGTTAAGAGGTTCTTAGAGTATGTACAGTGATTTTCCAAAGGATCGAAGTGGCCCATATGCTAAAAATCAAAAGAAAATCACAAGGAAGAAAACTGTCATGATATCGCGACATGTTGAGCAAGAAATAAAAACTGTCACGATATCGTGACATGTTGAGCAAGAAATAAAATCTGTCATGATATCACGACATGTTGAGAAGAACGAAAAATTGTCGTGATTTCGCGACATGTTCAAAAAGAAAGCGCAAGCAAGAAAAACTATCGCGATTTCGTGACATGTTCGAAGAGAAAGCGCAAGCAAGAAAAATTGTCACGATTTCATGACATGTTCGAAAAGAAAGCGCAAGCAGGAAAAACTGTCGCGATTTCACGACATGTTTGAAGAGAAAGTGCAAGCAAAAAAAACTATCACGATTTTGTGACATGTTCGAAGAGAAAGCTCAAGCAGGAAAAATTGTCACGATTTTGTGACATGTTGGAAGAGAAAAAGGCAAGTAGAAAAAGTTTCACGATTTCGTGACATGTTGGAAGAGAAAAAGGCAAGTAGAAAAAGTATCACGATTTCGTGACATATTGCAAGAGAGATAGTACGAAAGAAAAAGTGTCACGATTGCAAGACATGTTGGAAGAGAAAAAGGCAAGTAGAAAAACTGTCGCGATTTCACGACATATTGCAAGAGAGATTGTACGGAAGAAAAAGTGTCATGATTTCATGACATATTGCAAGAGAGAGATTCCAAAAGAAAAAGTGTCGTGATTTCACGACATATTGCAAGAGAGATTGTACGAAAGAAAAAGTGTCACTATTTCGTGACATATTGCAAAAGAGAGTCGAAGAGAAAAAGTGTCGCGATATCGCAACATGTCGCATTTTTGCGACCCGAAGGCAAGAGAGAGAGCAAAGGAGAAAAAGTGTCGTGATATCGCGACATGTCACATTTTCATGACTAAAGGAGGAGAGAGAAAGTAAGAAGGCAGAAGTGTCACGATATCGTGACAAAAGTAAAGAGGAAGAGTACGGAGGTGAAAGTGTCGTGATATCATGACATGTTATATTTTTGCGGGTTCAAACCAAGTAAAGTAGCAAGGAGGCAAAAGTGTCGCGATATCGCGACATGTGTTTTTGCGGGTACAAGCCAACAAAAGAAGCAAGGAGGCGAAAGTGTCGCGATATCATGACATGTGTTTTCACGGGAAAAATCTGAGAAGAGGACAAAGAGGCAAAAGTGTCGCGATTTCATGATAGGTCACTTTGGCACGAGCTAAGAAGAGAACCCAGTCGAAATAAGATATGTGATAGTTAACTAAAGTTATATAGTAGTTAAAGGGGCTGTTGCAGAATAAAATCATGTAGCTAAAATAAGAAGAGTTAACTGAAGTCAGTACGACAGTTACAGGCGTAGTTCTAGAGAAAAATCATGTAGCTAAAATAAGAACAGTGAACTGAAGTCAGAACGACGACAGTTACAGGGCCAGTTACGGAGTGTAATCATCGAGTGGCGGTTAAACTGAAAGTCATTAGTCGAAGACCAAACAAAGAGCCGTAACTATTAATAGGCTGCATGAGAGAATATTGTGTGATAAAGGAGTTACATATAGAAGTTTCTATTAATAAGTTGCATGCAAAAATATGGAATTTAAAAATAGAGTCAGAACTTTGTTATAAAAGGAGGTATACGTGGAGAATTACAGGGCTAAAAAAGAGTGAAAGTGCTGCAAAAAGAGGGTTGGAAGAGTGCCGTAAGAGAGCGTTAAGCAGAGCTATGAGAGCCATAAAAATGCAGTAAGAACCGCAACAAGAGGGCTGTAAGAGGACCGTACAAGTGCAGTAAGCAGAGCCTTAAGTATGTGTGGTGTTTTGGTGAATAGTGAGAGAGGTTGGGTTAGCAATAGATCAATCAGGGTCTTGTATAAGCGAAGGCATTTTTATGTCAATATTATAGTTTCAAAATTACAGTCCAAGTTGGTGCTTGGAATTAGGGGTTGGTGCTCCTTTCTGTTGGTGCAAATAAATTAGGGGTTGGTGCTCCTTTCTATTGGTGCAGATAAATCAGGGGTTCATGCTCCTTCTAGTGGGTGTTGGTAAATTGATTGTAAAATTGATATTTTGCAAAGGCTGGATTTGGACGAGAATCCAAGTAGTCATTTTTGAGGAGTAGCCAAATTGGTGAACCTTGTTACATCGTGTGTTATGGAATGCTCTCTTGTTATACTTGCTTTATCTGATTTTAAAATTTCATTGTTTTGGCTTTAAGATTTGTAGATTTGAATTTAAATAGCTACACTGATTCACCCCCTCTCTCAGTGTCATTGTGAGACTA
>JAQPPZ010004922.1:0-23214 GCA_028583015.1 Wollemia nobilis
CATTTTACATTTGATATTAGACTAGCAATTTTAATATCTAACTATTTTCATCGTTTGTTGAATACCCATGAGTTAGTTTGTTCAAATCCTATGTTAAATAAAAGACCAACGAGTAACTAACTTTACCCCCTCTAACATCTTGTTCCAAACCAATGAGTTTATTTATTTAAATCCCTATAAATCCCTTGTATCATACGTGAAATTTGATTTACTACTTCTCTTTAATGTCTCATTGAAGACCAATTAGTTGGGATTATCAACTCTCTTCTGTGTATTATTATAAAACTAGCAAGTTATGTTAACACCCTTCAATATCTTGTTCTAGTATAATGATACATGTCATTTAAAATTTATTAGACAATACTAATTCATGACCAATTGATGTCCATTATTAAGCCATGACATCTTCTAAGGATGAAGATACACTATCATTTTCAGCCCAATTTTCTCTATCATTTCATTTAAAACCAAATTATTATTATAACCACTATCTACACTCCAACTACTTGTAAATGGTTGAAAATTGACTTTTTATTTGTGAAAAAAATCAAATTCAAATTGTTTTTGGAAGGAACGAAAAGTGAAAACATCTAAATTATTTTGGTTGGAAAATGCTGGTTGGAAAATGCTAAAAAGTAAAACTTAATGGTAAATGTTATTTTTTTCAAAAACTTTGGTTAATATTGGGAATAAAATTTGAATTGATTTTCTTTGGATGCAAAAAAGAAGAAATTGGTTGTTGAAGAGATCAGGGTTTTGCTTAGTGGCGAATTTCACAATTTAGCGTGAATATTCGGATTTCCAAAATGTCAATTTTACGATTTTTGGGACCATAGAGGTCGGCCCGTTTGCTCAAAAATTTTGGGATCTAATTTTTTTTAGGATAAATTCGCCCCATTTTCATAAGGTTTCCCACTCAATTTTCGCCCTAAATTTATTTAAAATAAGAAATTTCCCGCCCAAATCGCCCCTTGTACCCCATTATATATAGCTAAACCTGACAATGACTCCCATAAAATTACAATTTTTTTCCATATAGCGAGTGATACAAAGCAAAGTACTAACAAAACCAGAGTTCACGACTGCCAGAAGGCGACTGGTAGAAGGTGACCATAGAAGGCAACTGACAAAAGGCGACTAGCGAAAGGCGACTGACAGAAGGTGACAACTAGAAGGTGACTGTAGAAGGCGACTGGCAGAAGGTGACTAGCAGAAGGTGGCTAATAGAAGGTGATTTGTAGAAGGTGACTGACAAAAGGTGATTGGCAGAAGGTGACTGGTAGAAGGCAACTGAAAGGTGACTGGTAGAAGGTGACTGCTAGAAGGTGACTAACAGAAGGTGACTGGAAAAAGATGATCGAAGAAGGCAACTGACAGAAGGCAACTGGTAGAAGGTGGATGGCAGAAGGCGACTGCCAAAAGACGACTAACAAAAGGTGACTAGGAGAAGGCGACTGGTATAAGGCGACTAATAGAAGGTGACTTATGTAAGGTAACTGCCAAAAGGTGACAGATAGAAGGCGACTAAGAGAAGGTGTCTGACTGAAGGTGCCTAACAGAAGGCGTTTGGCAGAAGGTGACTGATAGAAGGTGACTGACATAAGGTGACTAACATAAGGTGACTGGTAGAAGGTGACTGACAGAAGGCGCCTGACAGTAGGTGACTGGTTGAAGGTGACTAAAAGAAGGCAACTGGTATAAGGTGACTCAATTTATCCGTATGCTTATTTTACCATTAAATTTCATTTTTCATTTTATTAATGGACACTCAATAAGGAGGTTTATTCTGCCTACGAACAATATTCATGGGACAGTCATAAATTATGTTGTCTCTAGCAGTAGTTCTATTTTATACCTGTTATTTTCATATTTAAAAATGATGTTCTTTTTTCATGTTATTCTTCTGTTTATACAAGTAAATATGTCAACTACAGGTAGTGGAAAGAAGGGAGGAGAGTCTTCCAATAAAAGGAGTATCCTCAAATAATTTCCTAATATTTCAAAACCTAGTCTACCATCAACATCTGCACAAATTGAAGGTATGAACACCTTTACTCACCAGTTAATTTTTTTACTTTGTTAATTTTAAATATAATGTCCTCAATTCATAAAGAAGTGTGTTTTTTGGTTGATGGCTTTGTTCACTTTTATCTATAGAAAACACTAGTATACTTTTAAATGCCATAGTGATAATGAATCTACTATTGACACTAGAATTATCTCTACATAAAACACTGTTAACCCTGGTATTCCTCCACTTCCACATATCCACGATAATCAACAATCCACACATGAATATAATCTCAATCAAATAGAACAACAACATGAAGATATTCCTGAATCTAACACGCCAAGTGGAAAAGAAACTAATAGTTCTTATGCAGTCCCTACTTTTGAAGAATCTTCATCTAAAAAAAATAAACATGCAAGGTTATCTAGGTGGACAATTAACAGATCATTTCATCTTGATTGGATATCATAATTTCCATTTATTGAGCCAGTGCTACCAGAGAATAGTAGTGATGATATAACATAATTAAGATGCATAATTTGCAGTTGGAAACATGGAAAGGAGCATAGATTGCAACTTAAAAAATATACAGTAGAAAAACATTGTGGAAAGGTTTATCTCAAAACGAAAGAAGGTGATCGAGAAACACAAAAAACTTATAGGTGGAAGGATGCATCAGAGTGTGCACATATGAGATATGCAAAAGAATATGATAAAGAAATGAAAAAAAGCAAACATTGGTTGAGAAAGGTGCAACGATTCAAGCCCAATTTCAAAAAATGAATAAGTTAACTTTAGCTTCAAAAAGTTTGCAGTTTGCTATTGTATTTTCTATTCTTAAGAAGGGTAGACCTATGTCTGATTTCATAGATTATAAATCTCTATTTCAACTAGCTAATGTGCAAAACTTACCCAATGCTCATTGGTCAGATCGAAGTGGTTGGGAAATGGTAAAATGTCTGTCATTGGTTGAGCAGAATGACCTCAGAGAGAAAGTAAAAAAGGCAAAATTTATTTCACTTTCAATTGATGAGGTGACTGCAGTTGACAATACATCTTGGATTTGCATGCATGTTTACACATTGGAAAATCATTCAAGGCAATCTCATTTACTAGGAATACATAAAATGGTGGAAAATTGTAATGCATAAAATATTTACAATGTTGTTGTAACTAGTTTAAAAGAAGAAGTAGGAATGAATGAAATTGAAATAGCCACTAAGTTAATATGTTTAGGAGCTGATGGTGTTGCTACAATGCAAGGACACAAGAATGGTCTTTGTGTTAGACTACAAACATCGGTTGCCCCATATTTGATCCCTATTCATTGCATGGCTCACAAAATTAATCTTGCATACAAAATTGTGGATACATTTACAAATGTTGCCAGAGTGGAAGAGCTTGTCCGTGAAATTCATGAATATTTTTCATGTTGTCCAAAAATATTTTCAGAGTTTCAACAGTTTGCACTAGGAGTTACCAAAGGTAAAAAATTGTTGAAAGATGTGGATACTAAGTGGATTTCGATGTATCTACCGGCATTAAGAGTTTTCAAATAATATCAAACCTTGATAGGGTTTATGTATGCAAATCGTAGGGCATTGATAAGGCTAAAGATTTACTTTTTCGAATGAGTTACTTTGAAACTCTTCTCACATTGTGTGGAATTCTTCCAATGTTGGAAAAAATGAATACTTTGATCAAAATTGCACAAGAAATATCGATTTATATTATGGATTTTATTAGGGTGAGAATACAAATTTGCATGCATATTGATATGATGTATGCATCTGGTCAAAATTTTATGGATCCCTTGTTTGAGAGTTGAAGAGCATTAACAAGTGTGAATAGTCCTCAAAGCTTTTTGAAGTTCAATATTAATGATCATATGTGTATTAATGTCCGTGGAAATGATCATCTATGTATTAACAATCATCTATGTATTAATATCGAAGCTTTTTGATGTATTTGTGTATTATGTCAATCGTCTTATACCAATCACCTTGTGTTAGTCACCTTCTGCTAGTCACCTTCTACAAGTCACCTTCTGCTAGTCACCTTATGTCAGTCACCTTATGTCAGTCACCTTATGTCAGTCGCCTTCTGCCAGTCACCTTATGTTAGTCGCCTTCTGCCAGTCACCTTCTGCCAGTCACCTTGTGTTAGTCACCTTCTGTCAGTCGTCTTATGTCAGTCACCTTCTGTCAGTCGTCTTATGTCAGTCGCCTTCTGTCAGTCGTCTTCTACTAGTCGCCTTCTGTTAGTCGCCTTCTGCCAGTCGTCTTCTATTAGTCACCTTTTTCCAGTTGCCTTCTATCAGTTGCCTTTTGTCAGTCACCTTCTGCCAGTCACCTTCTATCAGTCACATTCTGCTAGTCGCCTTCTATCAGTCACCTTCTGTTAGTCACCTTCTATCAGTCGTATTCTGCTAGTCGTCTTCTGCCAATCACCTTCTGTGAGTCACATTCTGCTAATTTTGTTGATACTTGTAGTTGAAAAAAAAATCGCCATGTTTTGAAAAAATTTCTTCAAAATTTTGAAAAATTTGCCCCATAGTTTATATGGTTTTCACGTTGATTCGCCCCGATTTGATAAATACTTTTTTGGTACTACCTCTTATCCATAACCATGGAAGATATAATATTATAAAGTTGTTCCTTATTTTTCTCCTTGTGTATTGTGTGCAAAGAAATATCTTTGTTTTGCTAGTTCCTCCATAAGATTCATCCTCACTCAACAATATGGTACAAAACATGAAGATATGCTTCAAGCTTTAAATATTTGTACACTTGTGATCTTTTCTTAAACTATGAACAAGTGGAATGACACCCCCGACCACCTTAATAAATTACACATGGAGAACGAGATCATGCTCATATTGGACCTTAGCTATGATGACATACACTCCCCTCTCCAACTATGTTTTCTCTACTGCTTTGCTTTCCTCCAAGACAAGAAAATCAATTCATTTAGATTCATACTCTAAATATTGTAGACTTTAATATCTAGGTTCTAGGATCTCTGGGTTTACATCTCTCAAATATTTGATGTAAAATTACAACAATGCTTAAGATGTCCTAGGAACTATGCTCCATAATCAATGGCCTAATGGATGAAGGTCTCTATAATATAAGTTCTAAGGATCTAAGATCTAATGATTTGGAGGTCCAAGGCATCCAAGGGCAAAGTCTATAATCAAATGTTTTAACCCAATTGAAAACTTGGACAAGTCATCCTATTTTGTTATGATTTTGGTCAATCTAGTTCTACTATGCAAAGTCTATGATATATGTAACAATGTTTTCTTGCTTTGTGACTTGATCATCAATAGACTAAACTTTATTATTTTGGCTATCATCTTCCTGTATTGTTTAGCACTAATTAAGGAAATGGAGGTAGGAGAAGATACATATGGTATCTGAAAGCACAAACCATCACTAGTGAGGATGACACTTTGGGATGCAAACTCATCAACACCATGCCTCCTCCATATAAATGGTTAGTCTAAAATCACCACAGACATATAAGGATAAATCATACACAGTTTTATCTTTTAAAGGCTTTTGAATAGGTAATAAAGCTTTCAAGAGTATAAAAGTGATTTTTTCATTGTAGATGGATCAAAACAAAATTCCAAGTACAAAGTTATGACTTTAAGAATGTGGTTATGATAAAAATAGGTTTTTTGACATAGAGCCATGTCCCAAAAATATCACATTCCTATATTATAATCTTAAGTTAATCAAGACTCTACATGACCTTATTATATTTTAAAACCTTTTAACCTTTAAAACCATCTTAATCAAAATGCTCTTAAAATCAAATGTGTATGCTCTTAAAATCAAATGTGTATTTAAAAGTTGAGTACTATCTTCAAAACTTGCATCTCCTTAAGAACAAATCATTATTAAAATAACTTAATATTATTTCCTATTTAACTTTTTGTTATAGTTTAATATAAATCTTGTTGTCAAAAGAATGCAAGACATAAATAGTTGAATATAAATCTTGTCAAAAGAATGCAAGACATGTACATGTACGTTTTTTAAATAAACTATATAATATCTCCTCTCATACAAGAAATAGAAATACAAAATAATGTATGTAAACAATTATTTTAAAATTAAAATTACTTATATTTTATAAAAGAATTTGAAAATTTGCACCTGGGGTGAGCCCAACAGTTTGGGCTTTGGCTCTTCTTCGGGAGGTCCAAGGTTCAAACCGTGGCGTGGATGGTTGTGTGAGGGGATGGGTGTGTGTCTCCTTGGTGGAGTTGTTGTAATAGGTTGAGAGATTTTTGGTCAAAACCCTCATTTCTTAATATTAAAAAAAAAAAAAAATTATATTAAAACAAGATCATTTACAATTTAGAATGAGACTTCCTTGAATCTTAATGACAAAAATAACAAATCTATATTGAAACTAAATATCTATATCTATAACAAACTTTACATCATTACCTCATCCTTTATACCTTACGAAAATGAAAAAATTATATATATATATATATATATATATAAAGTAGGCACAGCTATCACATCCAATGTGCACTCAACCTTTATCCTTAAACAGTTCCAAGCAACATGTGATAAAATTTGTAACTCTAAAAAAAAAGTAATATATTTTCTACACCTATGGGTAAATTGCATCTTGAATGACCAAACAAAGCTAAGCTAGATTATGAAGAATCTCATTGTCTAAACAGATTTAGTAACTTTGGATACCATTAATGGTTTAATTATCCACTTTAATTTAAATTGTTTTGGCCGTAAAAGTTGATTTCCTCAGGTTTGCTTCAACCAAAAAAAGCAATTTAAAAATTTAACCAAAAAGAGTTGCTTGAGCTACAAGAAAAACAAATTTGAATTAACAGTTTTGAAGATCTGCACAATCTCGGCACTCTGCTGCGCGGTTCGCTTCGACTTCTGGACCTCTCGTCCAACAAATTTGCCAGAGAAATTTCTCCTCTTCTGTTTTTGGCTCCTCAATCCATAAATTATATAGTTTTCGTCTGCTCTTCCCTTGGTTGTTCTCCCTGTCTCTTCCCTTGGTTGTTCTCCCTGTTAATCATGAGTTGCTCGGCGAGATTGTTAGTAGATAGCGGCCGGGTTAGTCTGGGAGAATCCGGGTGCTCTTCCCACTCAACACACCAATCCACCGGAAGTAGTAGACTGGTTTCCAACTGTAGGAATGTTCAGCTTTCTGGAAATGGAAGAATACAAAGACAGTTGAAAATACAGTCCCATTTCCAAGAAAAGCCTATGATGGGAACGCACCGCACCGCAGCTGGAGATCAGAGCCCGAGCGGAAGTCACCGCAGCTGGAGATCAGAGCCGCGCAAAACGCCGGAACGCGAGCCCACTTCGTTCCCGGGCGAGCAAAGATATTTGGCGGTCCAGAGAGTGGCTGCCGCCGCTCTGAACGCGGTGGAGAGCACCTTCATCTTCATCGCGGGTCTGGAGAAACGGCTCCCCCTGCCGAAGACCGCCGATCCCGATATTCAAATCAGCGGCAACTTCTTCCCCGTGCCGGAGAGCTGGAAGTGGTCGGCCAGATTCCCCAATGCCTGGAAGCAGTTTATGTTCGCAATGCCTGGAAGGAGATGCAGGAACCTCCGATCTCACCGGCTCCATCCCGCCCAAGATCGGCAATCTGACGGCGTTTCAGGGGCTGGACCTATCGGAAAATCTCACCTAACTGACGGCGTTTTTGGAGGTTTTGGAGGACAGTTGTCATTTGTAACACATGATCAAGATTAGTATAGGTAGGACCTGCTTCAATCTCCACTATATTTACTTTTGTTAAATATTAGTTCATATGACTTTATTTAAATATAATTTCATTTGATTTTTTATTGGAATGTCTTTTGCTTAGAAAAACTGTATCCCACCCACCCCTAAAACAGGAAGAAGCATATGACTCTATTTACAAACAAACTACTGAATATAACTTTATTTGATTTTCTATTATTGTGAGTTATTGGAATGTCTTTTTTTTCTATTATTGTGAGTTATTGGAATGTTTTTTTGCTTAGAAAAACTGTACCCCACACCTAAAACAGGAAGAAGCTTTTTTAAGTCAAGATGTCATGCTAAGAAGTATCTAAACTATCAAAATCATTTAGGACTTGCACCTGATCTCTCTGCATCCTTCAGTTGTCAAGATTGTTGGGGGTGTAGCAATCAATTCCCTAAGCTGCATGAACATGGATATGTCTTTTTTAAGGATTTAAACCTTCAAGTTGATGATGGTGGACAAATTCTAGTGCAATTGGTTGTGTTGGGTACGTCCGTGCTGGGTATTCCTCATGTTTATCTATTGATTGCATTCATTATTGGATGACAAGTTGAGTTTGCTAAAACAATGTCTTCCATAATCTTTAGTGGCATTGGTTTGATTTTAATGCACATACCTGATATGAATGCTCATTGTGGATGTGTTTTGATTATTCAAATAGATGTGCTGCAATTTGCCATGAATATAACATTGCAGCTATTTTTAAATTGTTATTTATCGATTTAGATGTATCAATGAATCTTGCAAACATAGGTAAATTACTAAAATGAACTAAATATTGTGTAAAATGTATGTAGGATGAGGATAAACAAATTGGATCAGTGATTCCATTATTTTTTGTCAGATTGTTGCCAGTGATTGCTGATTTCTTTGCTGTTTATGACCAGGTTCTATCGGCACTTTCCAGTCTGTATTATACCTTTGTACTCCATCAACAAAAGCAGGTGCATTTAGTTAAATTGCACTTCTATGTTATGCCCTTCATTTTCAATATAATTGGATTCCTTGGTTGCCTACTTTTCTTTAAATTGCAGAGATATTGACTCCGCATGTCATTGAAGTCATGAAGAAGTATGAAGATGCATGAGCAGTCAACATCAAATTTAGTAATCTGGCTAAGGCTTTCTTGCATAAACATTGCAAAAGTTAATTGAATTTAATGTTTGTAGTTTTCTACATCAAGTTTCAATTATTCCTTTTCGAACTTTAGCAACATCCTTCTGTTAGCATCATGCCATTATATATTGTTTTTAGATAGATATGCCTTATGCAGAGCTGTGATTTCTGACTGTATATAATGTTTCTTGGTAACAGAAGTGTATATACATTTAATTTTATACAAACAAAAAGTCTTTTATCAAAACAAAATAATCATGCATTGCACATTAAAGTATGTCATGCAAGTATTTAAAGTTATATTTTGATTTGGAATATCTTCTTTTTTAAAAAGTATTTAAAGTTATATTCTGATTTGGAATATCTTATTTTTTAAAAAGTATTTAAAGTTATATTCTGATTTGGAATTTTTTTTTTTAATATTTTAATAACTTTGTCGAATCTCCTCTACATTTGATGAATGTAGTGAGGTCCTTGTGGGATTGCTTTGAGTAAATGTCTACAACATCTTGCCTGCCTTTGTCAATCCACACCCTTCCTCGGTTATACAAGGGCGAATCCCTATCCAGAACAGCTTTCAAGCACCTTCAATATTGAAATAATGCTTAAGAAACCTTAAACAGGAACCACAAACTACACAGAACAATAAACCATTTAAAAATATAAGCTTCTCATCTATATAATGGTTTTTCCTCATAGGCATCCTGGCAAAAAAACCTCAACCATCCCACAGGGACAAGAAGAATTTCCCCACCAGGGAGGGAACCCAACAACTGAAGTGTAGCCAAACACTACCACCCAACCTTTCAGAGACTACTCACCCATCGTCCAACCAACTGCTCAACAATGCTTTGAAAAGTTTGAAGCTTAGAACGGATTCCCCCAACATCACAAAAACACAAACTTAGAACAGGGGATTCCCCTGGCACCAACACAAGGTCATCACTGTCAGGAAGAAGGTAGGCCCTGCCATCCACTATAGAATCTCTTGATCTATAAGAGACATCCGGACTAACCAGCACAACCCAATGGAAAAAAAATAAAAAAGACTCCAAAAAGAAATCAACAAGTTCTCTTTGAAGAGATTCCCAAACAACAACAAAGAGAGCTTCAATCTCAACAGGTGAAAACCTTGAATCTAGGAAGAAATCTATGAAGCCCTCTATATATTAAATATTTGTTTGTTTTTAAAACATATTGTTTGTTATTATTTATTTTGTATATTGTATAATTTTTTAATGACTTTGTCGAGTCCCAAGGAGCTATCTACAGAGTAGAGTTGGATTACGGGTTCTACCTGGCCGTGAAACCTCTCTGCCACAAGGACACGTAGGTAGATGTGGAATTCTTGGCGGAGGGCTGACTCATCCGAATCTGGTGTCCATCCTCAAATGTTGCTTGCCTGGCAACGAGAGGAATCATATTTAGGTCTCGTTGTCTTAATTAAAATCTTTCCTTTCATTTTACAAGTTGATCGACAAGGGCAGCCTCGAATATTGGTTGCACGAGCAACGTGTGCTGGAATGGCCACGTCCGTTGAAGATAGCAGTCATTTGTTTCCACTTCAATTCCTCGAGGTAGGGGTTTCGTAGCATTCAGTTTTTAAAATTTTGGCAAGATTTATTTTCTTTTATGTAAGACAAACTTTTGATGATTATTTTGGTGTTCTTTTTTTATTATCTAAAATAATAATTATTTTTTATTTTTATTTTATAGTTGTAATAATTATAATAATATAATATATATTTTAATTATTTATATATATATATATATATATATATATATATATATATATATATAGGATCTTATTATTTTCGATGTTTAACAAGCGTGAACTGGGGGAAGTGCTTGGGCTAACAACTGCCCTAAAACTCAATGTGAGGAGTACCCCAGGAGATTTTTTATTTTTATTTTATTTTTCATATTATTATTTAATTATTTATAATGTTTAATATTATTATTTTATTATATTATGATATTAATTATTTTAAAAAATTTGCTATGTGAGATTAATATAGACCTCAATTATATTATCTTATAACCATGTATTAATAGTACAACTTGGCTATTATACATTAGAACCTTCATCTTAACATTCTATTTATTTGTAATGATGTCATTTGTAGATGTTAATAGTTAGTATTGATCAGGGTAGGATTATATAATGTACTATACATTTGAAAATCCTTGATCGTTTTCCTCTTTAATTGAGAGGAGAGGTGCTCTCCCCTTTTTAAATCAAGGTTGAGCCTTGTCCCTAATTTCGAGTACAACACTTCTTCTTTTCAATTAAGATAAGCACTCTTGTTTAAAATAAGGGTCTATCGAGTACATAAATGACCTCTTAAGCTAAGGTCGAGTGCTTATAACAAACCTGTTGTTAATCTGTATATAACATGCGACCTTGAAGTTTTGGAGAGATTCCTTCGACCTCTCTATCTGTAAGGGAGAAAGCCTCGACCCCCAACCCCACCCCCACTTTTATAAGGTAAGGTAAGGATAAGCACTCAACCTTAAGAGGATCAGGAGAGGGAGAGCCAAGTTATTACACACGGTTTATGGATCAAGGAGTCCCTTAAGATCTCCTTTTTGAAGTTGTTAATATGCTCTTAGATTATAGGTAGGTTGCTGAAATAGCCTAAAAGAAGAGTTAGGTTTAAAAGAATGCTTTAAAAGATTACTTTAAAAGCAAAGGGACGTGGCTTTAAATACTTAATGAGGATCGAGTGAGAAGGGTTGAGTTGCTCTTGTTTGAATTCTAAACACCTAACATTGAAAGGAAGATTTGGTTTAGCTTGTTTTGAGACCTTGATATAGAGAGGAGCCCTCTATCTCCTCCCCTCTTTGATAGTTGCTTTCTTCGATGGTTTTTCCTTTAATAGAATACTTTTGAAGGGGCTCACTTCCTCTTAAGAGTTGAGATAGAGAGCCTCTTAATATAATACTAGATCGTTGTCACTTAAATGAGGATAGAGAGCAGATAGAGAGCTTTCATATAGAGAGTTTTCCCCCTTTCAAATTCCTTTCAAAAATCTTTAAAGGGGATAGATAACTCTTCAATAGATCATGACATATTCTCAGCTTGCAGAGCACTTCCAAATGCTACCTCAAGAAAGAATCCATGCTAAGGAAGGGAAGGAAAGAAGCATATTGTATGGAATAAAATAATCCATGCCTCTCAAAAAAGCGGGTTGTGCCCTTTTTTAAATATAGAGGCCAACACCTTATCTTGCAATGACTTTACCGCTTTTAAAATAAAGAGGTCGATAGGAAATTACACAAAGATGATTCCTTTCTCCCCATTTAATAAGAGCGCAACCCCAACTCTCTCTATTTTGAAAGGGGGGAGGTTCAATAACAAGAGCTCTATTAAAAATCACGAAAAGGGAAGAAAGAAGAAGTATTAAGAAGGGCCCGATTCAGAGCTTTTACACTAAGGGCGGGCCTCCTCAAAGACTTAGGTTATAAAGGGGTGATGAAGAGCCCTTTTAAAATAGAGGGCCCCAACCTTGAAATAGAAAGGCTCCCATTCTTGTTTTCTCTGTTCCGCCATATTGACTACATTAATTGAATATTGTTGATCCTCTCCCATTTAATGAGAAGAGAGTGCACCCCTCATTAAAAAATACCTTCTCCCATTCTTAAGAATCTTATTGGATGGGTTTTAAAACAAAAGCCTCTCTATTCATTTCTCAACAAAATCACACTTTTCCATACCTTCAAGTATGTCAACGGTCCCATGGTTTTTTAAAGGGCCTCTTTGAAATGAGAAAATACTACCTCTATTAAATTAAAAGGGCTCGCTCCCCTCCCCTTCAGCTTTTAAAAGGCCCTTTTAAACATGGGGGGAATACTACTTCCAATTTATTTAAAAGGTTAAAATAGCTGGGCCATGGTGATATCACAAAAAGTTGCTCTTTAAAAGGGTTAAACAACTCTAAAAATTAGGACCCACCCCCTTCCCAACCAAGCAAAAAAGTGATCTTCCGCTCTCTTATCTTAAGCCAAAAAACCCAAATAGATGAATGGAATGCCCTCTCTTATATAACATGCGCCCTCAGATCTCCTCTTTATTTTAAAAGGTCAACATCCCCACCCGAGACCCACCAAACAGGTAGGGGATAGGGATATAAATTTGATGTTTCTTGTATGTTTTCCATTCATCGTAAGAACAAATGGATGGATGTATGTGCACCGTGATTCAACTCTATCCCCTCCTAGCATATGTTGGTTGACAAATATGGCACCCTCCTCGACCCCTCTCCTTTGCCGCTCGATTGAAATTGCATATCTAGATAGATAGTTGAGGGCACTCACTGAATCATAAATAAAGAGGATCATTTTTTAAAGAGCTCCAACTAAAACTAATCTTCAATGAGGAGGGGTGGACGCATCATTCCCTAATCACAACACCCCCTCTCCTATATAAGATTAGCATTCAATCAATTTTGTTTAAGAGCTATCATGTGATTTGATTGAACTAGACTTTGAACAATTATAAGGAAGTCATTCTCAAGTTTGCTGCATCTTCTCTCCGATATTCCTAGGCATTGCGAAGCGTGTTATGGAATGAATCCTCTCTATTTTAAAATTTGATTCTTTAGGTGGTTTCAGTCAACTACACTTCTTATGAGGCACTTGCATGGAGTGTGTAACCATAGCAGGATTGGGTACCGGTTCGAAGTGGCTTGCTTATCTATAGAGGGAAGTTTTGTATATGAATGATAGAGAGCTTATTCACTAGAGAGGTGAATAAGGTTGAGCCTTTCCATAAAGGTTTGATGGTTGGGTCAATTAGATTAGGTTCCCGAGGACAAAAACCTTGTCATTTTTGGAAAGCTTCAAATTCAAGACTTAAAATCGTGTCTCCTCTCCTCTCTATATAAAGGTAAGTAAAGCCCTCTTCCCCACCATTTATAAGGGTCGAGCCTTTTTTAGGGCCCTTTTAAAACATGTGAGGGCTTGCTTTAAAATAGAGAGATAGAGAGCAAGGTTTTATTTGATTAACGGGTCTAGTCATCCTCAGGGAAAGGGTAGAACAGGGTCATGAACAACTATGATCTTTAGAAGAGCTGCATGAAAAAGCATCTTTAATTGGGAGAGTGGTTCTTTTTGGAGCCAAGTCCCTTTAGTTTTAAAGAGCCCTATTATGTTGTTAACCTAAAGTCCTTGTTGAATTTGAATAAAGAGGCATGAACAACTATAGAGAGCGAGGTTTTAAAATAGAGAGATAGAGAGAGGTTTTATTTGATTAACGAGTCTAGTCATCCTCAAGGAAAGGGTAGAACAGGGTCATGATCAACTATAATCTTTACAAGAGCTGCATGAAAAAGCATCTTTAATTGTGAGAGCGGTTTTTTTTGGAGCCAAGTCCCTTCAGTCTTAAAGAGCCCTATTATATTGTTAACCTAAAGTCATCTCCTCTATATAAAGGTGAGTAAAGCCCTCTTCCCCACCATTTAAAAGGGTTGAGTTTTTTTTAGGGCCTTTTTAAAACATGAGAGGACTTGCTTTAAAATAGAGAGATAGAGAGTGAGGTTTTATTTGATTAACGGGTCTAGTCATCCTCAGGGAAAGGGTAGAACATGATCATGAACAACTATGATCTTTAGAAGGGCTACATGAAAAAGCATCTTTAATTGGGAGAGCAATTATTTTTGGAGCCAAGTCCCTTTAGTCTTAAAGAGCCCTATTATGTTGTTAACCTAAAGTCCTTGTTGAATTTGAATAAAGAGGCATGAATATGACTTATGGGAACATATCTATCCCTAAGATGAGCCGCATAAACTACTACATGTCGTAGGGAGCCAACCAAACCCTTGTTGAACTGTAGCTTGATGAGCCCCTACCTTGAATAAAATAAAAGGTCATGAATCTCTATGATCTATGGAGATGTTTCGTCTCTAAGAGATAATGGAGATTATATTTTTATGTAGATAATAGGGCTCAAAGTTATGGATAATGGAGATGTTGTTTTCATTGTTAATAAAGGGGGGCTAGCTGATGGGCTTCCTTCTATCCTTGGTTGTTAAATATAGGTGAGCACTTCCTTCCTTTTAGAATAGATAGGTTAACTTCAAATTTAAAAAGGGGGAGGGACCTCTTGTCAAGGAAGGTTGTCTCTCTTAAAACAAACTCGTTTGAAAATAGAGCTATTTGAAGAGAAGACTAAACTTTTGAGGGCTTTCGATTGGCCCGTGATATTGGAATAACGTTGCAACTCCCTTTTAAAATAATAGAGAGGACCTCTCCCCTTCAATTGATTGATTTTAAAAGGCCTATTTTTTCTCTTATCAAAGGAAGGAAAGGTATATAAAATAATTTGTCACTCCGTCCAAAACCAAAAAGAAAGAGAAGGGATTTTCGGGAAGGGAGTGGAAGATAGATGAGAATAATGATTGCTCTTTAAAATAAAATTCCCACCCAACCATAAGTTGGTCATTTATAGGTAGGACTCATCCCCCTATCGATGGAAAAAATATTGGAAAAAATATGTTTTTTAAGGTGAAGGAAATCAACCCATTTACCATTTAGAGACCCACACCTTACCTTGCAATGACTCTACCACTTTTAAAATAAAGAGGTCAGCAAGGAATTACACAAAGAGGATTCCTTTCTCCCCATTTAATAAGAACGCAACCCCAACTCTCTCTATTTTGAAACGGGAGAGGTTCAATAACAAGAGTTCTATTAAAAATCGCGGGAAGGGAAGAAAGAAGTATTAAGAAGGGCCCGATTCGGAGATTTTACACTAAGGGTGGGCCTCCTCAAAGACTTAGGTTATGAAGGGGGTGATGAAGAGCCCTTTTAAAATAGAGAGGGCCCCAACCTTGAAATAGAAAGGCTCCCATTCCTGTTTTACCTATTTCACCATATTGACTACATTGATTGAATACCGCTGAGCCTCCTAATGAGAAGAGAGTACAACCCTCATTAAAAAATACCTTCTCCCATTCTTAAGAATCTCTTTGGAGGGGTTTTAAAACAAAAGGCTCTCTAGTCATTTTTCAGCAAAATCACACTTTTCCATACCTTCAAATATGTCAATGACCCCATGGGTTTTTTAAAAGGACTCTTTGACATGAGAAAAGGCTACCTCTATTAAATTAAAAGGGCCCGTTCCCCTCCCCTTTGGCTTTTAAAAGGCCCTTTTAAGCATGGGGAGGCATACTATTTCCAATTTATTTAAAAGGTTAAAATAGTTGGGCCATGGTGATATCACAAAAAGTCACTCTTTAAAAGGGTTAAATAGCTCTAAGAATTAGGACCCACCCCCTTCCCAAGCAAGCAAAGAAGACCCCACCTATATTTTCAAAGGGTAAAGGGCTTTATATATCCCTTGTGTGCTTAGGAATCAAGTAACAAATTTTATTTTAAGCTCATCCCCTGCACTATATTGAAGGGGCTTGATCCGTTATGGAACGAGGTAAAGTGAATCCTATCCTTACGGTATGTGTTGTGTCTTGAGGGACTACTCCCTCCTTAAATATGGTAGGGTGGACCTTTTTTAAGATTGTCAAATCCAATGACTGTCCCCATCCCGCATCTCATGAGGATGGAAGTACGCATATTTGCATAAGATCGAGAACAACGTTGCGATTACGGATAAAGAGCTCAATATGAGAGCCTAGAGAAATGCCCTTTTTAAAATAGAGGGGGTCTCTCTCTCAAAAAGGGAGAATACAACTTTAGTGGATCGAGGAAGTGAATCTGTACCTCTCATTATAAAGCGAATTTCTCTCCACCATAAATAAATGAAGTGTCACTCTCATCTAAAAAAGCCGAAAGTGAAATCAACATTTTAATTCGAACTCGGATGGATATGGGATATTTTTTGAAGCTAATTCCAAACCATTCTTTAAGAGCACCCAAACCAATGATTCCAATGATGATCCCAATGATTCCAATGCCAATGATTTCTTTTTTGAACGCTCTCCTCCCCTATTTTAAGAAGGGCCTTTTGAGGTGAGGCTCTCCCCTTTAAAACTAAGGGGGCTTTTCCATAGGAACAAATTCCAATGATTCCAATCCCAACTAATCTATACCATGATTTGGTCAAGGTTTCAACTTTAGGGTAGGAGGGAAAAAACATGTTGAAACAACACGAGTGATGAATCGATTGGTAGTACCTAAGTGATTCAAGGGTTCGATTGTAGAAAAGGTGAATCCTTAAAATTGAGCTTATATAAGGTCTTCCTTTAGATCATAGAGGCCTTGAATCGCCTAAAAAACCCTCTTCTCCCCTCTATTACTAAAGTAAAGCTCATTCATATTATCGCTTTTGTCAATCAATATAGCGACTTTAGGTGATCTACTTGTGATCAATGCATGTGCATAGCCATGGAATGTATGTATGGGAGCCCTAGACCCTGCACTCTAAGGTCTAGCAATTATAGATGCTTCATGTCGCCTATACCTTTTTCTTAGCCTATAATAAAAATTGAATATATATAAACCAAAAACTATGTAGACATTGTAAAAATCAAAGAGATGTCCAAGATGGTGAAAACAAAGAGCTTCTCAGACCTATGCTAAGAAAGTTCAATGGGAAAATTCATGTATACGCTCCTCTTCATTCAACTTTGAAAGCATGGGTTTTGTTTGGCATTTCAAAACCATTCATACAACTCAGTAAGCAAGAGAGTGAGAAAAACCAATGTAATACCTGACAAAAACAAAAAAAGAGGTAAAATACTCACCAAAGGCTCAAAGTTGCCTTACTCAGACCATCTATGAAATCTTATAAATCAGTTTTGTTGTCAAATTCAAAATTCATCCAAAAAACTCACTAAAAGACTAGAAATTGATTCCTCACTTTTGCCATGAAAACCGTGAGTCTAACTTGTGCCATGGAATTTACATTTTTTTTCTTTTTTGGAGGATGATAAGTCTGACATCTATAACAAAACAAATTTCTATTATGTATTTCAGGACCAAAAGTTCAAATTCGTATTATAATTTATAAACAAAAATTATTCTTAGAATACAGGTCTCCCACATACATAGTAATTGTTAAGAACATTTTTCATGGAAACTACATAAAGTTGCATTCAAGGTTCACTTACTTTGGAGGGAAGAAATCAACATCCCCAGTGGCAATCCCAAGAACATTTGTCTACATAGTGCACAGGAGAGTGATGGATTAAAATGTGCCATTTAAGCTAATTATTAAGTACATTAAAAGAACAATCCTTGCAACATTTTCCAACCTAGCATTTCATTCGCCTCTTGAAGCAAGGAATGAAGAACCTAAGGTTATTTTCACATGACTCAAAAATAGTAATTAATGATAAAGTATATTAATCAAATACAAACCCTTATCATACACGACATTTGGAGCAACCCTTCCCCCTACACCCACTGTCCAAAAGCAAAAGATCTATGATTATATACAACCTTAGAAGCCTGATCAAGTTGGAAATTCAATCATAGTCCAAAAAGTTCATTAAAGAAAATTCAGATTCATATTTCCTGTTGACAAAAGTTGCGAATGTACTTGAATGTTCTCTCCTCCCCTCCCCAACTCGCAACCCCAAAAGAAAAGTAAAAATAAAAAAAAACTAGGTCCATACATAAAGAATGTGTTTCTTAATGCATAAACAACACTGGCAACATTGCAAATTTCAAGAACATTATCGAACAATAGCAGATTAATTTTTTGCCTCCATAAGCTAGAAGAGTGTTGACATGTCAGTAAATGAATATTCAGATAACTACAGTGAAACATGTGGTGCACCAGGCTCCAGCAACATGGAGTTATGTACCAATTCTTGGTGTATAAAGCATCAATGTCCAGGTGGAAGATAGTGAGTCCTCTGCCTTACACATCTACCATTTGCATCAGATGCATCTGCAACTTGCATCCAACCATTGCTTCTTTTTTTACTAACAATGAGAGGATCTTCCTCAACTCCTGCAATGGTTTCCAAAAGCTCAGATAAGAGAGAAGGGCAGCTCTCTTGTAAGTATTCAAATCCCTCTGTTTGCATTACATTTGTAATAGGAACACACAACAAACAACATCATAATTAAGTCAATTTCATTGACATGGAATATGAGTTTCACCTAAACTAGATAAGTTTCAAAATTCAACCACTTGCCTCCTAGATTTTCATGGGCTGCAGCGAATTTGAGACAAACGGATTTTATCTAGGAAGAGTGATGTTGCTCTGCAAGCACCAAAGTGGTTGCAACTGTATCTGTTGTAACTTCATCACACAATTTTGCTTCACAAAGTAACCTAAGCCTTTCCAAACCATAGCGGTCTGCAGCTACAAGTAGGTGTTGTGCCATTAATGTCAAAGATGATGTCAACGTGGATCTTGTAAGTTCATGTGTATCTAGCAGTGTATCCCAATAAATGAAGTGAAGCATTGCCTACAATCAAAGATTACAACAGTTGATATTTTACATTTTTAAGGGTAAAAAAGATCTTGAAAATGAAAATCCCCAGTACGAGTAGAACAGTCATATAGATAAATGCAACAACTAAAGGTAAGAAAAAGTATGACCTTGAATACCGGTGCTTCCATGTCTTCAATCTTTATGTTATCTGTATTCCTGTCTCTCATGGGGCCATAAAGCTGAGCCTTGAAGACAGGTGAACGAGCTGCAAGGACCAGTTTGTGTGCATGGAATATTTTCCCATCCAAATCAAAGCTGACATCACTGCCCTCACCACTCTCCAACAATGCTCCAAAATTCTGCCCCAGATCTGAGATTGGTGCTGGAATGGTGTATTGCTTTGGTCCCTCAGTATGGGTCACCACTACTCCAACAGTACAGAATATATCAAGACTATCATTCTTGAGAAAATCAGATGTTTCAAGAGCTGCTCTTCGAAAGAAGCATTTGTAACCCCTACAAATTGCAGTTTTCTTGCAAGTTAATTAGTCTTCCATGAAAAGCCTTACAAATTCCAAAATGGAAAGTATGATAAGAGCCACTAATTTCTGCGTCAATCCTCAACTACTGCATATTCACAAAAGCCAGTTCCATTATGCAAATGAGTGTAAAGTAGCCAAAAGAAGAATCTTGTAGATTGTCTTTCTGAAATGAGGTTGAAAAGCACCATTTCGTAGATACTTATATCATATAATGTAAGGAAATATTGTGTCTCTTCACAAAATAATCAATAAAAAATTGTAAGATGTTGCAAGTTATGCTAAATAAATTGACATGATCAATAGAGAGTTGGAGTAAGCAAAATGATATAATTAATGTTTAGCAATAGAAAGGCCATCACTTGAGTGACCAATTATAATACAAATATTTTATCATTTAAAGGCCAACGATTTGAATGTCCCCTCTAGGAACTGCCCAAAAGACCCCACAAACAGAGACAGATTATCGTTCATGCAAAACTATGAAACTCTGACCCTCCCCACCCTTCTATTAGTTTGCCTGGATTTGTAGGGGATTTATATGAGCTCCCCCTGACACCCTGCTTTGATATATCACCAAAAATTAGAACAGGGCCTGAACTCTGGTGAGTCACATCAATAAACATGTTATATTTATTCACCAATACTACAAGGAGATTTATAGAAACAGAGGCAACATTGTTATGGGCATTTATTTCCAGGTGAAAATATGTGCCAATCTCACTCTCCACAAAAAATCTAAATTGCCTAGTCTCCATACGACAACCGAAACTAAGAATATGTTTCCTACCCAAAGGGTTGAGAACGATAGCTCTTGTAAATTTAACATGTCCAAGTACAACCTTTTTCATAAGTTTCTGTGTGTGGCACTGTTAGAAACCTAAATAATCGAACACCACGTTTAAAGAGGAAAACAATTCAAAATGCCAATGAAGTTCTAAAAACAATTTAAACAGTCAATATACTAGAATGTCATAATGGCACAAATGAAACAGAGAAGCACAATATCCACCCAAATAATAGAGTTTCTCCAAAAGTAGTCAACCTTGACACATACAATATAATACCCTGAAATCCATGTAACTCATCACCATTTCAAGGGCATTTTTGGAAAGGTCTGATTGAAACATATTTTTTTTAATTTTGCATTACAAGGACAAAAGAAATCAATTCCAACACAAAAAACATGCATGCTGAATGCTCAAGAAAATATACGTCATTTTAATAAACTAGGAATGTCGATCTTAAGAACAAAGACTTGCATACTTCTCAATTAGAATTTTTTTCTTAACTTTTCTAAATTAGTTAGAAATATTCTCCAACTAGTTCTTTCTTATCTTATCCTATTGTTATCGATGAGTAAAATATTTTTTGTATAAGATAATGACAACTTTTTGGAGAATTCCTACTACAGTTACTTTCATAGACTATTCTTCTGAGCTAGGTGCAGAAAGTGCAGCACTGATACTATGCTCAGGACTTGTATGCCTGAGCCAACACCCATACGGTCTCAAGAAAGCACCTTTAATATTATGTACTGTTTGAAGTATTTTCCCAGAATAAAATAAGATATTAATTTTGGACCCTTTTCACTTTTCTGTTTCTTTATGGTAATTTCTTACAATCTCTGAACTCAAAAATAACAAGAAAAAAAAACAGGTTTTAGGTTTTCTTCATATATTTCCAGAAGATTGGAAAAATCAGAATTCTTGTCCAGTTTGCAGTGTGGTGGACACAAACTTATTTCAGTCCACAGGATAACCAAACAAATTGGTAACGGTGAGCTAGATTTTTATGATAGAACTTGAAATGCAATGCAATGAACAGGGTGCATATAAAATTGCTCAACTCCAATCAACAGGACCTAATAAGATGCTGCAATTGCTTGATGAATTTGAACATTTAGAGAACTTGACTTGCATACTAAAACAAAAGAGAGGATCAAAACACATTATTGAGTTGAAGCTAGAGGCTAAGCTGGTAATTGTTCTTCCTTACTTGTCATCATAAGTCTTTAAGAGGTGAACCTACAAAAGCGGACAAGGAATTATTGGACTTGTAATACTTTACACCCAACAAGAGTCCCATTGAATCACTGGTCATCTTGGTGAAGAAGGACAGATCATTCCACATGTGCATCAGAAGACCATAAAGAATCAGTATTCTATTCCAGGCATTGATTGAATTATTGGATGAACAACATGGGGTAGCCAAGTTGACAAACATTGATTTACAATCAAGCTATCATTGAATCCAGGTAAGGGAAAGTGACAAATGCAAGACTGCCTTCAGAACTCACCATGGACATTTTGAGTTTAAGGTGATGCCTTCTAGGCTCACAAATGCCCTTGGCATCTTTCAATTTCCTATGACCCCAACTTTCCAGACTTGTTTGAAAACGTTTGTGCTTGTATACTTCAAGATACTTTAATATCCTATTAGACAGTGGAAATATCAATGAACATCTCCATCAATTGCAGAATGTTCTAGAACTGCTCGAGAACATATTCACTTTTTACCTATCCTCCACAAACTTCCAGGGATGGTACAACAAGATGTGTCTCCAAGACAACAAGGGTTTATCCCAGAAGGATGGTACAACAAGATGTGTCTCCAAGACAGCAAGGGTTTATCCCAGAAATCTGAGACAGCGGGAGGACAGTTGGAGGATGGCATATATGAGTAATATAAAAATATATATAAAAAAAATAACTTAATCCCGAAATTAGATTTTTTAAGCATGAATATGTAACACAACATAATGTTCAAAACAAAATAATTAAATTACACTAACTCAAGAGGCCAAAAACCAATATCTCCATGTGTAGCAACAATTAAAATGACCAAGAAAGGAGACCTAGCTTGAAGCACAGGACAAAGGGTTCAAATAAGGGGAGGTCATTTACAAATATTCTAGGATCAAGGTACATAAAGGCATAAACCACATCAAATTCTACTCAGCGAGGATCCATGGTCAAGATGTAGCGTTGTGTGATGCAATGCATAATTCCATTTTAGAATATTACCAAGAGAAGAAGTCAGGGGAAAAAAATAACTAGCACAACAATGGCCTCTCCTCCTCCTCCACCTCCTCCTATGAAGGCTAGGAGCATTGGCCCTAGGCAACAATGTCACAATTCACCATCAGGAGGGTGTGAGACCTCTTCTTTTTTTTTGCACGTAGTACTCCATGGTCACAAACCTCAATTGAGGGCAACACTTAAAGGCATCAAGAGAGGCACAGTGTTGCGAGGAAGGCATGTGCAAGCTTTTGATATTTTTCCAACATTCCCTTCAATTAGATGTCCACAATGCTTATGGCACAAGATTTAAAGCACCGACTAGAGGAAAAAAATGGAAAAGGGTTGCATGATCATGTTCAATGGGTGGATTAGTGGGAAGAAT
>JAQPPZ010004925.1:0-26750 GCA_028583015.1 Wollemia nobilis
GGGATAGCACATGAAAACATGGATGGTTCTAGGTGCTCCACCAACGGTGCCAAATATCTCTGGCAAAGGAGCATTGGAAAAATAAATGAGAAGAGTCATCCTCATTCTTACCGCAAAGGACACAAAAAGAGGGACCTTGAAATCCCCTCTTCCTCACATTATCCCAAGTGAGGCATTTATTACGAGCTACCAACCAGAGAAAGAAGTTACATATTGGCTAGGAAAATTTGTTCCATGCCTTTTTCCACCAAGTGACAGGAAGATTCCCATACTTTTGCTTATCAAGAACCTGATAACCATAGGCTATCGAGTAGGTTCCCTTAGGATCAAGGTTCCAAGCCAGAATATATTTATCCCTCAAAGAAGAACAAGGTCTCCTCGTAATAATAAGAGCGAGCACCTCTTTGTCCTTGGCCAGTCCCCCCTGGGGCTATTCTTGTAGATATTTCCACCTGTACATCTTCATATTTCCAAAAGACTAAATTTTTTTAAAGTCCACATGATACCAGCCTGCTTCCAAGAAAAAAATGCTTAGGGAACATAACCTAGGATATTGATTCAAGATAGGAGGGTGGCCATCCCAAGAATCCTCCCCAAAAAGAGCATTTGATCCCTTATTGCAAATATAGAACAAACCCTACTTGATTAAATTAGCTCCTCTTTTTATAGTGTCCCAGATAATAGAAACTTTCCCAACCAAGCTAACTCTAGGGATCTCAGCCTTAGAAATACCTCTCAAGTATTTACAAGATAATATTTTAGCCCAAATCTGATCTTGAGAGGTACATCATCTCCAATAAATTTTTGCAGCCAAAGCCTGCCCAAAAAGAGTTGTCTGTCGCAACCTAGGTCCTCCCTCTTGCATCGTCCTACATATAGAATCCCACCTAACCAAACTCCATTTAGATTGATCAAGTTTTCTAGACCATAAAAATTGTCTTGACAAAGCATCCATGTCCTTGATGAAGTGAGAGGGAGCTATTTGTACAAAACATCTATAAATGGGTAAAGCTTGAACAACATATTTTAAAAGTAGCACTCTACCTACAGTGGATAGCCATCTGAAAGTCCAGTGATTCACTTTCCTTCTAAACTTATCAAGCATATATTGCCAAGAAGATCTAGGTAGAGGATGAGATGAAATTGGAATACCAAGATAAATGAAGGGGGGAGTCCCAACTTGGAATCTTAGAATGCGAGCAATCCTGGCTTGAATAATAGGAGGGGTATTGAAGAAGAAAATAGAAGACTTGTCCTCATTAATCAACTGTCTAGAAGAACCAAGATATATGTCAAGAGACTGTCTAATATTTCCAACTTCCCTAATAGTGGCAACTCCCAAAAAAGTAGTATCATCAACAAATTTAAGGTGGGAAAGAGGTGGCAAACTACTATCCCACTTCCACCCCTGAATGATACTCTGCATGACTTGAGACTTGAGAAATATTCCCAACCCTTCCTCCATAATGATAAAAAAATAAGGAGATAAAGTATCTCCTTGCCTCAATCCCCTTGAGGCCTCAAATAGGTCTGATGGCTCATTATTAACAAGAACATAGAATGAGGAATAAGAAACACAACTCATCACCCATCTAATCCATTCCTCCTCAAATCCAAAAGTAGCAAGAAATTTTTGAAGAAAGGACCATCTGACCCGATCATAGGCTTTGGCCATGTCCAACTTAATGAACATAGTTTTCTCCTTAGAAGTTTCAATCAAGTGAATAGGTTCTATAGCAATAAAAACCCCATCAAATATTTTTTGGACAAAAACAAACCCACCTTGCTCCTCAGAGATGATTTTGCTCAACCATATCTTCAGCCTCTCAGCAATAATTTTTGTGATGATCTTATACACAACATTGCAAAGGGTAATAGGCCTGAACATATCCAAGGAATTTGCTCCCTTTTTTTTGGGTATAAGCACCACAAAGGTAGCATTTAGGGGACTTTAGCATTTGTTTGTTCTTTTGGGACTCGTGGACCACCTCCAAAAGATCAAATTTGGTTAAATCCCAAAACTCTTGATAAAAATCAATCGGGAATCCATCTGGGCCTGGGTATTTTCCTTTTTTCATATTTAATACAATATTTTCCAACTCCTCAAGGGAAATTGGACCTATAAAGTGCTCATTCATCTCTATAGAAACAATCACTGGAATACAATTTAGAATAATATTTTCATTCTCAATTGGGAGTTCAATGTTCTCACCAATCCTGACTCCACCAAAGTCTCCCCATTAACTTAATTTTATCCTGGTCCTTCTTCCAACCCACCTTCATATTATTATCTGATTTTTTTTTTTAATTATTTTCTGTTGCAATCCCAACATCGTAGGAGTTTTGTAGTCCAAGGATGACTGCATCAGTGCCTAAGTAGGAGAGGGCATAACTAAATCTGTACCACTTTCTAAAATAGTTTTCCTTATAGGGCTAGACCCATCCATGTCCCCTATACTCAGATACAAAGCCCTTTTTTCTTCATTTAAACTCCCTAGATCTGATTCCTTAAGTTCTCCCTCAAGAAGAGACATATGATTCAGCCTTGTTATATTTGCATCAGGTAGCCATGTTTCAGGTATCTCCATACACTGATCAAGATCATCTAATATTTAAAAATAGTTGAGTAGAGCATCTGGCTGGCTATCCTTAATGTCTTTCTTTGCCCTTCGTCCTTCGTTTTCGGCTTTTATCAGAATAAAACCTTCCTTATCCTATTCCCCTTCCTTTATCGAGGCTTTTCCTTTATCCAAGATTTATCCATATCGAGAGGGCCTAGGATTTGAAGCCATAGGTGGGACAAAATTCGAGCATTTTATTTGTAGGTGGCCATATTCACGATAAATCCAACAACAAAATGGATGATTTTCATAGTCAAGTTTTTGAACCCATGTAGTTGATCCAAATTGTATTTCAATAGAATATGGAATAGGATTATTTAAGTCAATTTCAACACAAATACGAGTAACAAAGATTACCTTTTTATCCATTGTCTGTTGTGATGGTCCAACCGACTTCCCAAGAAGAAGGGCAATCTTATGCAAGATATCAGTTCTTCAGAATTTCATTGGGAGCCATGGAATCTACACCCATACTAGAACCCGCAATGACCACTCCTCTGATGGGTTGAAATTCACATGCAAGGGTTTAATAAATAGTCCCACTTGGTTATAGAAATAAGTACTCCCTTCAAATTCTTTGTTACGATCTACAATACAACAGAAAACCACCATAAAATAGTTGTTCACACTCAACATCACCTCCACATCGCCTTCAGGATTCCAAGTTTTCCTGACCCAAGCCTCCACAAAGGGGAGAGAAATTCGGATGCCCAAAAAATTGCCAATAAGGGCATGTTTGGTTAGATACTCCACATCTTCCACCACCAAGTATGGTTGAACCACTAAAACTAGCCTGGCATCACATCGTTCCAAACATCCATTGTTCTTTAACAAGCGGTTCCCGACATGCACTAGAAAATCTTGTTCCTTCCAGTCATTTTTAGATGAAAAAACATCACGAGCATGCACTCTCTGTGCCGGACCCGATGCCATCATGACTATATTCTTTTAAATTGTTGCATGAGTATGATTGGCTTAGAGATATAAATGATGACTTGATTTTAAAACTTTCAAAAGTAGCTTCTTATTTGAAAGATATCCTATATGCTTGTGAAAATGAGAATTCAAGTCAGAATGGTAGATTAGGTTTTGAAGTATACATTTCATTAAATAAGAAAAATATAATTGAAGATCTTGTTTTCACTTGTGAGTTTAATGAATCAAATACTAAACATGGAATTTCTAAAAACCTTGAATCAAATTGGTGGGGTAAAAAAGACAAAATGAAGATTGCATTGTTATTCTTAAGGTTGTTTTGGTTGGTTCTATGTAAATTTTGGCATGCATATTAGGATCTATGTCTTTTAAAGTGTGTTAATCATGTTTGGGATCCAAGGAAATGAGGGAATATATTTTTTACAACATCTTGTACATAGTGTATATTTTTGTAAATAGCCTATTGGATTTTGTGTTTTGTTTTGCTTTTTGTACCTAGGTGGTTGTCGTGATGTTATTTGTTGTTTTGGTCAATATTGGCAAGTTTAGAGAGCAGGTGCTTACTTGCTTAATCAATTTTGTACATTTTGGTTTTGCAAATTTGTTGGTATATAGTTTTGATGATTTTGTGTTGTTAGTCATCTCCTATTTGTTGATGTTCTATTGTTTGTGAAATTTTAGATGTTTTTTTGTAAATAAGTTGTCTTAGGCCAAATTTTGAATTTCAATTCATTTTACTAATTTTGTCACTTAGCTTTGAGAAATTTTTAGTTTTGTCCTCTTGATTGAGGTAGTTGTTATATGGACACTAAAAATTTGATGATTTCATTTGGTATTTTTCTTGAGTCATTTAAGACAAAATTACTTATTTTGAAAGTATGCAAAACTTGAAGAAAAGGAAAGTGATATGATTAGTATATATCCTTATGAATTTGGAACAAGCTAGTCAAACTTGGAATACTGAAAACATTTTGAAAAACTCCACAAATACTGCAACACAAAAAAAATATTCTTTGAATTCTTGAAAGATGAAATTATTTAGTTTTGTAGATTAAGGTGAAAATCCAATGAACTCAATTTTTAGCCTTACTTGATCTCTAACCCAAGTGGAAGATGAATTTTGCAAAAGCAATATAAAGCTTGAATAAAACACAAGCAAAACAAAACAATGGAAAGTAAAGCCAAATTAATCACCATAGTCTAGATAACCTTCACCAGGGCTATAGACGTGTGACTGGAAGTGGAGCTAGGTCTATACTAAAATAAATAAAATTACAAAATGTAAAATTCACCTAATATTTGGGAGATTCAGATAATCTCTACTGGGGCTATAAACGCCTAGCCGATAGTAGAGCAATATCTTGAAGAGAGCAATGTAGAAGTGCACTTAAAAGAGCAAATTTTTATAGCCTAACTACAAAAATGATGATAGAAATCTAGATAGTATCAGGAAAATAAATGAATTACAGAGCACACACTGAGTAGAGGCAAATGTTTTAGTTGTTTTAGATTGATGTTGTATGTTCACATTATTTGGATATTATTGATGCTCACTTTTCTAATATTTAGGTTTTGTTGATTTCAGAATTTGGTTCTTAAGTCTGAAATGTTTAGGAACATTTCCCAGTAGAGTCACCATTTGTTGTGACCACTTCACAATGACCCCAAGATTGGGGACCCACTAAATTTTTGAAGCTTTTGATGCTTGTTTTTGAAGTGTTGACATCATTCAATTGGTTGTTATTTTGTTTTGTTGATCTTCTTTTAAAAATCTCAAGATTTGATAATTGTGATTTTAAATGTTTTAATTTAAAAAATAATAATTTTAATATTTAAAATAAATCATTTAAAATCATTAAATAAAATACTTTAGAGTATAATTTTAATGTTTTAAATCATTCATTTTAAAAGTTTAATTAAAATATTTAAAGTTCATTTTGAATGTTTTTATTTCAAAGTGTATTATAAATGTTTTAATTAAAATATTTAAAGTACATAATTTTAATATTTTAAAACATTCATTTTAAATTTTAATTAAAATATTTAAATCTCATTTTGAATGTTTTTATTTCAAAGTGTATTGTAAATGTTTTAATAAAAATATTTAAAGTACATAATTTTAATGTTTTAAATCAATCATTTTAAAGTTTAATTAAAATATTTAAAGTTCATTTTGAATATTTTTATTTCAAATTTTATTGTAAATGTTTTAATTAAAATATTTAAAGTATATTATTATAAAAAGTTTTGTGTTGGTTTTGCAGGTTTTCAATATAATGTAGAACATAATGAACGAACCAAGGAGCAAAAACCAAAGAGAATAATATAATTATAAAATCCATTTTAAATTGTAGAACAGAATGAATGAACAAAATTTTAAATTATAAATAGGTCATTGGAAACCAAGAAAAAGGGTCGGACATATTAGAAAGATAAGATCGGGAGAGAAGATATATTGGAGAATTGAAGAACATATTTGGTGCATGGAAGGACATCATCCATTGTTACAAAGTTTAGGTTTTCTTAAGTCTAATGTTTTAATTGAAATATCAATCACATTTGACCTTATTGTTTTATTTAATAAAAATTGCACATGCAGATGGTGATTTTGTTAGAATAATAAAATATTCTCTTAAGTTCCACTAGGATAGACACTTGAGTTTCCACTCCTCCATGTGTCTTAGTGGTATCTTCATCAGGTCTGATGAGTTGTTGTAATCCAACGACTCTCAATGATCAACTCTGCTATTTATACATAGTTGATCCTTGAAATAAATCAATCAGTTACACTCTTCCCTTCATCTTTTGTGTAATGCTTTGCATATCTATTATTGTGAAATTCTAACATGGTACCAGAGCAGGATAGATTTTGCAGGCATTCTCTCTTGAAGGTTCTAAGGATCTGGTTCACTTGTTTGGATTTTTATTTGACTAACTTGCTTGATTATAATGCAATAAGTTAGTTTTTTATCCATTTTTTTCTTAGCAAAATCTTCATTGTTAAAATATATGAATTGAAATTGTTTCATGCTTGAGAATTTTTTATTTTCAAAAAATATATTTCTCATTCCTCGTTTCAATTCATTTACTATTTTTTGTGGTCCAAAATAAAATTTTAAGCTGCATTTTATTTAAAGTTCGTAGACCAAATCTCCTTTTGGCGCTACGTTTCTTTTTTCGAGGCCCAAATTTTGATTTGGCTTGCCTCCATATACGTGGCTCCTCCTTTTTTTTTATCCATAGATTGCAATTAGATTTTATGGTTTTAGATTGCAATTAATATAGCTAAATCATGAATCCAGTTTGTCTATTAACCAAATACATTTTTTTTTTTAGCTTCAAGTGTAATTTCTTTAGGTACGTTAGGCTTGGCGCGCCACCCACACATGGCTTTTGACATCCTCCTTCATATCTTCAAATCTTCTCACTAGGTGTATCTGGATACGACACTCTCTAACGTGTCGCTCCTTATATTCTTCTCACCTGGTGGAAGAACAACTCACATCTCTATTGTTTTAACGTCTTTGGTTTCTAGCACTTACTTTTTTTAAAGAATAGTATTTTTCTAAAATATTTTGCAAGGAAATCAATTTTTAAAATTTAGCTTCAAGTGTGTTTTCTTCAGGAACGTTAGGCTTGGTGTGCCACCTACACGTGGCTCTTGACGTCCTCCTTCGTAGCTTCAAATTTTCTCACTAGGTGTATCTGGATACAGAGCTCTCTTTCGTGTCGCTCCTTATATTCTTCTCACTTGGTGGAAGAAAAACTCACATATTTTTTGTTTTATTGTCTCTCATTCCTTGCACATGCCTGATTCAAAGTTTAGAATTATTTTTATCTCTAATTTCTTCTGCAGGGAAGGTTCTTAAAACTCAACGTTTTCACACAAACCTCTATGAAAATCGAGCTCTCATCTCAAATTTTTTGCAGATAACTAAAGGTATATTATATATATATATGTTTACTTTATATTTTTTTGGGTCTATTGATTTTGTATGTGTAGGTAATGACTTCTGTTTCATTCATCCTCGCATCCTCGGTTCCTTGAAATCAAGGTAATATATTTTATATATTTCTATAGTCCATTTGGTTCGTTTGCGCAGGTGGTATTGTTTCATTCTTGGTGTCCTCAACTCTTAGGTTAGCTCTGCATGGATCAAACCAATGTCGCTACAGAGAAGGAAATATTTTTTTGAAGCCTATTCTAGAGGGAGTTTTCATCTCCCTGAGCGCCTCTTCCAATTCGATAAACCTGTATCTTTTTTTACTGCTCTCAATTCTGTTGAAGCGCGTCTCCTCTACTCCGAATAGGCTACCTCTTTATTTTTTGCCTATATTTTCTCAGGTCCCAAAAGACATTGTTTAAATTTATTTTTTTTCCTCCAAATATTTTTTTAAAAGGGTTATAAAAAACTTTGATTTCGAAGTATAAATTGGACTCCTCTTCAAATAGCCTTTTAAAGGGCCTTTGAAAATTCGTATTCAATTGTAACCAATAAATAATAAAATTTGGGGGGGGGAGGGGGGGTTTATGTGCAATTTAATGCACATTTGTGTCTCTTTAGGGGGGGTTGTATAATTGTTTCCTATCTTCTCCTAGTTTTTTTTTCTTTTAGGCATATTTATTTAGAGGTGTAATTAATAGATATAAAATATGCTTACACTCTAAAATAATTCTCCTATTTTGATTATCCTTTTAAGGGAATAACTAAATTTTTTTTAACAAGTAGATATTGTTATAACAATTTTTATCAAAAGGAGTTCTAGTTTCTTAAAAAAAAAAAAAAAATTTCTCTTCTTTAATGTTAACATATTTATTTCAAGAGTTCAGATTTTGAAATGTCACGAGCGGGAACAGGAGCGGGTGCGTCTGTGGACGATGGCGATGGAGATGACGGGAATGGAGGGTCGACGGGGATTGCTGGTCTGGCAACTTTGTCCTCGGGCCCTGCAGCTGGTGTTGGGCCTACTGCAGGCCCACTCAGCTTTTGTCACGGTGAAGACCCTAACGGCGTGGAGAAAATGGCTTCTGGTAACGGTAGGGTTTCAACCTCCTCTCCCTCCAAAACGTGACCGTGGTCTTTGTCCTTTGCGGATAAAGTCAGGTCCTCGACTAGAGCTTTCTCTTTTCAAACTCCTTTGCCTTTCTCTATTTCGGGCACTGAAGTTTCGTTTCCTAGCGAGGCTATGGAGCCACTAATATTTCAAGAGTCCCTCTCTCTGGTTGGGAAATTTGTCGGTGCCCGACCCGATATGGAAACTATCCGCGAATGGGCCCTTTCCAAATGGCGGTTGTCTGGAAGCATGGAGCTTGTGGCCTTTCCTAGGGGGTTCTTTATGGTAAGGCTAAACAATGCCCTCGACACCCAACGCATTCTCACTGGTGGACCTTGGTTTTTTGGTCGTCGATGCTTGTTTCTACGGAGATGGGGGGAAGATTTCGACCCTGAAACTCAGTCTATCAACATCGCCCCGATTTGGATCAAACTCCATGGGCTTCCCCCATAGTTTTTCTATAATGATGCTCTCAAAGGCATCACCCAACCGATTGGAGATTTAGTTGCCATCGACCCTGCCACCAGAGCAAGAACCAGAATGACCTATGCCCGTGTCTGTGTCATGGCTAATCTGGATTCGGTTCTGCCTACCTGCATCGGCATCAACGTCGAAAGCTTCAGAAGGCGTCAAGGAATCGAGTATGAGAACAAGCCTACTTTTTGTTTGGAGTGCAACTCCCAGGGTCACTTGGCTTCTCAATGCCCTTCCCAAAAAAAAGATATTCCCAGTGATTCTGGCAGGAAGAAGGATTCCCAGATTCCCAATGTTCAGAAAAAGGCTCCTGGCAGGGGCCGAGGCCGTTCTGCAGGCCCCCTAAATCATCTGCTCCCAACAACGTAAGTGCTCTGCCTTCTCGTACCAATCATTTTGCTCCTTTAGATAATCTTCCAACTAATGAGGACATCTCCAATGACCCTCCCATAGATCCAATCATCTCATCCACACCCACTGCGTTTCAGTCTCCCTTGTCCAAGGGTAAGGCTGCAATGACCTCCCCGCACTCACCCTCAGATTCTGGTCCCTCTCACCTTCCTCTTCCCTTCCCACCCCTTCCCCCGACTCAAAACCGTCCTCTTACCCTCTCCCCTGAGCCTGTTGCACTGCGCCAGTCTCCCCGCTCTCCATCCCCCCATAGGCCTGTTCCTGGGACCAACACCACCGTTATTCTTCAATCTTCCAGCCCTCTGAAATCTCCCATTTCTGCCCCCAAAGCTGATGTCAACAAAGAACAGAGAAGGGGAAGACCGTCCAATGCAGAAAAGCTGGCCAAAGCAGCTGAGCTTGAAGCGGCTGATGGTTCTGTGCCTTCCTCCTTGGGTCCTACTTTCGAACAACCCATTCATCAAGATTTGGATGAGGTTAGACCTAAACTTACTCTGTCTCAAGGGAGAGGCAGAGGTCGCAAAGCAAATCCCAAGTCAAATCGATGAAGTTTGTCTCCTGGAATGTCAGAGGCCTCAACGGATCTGCCAAACAGAGGACTGTCAAGTCGGTGAGAAAAAACCTAAAACCAAATATCATGTTTCTTCAAGAATCAAAACTGGATGAGAACAGCAGCAATCAAGTTTGCAAACTTATCTGGGAAAATAGCAATTTTGTCTCTTGCCCCTCCTCTGGGGCCTCAGGGGGCCTCCTTTGTTTGTGGGATCCGACAACTATTGAGGGGAGAGTCCTTTCAGTCTTTGACAGAACCATCAACATTTTGTTCACTAACAAAGTCACCAACCTTCAATGGATTGCCACCAATGTCTATGGACCAAACAGTCCTGTCAACAGAAGATTGTTGTGGGATAACATTACCGCAATGCGCAACAACTTTCCTGACTTTCCTTGGATGCTCTGTGGCGACTTCAATTCTCCCCTTCACCTGTTTGATAAGCAAGGAGGCAATCCGATCACTAGCCGTTGCATTGAAGATTTCAGCGATTTTGTCAACCTCAATGAGCTTATGGACTTACCGCTCCAAGGATCCAACTATACATGGAGCAACAGACGGGCGGGCATTCATCACATCCAAATTTGGCTTGATAGATTTCTCTTGTCCAAAGAACTCATTCCTATTTTTGGTGATGCCAGGCTGCATAGCCACCCAAAAATTGGATCTGATCACAACCCTATTATTATGGATTGTTCCCGACCCCAGAAAACCTTTAAAACCCCTTTCAGGTTTGAAAAGATGTGGCTCACTCATCCAGATTTAGGTCGGTGTATTCGACAATGGTGGCAGCAAAACCTTTGTCCAAACCCCCTCTTGAATCTGTTCCTCAAACTCAAAGCAGTCAAACTCAAGCTAAAATCTTGGAACAGGGAGGTTTTCGGCAACCTTTTTAGTGAAAAAACTTCTGCTGGATGAGCTCAAAAGGGTGGAAAATCTGATTCAAGAAGGGGATCAGAGGGTTGAAACTTTCATGGAAGAAAAATGCCTCCTTTCAAACCTTCACAATGTTTTGGCTAAGGAAGAGTCCTACTGGAGACAAAAATCCAGAAGCCTCTGGCTCAAAGAAGGAGACACCAACACGAAGTTTTTCCATGCTTCCACCTTGCGCCACAGAGGTTCTAATAAAATCTCAGAGTTGACCAAGGCTGATGGTACCATTGTCTCTGATATCCATGCCATCAGACAGGAAGCTGTGCACCACTTCCAAGAAATCTTAGGTCCAAGTGTTGACTGCCACCCCCGCACAACAAGTTCTCTGCTTCAGAACATTCCAATGTTGGTGTCTAACGATGATAATGAGAAACTGCTCCAATCCTACACTGAAGAGGAGATCAAAGATGCTCTGTTTGCAATGGAACCTGACAAGGCTCCTGGTCCTGATGGCTTTCCACCCCAGTTTTTTCAACACTTTTGGGATGTCGTGGGCCCTGATGTGGTTGCTACGGTTAAATTCTTCCAGAGAGCCAAAAATATGCCGAGAGAAGCCAATTCCACCTTCATTGTTTTAATTCCCAAGTCTAATGAGCGTGCTTCCCTCTCCGACTTCAGACCTATAAGTCTCTGTAGTGTCATCTACAAACTTATCACCAAAGTCATGGCAAACAGTGAAAGACATCCTTCCATCCATCATTGACCAATGCCAAGGCAGCTCGGTCAAAGGCAGATTCATTGCTGATGGAGTGATAACAGTCCATGAGTTGGCTCATTCGGCTTATAAAAACAAAAAACCCAGTATGTTCCTTAAGCTTGACATGAACAAGGCCTTTGATCGGGTTTCATGGAAATTCCTGTTTGAGGTCCTTGAGAAGTTTGGATTTCACAAAGAATGGGTTAAGATGGTTCGAGAATGTATCTCTACTGCTTGGTTCTCTGTTCTTATCAATGGTTCACCTGTCGGCTTCTTTCCAAGTTTTAAAGGCATTCGTCAAGGGGACCCCCTGTCACCCTTCCTCTTCATCATTTTGGCTGAAACTCTTGGAAGAACCCTTACTGCTGCCTGCAACAGTGGACTCGTCTCTGGGATCAAACCTGCCTCAACTACCAAGGCCATTTCCCATCAGCAGTTTGTAGATGATACTATTCTTTCCTCTCTGGCTTCTGTCCCCGAAGCAAAAATCATTAAGAACATCCTTGACTCTTATGAAGAGGCGGCGGGCCAAAAAGTCAATTACCGCAAAAGCAAGCTATACTTCCTCAATACTCCCATCCATAGGCAAAACAGGATTGCTGAGATCCTTGGGTGTATCATTGGGAGCCTTCCAACTACTTATCTCGGATTACCGCTTTTCCATGGCAAATCGGTCTCGGCTATGTGGAACCCTGTTCTAGATCGTCTCAACAAGAAACTTGCAGGATGGAAAAGTTCAATGCTCAGTCAGGCAGCCAAAGCCACTCTGGTCCAGGCTTGCCTGCAAAGTATTCCTATTTTTTTCTATCTATCTTCAAAGCTCCAGCTTCCATCTACCAAAGAATTGAGCAAATTCAACGTAGATTCCTTTGGGCGGGAAACGAAAACAAGAACAAATTTTCCCTTGTTGCCTGGGACAAGGTTTGTTCCAAGAAAAAGGATGGAGGTCTCGGCTTCAGGGACATCAAGCGGATGAACATGGCTCTCATTGCCAAACAGTCCTGGAGACTTACCATCAATGAAAAAGCCACCTGGATTGACATCATCAAAGCTAAGTACCTTCATCAGGTTCCCTTTCTTGGAGAGCACTACCTTCCTGGCGGATCTCATTTCTGGAATGGTGTCACTAAATCAAGGAAGATCATCATGGAAGGTTTAAGGTGGTGTCTTGGAAATGGAGTGGCCATTCATTTTTGGGACGATCCTTGGATCCGTGACAAACCTCTCAGTCAAGATCCTCATCTTGCTATGCTCAAGACGGTGACCGAAGCTACCTTTGGAGATAAGGTGTGCCATTTCATCAACCCAGGTACTACAAGACCCGAATGGAAACAATTGGCTTTGAATGGGCCTAGACTTATCACCGAGGCGCTTAGACGGCTTCAAAACTTACTGAGGAGCTGCATAATCCCTAGCTCTCACAAAGAAGACTCCATGGTTTGGAACCTTGAAGATTCTGGGCAGTTCACTGTTAAATCTGCCTACTACAGCCAAGAAGCTCCCAGTGATGGCCGTGACTCCACTAATCTGGTCTGGGTTCCCAAGATCATTCCCAAGGTTAAATTCTTCTGTTGGTTGGCCATCCAAAATAGAATCCTCACCACTGACAATCTGATAAACAGAGGGCTTCTCATCCCCAATTGGTGCATCCTGTGTAAAAATGCCTGTGAGTCTACTGAGCATGTTTTTCTGGAATGTCCCTTCTCCCTTGCAGTGCTCAACCAGGTTTTCAACACTTTTGCCATCTCCGTAGCCCTCCCTCATTCCATTCCCCTCCTTTTTCAATAGTGGCCCCGGCCCTTCAAAAGCAGTCAACTCAAATTCATGTGGCAAGCGTGCCTTCACATTTTCCTGTGGCAGATTTGGCTTGAGAGAAATGCTAGAATTTTTCAAAACCTTGCCAAGGATAAGAAGATTGTTGTTGCCAAAATCTTGGCCCTTGCTACGGAGAATGCCTCTCTCGTCTCATCGTCCAAACCTCCCCCTCCTGGACTTGAATTGGATCTAGCAAATCATTTCAATCTTCTCAATTTTTTTGCAACACCCCGCACTTCTGTTGATAGGTCTATTATCAAGTGGGTCTTTCCTCCTTCTGGGTGGCACAAGCTCAATTTCGATGGCGCAGCCAAAGGCAACCCTGGAGCGGGGCGGAGGTGGAATTCTCAGAAATCACAGAGGAGAAATAATTTTGGCCTTTGCTCAGAACTTAGGAATTCAGTCCAACAATATGGCCGAGGCTCGGGCCTTGTTCCAAAGCTTGATTCTCTTGGAAGGCTTGTCTATCAATAAACTCATCATAGAAGGAGACTCATTGCATTGCATCAACTGGCTCAAAGGAACCTCTGTGCCTCCCTGGGCCCTTGTTTCCATCTTCGATGAATGCAAGACACTAATTGGTGTCTATCCAGAATTAATCATTCAACATCAATACCGGGAAGGAAACAAAGCTACGGACTGGCTTGCTAATAAGGGAGTTGACGCAACAGACATTTAGGTCTAGAGAGATTCCTTTCCAATCGGTCTAAGGGACGTTTCTTCAAGTTCCAATGTTTGCACAATGTGAGTGGGTTACTGGTCTTCGGGTTTTTCGGCTACGTTTTGGCATCCTTGGGGCGCTTTCGCGTCATTTTTCTAAGTTGGTTGCAAAATCTCAGCTTGCTGCGTTATCCTTTTTGCTCAGGCCACGAGGTTGCTTTTTGTCGTGATATCGCGACACTTTTCTCTCCCTTTGGTGCGGTCTTCCAACTTGTCGCGATATCGCGACACCTTTTCTCTCCGGGTGCTTTTTTGCAAACTTGTCGCGATATCGCGACACCTTTTCCCTTCGGGTCCTTTTCGCAAACTTGTCGCGATATCGCGACACCTTTTCCCTTCGGGTGCTTTTTCGCAAACTTGTCGCGATATCGCGACACTTTTGGCCTTCAAGCACGGTCTTGCTTTTTGTCGCGATATCGCGACACCTTTTCTCTCTCCAACGGCGGTCTTCCATTCGGTCGCGATATCGTGACGGGTTTTCTCTCCAACGGCGGTCTTCCATTCTGTCGCGATATCACGACACTTTTTCTCTCGGGTGCCTTTGCGCAAACTTGTCGCGATATCGCGACACTTTTCTCTCTCGGGTGCCTTTGCGCAAACTTGTCGCGATATCGCGACATTTTTTTCTCTCCAAGGCGGTCTTCATTTTTGTCGCGATTTCGCGATGCTTTTTCTCTCTCCAACGGCGGGCTTCCAGGTTGTCGCGATATCGCGACCTTTTTTCTCTCCAACGGCGGACTTTCATCCTTGTCGCGATATCGCGACATTTTTTCTCTCCAACGACGGTCTTCCTTTTTGTCGCGATTTCGTGACACCTTTTATTCTTGGCAGCAGGCTTCCACTTTCGTCATGATTTCGGGGCTCATTTTCTATTTCGGCTACGGTCTGCATTCTTGTCACGATTTCGTGACACCTTTTCTCTTCGGCAGCGTTTTCAATTCTTGTAGCGATTTCGTGACTCCTTTTTCTTGTCGCGATTTCGTGACTCTTCTTCTCGACCGGCTCCAACCCTGCAACTTGTCGCGATATCGCGACACTTTGCAACATGTCGCGATATCGCGACTTCTTTCCTTCTTCGGCTCCGATGGCGATTCTTGTCATGATTTCGTGACTTCTTTTCTTCCTTCGGCTTCTACGGCGCTTCTTGTCGCGATTTCGCGACATCACCATTTTGGTCGCGATTTCGTGACACCTTCCCTAGGGTGGAGGTTTGCCAACATTCTATTCCTTTCTTCTTGGACCACCTCGGTCGATTTGGATTTATTGTAATCTCTCTTGTACAAGGTTCAGGGACCTTTCAAAACCCTTTCTACCAATAAAAAAAAAAATATTTATTTCAAATAAATATTGTAAGGAAGAGATTTTAACATTTTTCACTAAGGTGTTATTGTTGAAATATTAAAACACTCAACTTATTTTCATATTTGTTATGTTAAAATATTTCAAATTAATATTGTAAGGAAAAGATATTAAAATTTTTCTCACTAAGGTGTTATTGTTGAAATATTAAAAAAAATCAACATCTTTTTATATTTGTTATTTTAAAAAACATATAATTGTGTTTAAAATTAACATCTTCATCCTCAAAATATATTTACCTATGTTCCATGTATCATTACCACTAAAAAATTATATTTTCCCTCACATAAGGGCGGGTTTTTAGAGGCACTTGGTATAAAGGTCTGGCATATATTTTTCATTCATCCATTATTTCTTTTGGATATCCCCCTCACTTATAGTTTCCCTCTAGTAAGGGTAAGTTATGAGAAAATCCAAAGAAAAAATAGGTTGAATTCTCTGCATTTCAAGCCTACACCCCTTTACAAACTCTTCTCTATACTTATAGTTTCCCTCAAGTAAGGGCGAGTATTGAGAGGAACTAAGAGGAATTCGCAATTCAAAAGCAAAAAATACTCAAAACTCATTATAATTATAGTTTCCCTCTCGTTAGGGTGGGTATATTGAGTTATTTTAATATTGAAAAGCTTCATCGACCTTACCCTTTTGCATTAATATAATTTTTGAAGTTCTAAGGGGGGATATATTGGTTAATTAAAACTTCAAACCTTTTAAGATGATGAATTAAATTGAACCTCTCACCCCTCATAACTTTCACACTTGGAAACCTAAAATCTCAAATATTATATCTCAAAAAGGCCTTACTCATTTGTTAGAGGAAAAACAACTAGAATTTGAGAAAGAATATGAAATTTTTGTTCATAAAGGAAAAATGCACGAAACTATGGGTATTATTAGCTCGAATGTTCATGAAAGTTTGTGGTTTCACATTATGGATTGTAAAACTCCTCATGTAAGTTGGGAGAAACTGAAGACATTGTTTGGAAAAGTAGATCAGATGAGATCAATGCAACTAGAAGCAGAACTAACATCTTTGTCTCCTAAAGATTTTAGTAGTATTTTTGACTTCCTCACTAAGTTCAAAAAATCCTCACTCAATACAAAGGCAATGGGAAGACTAAGACTGAAGAGGAATGCATTTATCTAATCCTTTCTAAGCTAAATGGTGTTTTTCAAATCTTTTCTACAACCTTTATATCTACCAAATATGCTCTTGGTACAACCTTTAAAATACCTTCTTTAGAAGAATGTTGTGATAGATTAACTAGGGAAGAAAACAAACTTGCTAGATATGAAATATCTTCTTCTTCCTCTTCCTCTAAAGCCTTAGTATCATCCACCTCTTCTAAAGAAAAATTGAAAAGAAGGAAAAGACCCCCATAACATGTACTCACTATAAAAAGAATGGTCACTCTGCAAAACAATGCTAGAAAATATTACATCAAGTAGAGGCAACTATAAAAGATCAAAATATAGACAATAAAAAGAAAATAGGAAAAGCCCTTAATGTTCAAGGAAAAACCTCCAATTCTTCCTCTAATTTTTAGGTCCTAGATTTTGGAGCTACTCATCACATGACTGCTTCAGATAAGTCTTTTTATTCTATCTCCTCTAGCTCTACTTGTAGCATAGAAGTGGGTGACTCTTCCTTTATCCTTGTCAAAGGAAAAGGGGACATAACCATTGGTGGTGGCTCTATAAACAATGTACTCTATGTTCCAAACATTGCCACCAATCTTCTCTTCATATATCAGATTTGTACTTTTGGAAAGGGGAAAATTGTTCTCAGGGTTATGCATAAGGGATTGGACTTAAAATGTACTTGTAAAAAAATAGCAAATCCTAATCAAAATCAAGGTGAAACATGGAGAATCCTAAGCAAATCAAATCGAGCATCTTCACACCAAAAATTGGGGTATTTGAAGCCCTAAAATGTAAGATCATATTTGGGGCCACCTTTGACCTATTAAATCATCTTATAACTTCCTAAAATCACCACCACTAGATCAGGCTTGAAAAGATATTTCCAACGAGTATACATATGCCTATGTTTAACTATATATTGTGGTGAATTGACCCTAAGAAAAAATTGGTCCTAAAAATTTTAGGCAAATGGGCCGACATCGAGGGGCCTCATATTCACCAATTTCCAATTTTAAAAATCCTAATATTAGCCCATTTGGTGAATATTCGCCACTATGCATAACCCTTATTGTTCTCTTCTCCCCAATATAAGTTGACATAAGAGACTTCCAAGATCCTCATTATCTTATAGCCAAAGTAAATATCGATCATAACTCTCGTCTATTTCACTTCAAAGGCTTCCAAAATCCAGAAGGAGTCTCCTATTTTGTGTCTCATGGAGATCTTAAAAGTCAAAATTGGCATGAAAGGTTTGGTCATCTTAGTTACAACTACCTAAAGGATTTGAGCACCCATGATATGGTAACAGGTTTACTCCAAGTCTCTTCTAGTAATGGATTTTGTCATGGATGTGCTCTTAGAAAGCAACATCAATATCCTTTCCACCCAAGTAGTTCTCCAAAAACCTCATACCCTATAGATTTAATCCATAGTGACTTAATGACATTTCCTAAACCATATTTCAAAGGAGCAAAGTATGCTCTAACATTTATTGATGATTTTTCTAGAAGGTCCTGGGTCTACTTTTTGAAATATAAAAGTGATGTTTTATCCCACTCTAAAGTTTTTAAAGCCTTAGTTGAAAATTAGGCATCTTACAAAATCAAGAAGATTCGCACTGATAATGGGGGAATACTGCAGTAATGAGTTCTCCATATTTATTTCAAGTCATGGTATCATTCATCAACATTTTGTATCCCATAATCCTCACTAAAATGGCATTGCAGAAAGGAAAAACCGAACCCTAAAAGAGATGGCAAATTGTATGCTCCATTCAAGAGATCTTCCCAAAAAAATTGGGCATAAGCTATTAACTGTGCAAATTATATTTAAAATCACACATCTCATAAATCTCTTGACCATTTAACTCCTGAAGAAGCATGGTTTGGCTCAAAACCAGATGTTTCCTACTTCAAGATCTTTGGGTGTACTGCATGGGCTCACATCCCAAAGAATAAAAGGAAGGCTCTTGATAAGAAAAGCAAAAATCTCATCTTTATCGGTTATTGTGAAGAGTTGAAAGTATACATGCTTCTTTATCCCTCAACTTATGAGGTTTTCTTTCATATGAATGTCCAATTTGATGGAACATTCCGTCAAAAAAATCCTCAAAAGCCCTCTTTCTCCATTGAGCCTTCTCCTATAGTAGAACCTCAATATTATGAAGATCCAACTCTTGAAGTTAACTTGGTCATTGATAATTAAGATGAAGAACCTATAACTCCATCTCAATGTCTTTCAACTCCTTCACCTCCTTCCTCTATGACAAAATGGGTCCGCACCATTGTTAAAGAAGCTACTCCTTACATCCAAAATCTTTCTTCAACTATATCTTCCAATCCCATAGGCATTGGTCTTGTATGTCAATCTATTTCCTCTGATCCTCAATCCTTCAAAGAAGCCTCAGGTATTAAGGAATGGGATGATGCCATGGAAAATAAATTTTCTTCCTTGATAAAAAACAAGACATGGGATTTAGTTCCCTTACCTAAAGGAAGGAAATTAGTTCGTTCTAAATGGATCTTCAAAACCAAATATGGGCCTAGTGGAGAAATAGACAAACACAAGGCTCGTCTTGTAGTGAAAGGTTTTTCTCAAATTGAAGGTATTGATTATGCAGAAGCCTTTCCTCTAGTTGCTAAAATGGATTCTGTTAGATTGGTTCTTGCTCTAGCTACTTCCCATAAATTGCCAATATATCAAATGGATGTAAAAAGTGCTTTCTATAGACACCAAAATAGCACCAATCCGATTATGTGACTACAAGCACTGATCGAATTGGAATAAATACCCCCTAGGGTAGCCTGCAGAGGTTAAACAGTGGTCCTAACCACTCCCAAATCAGTTTTGACTGGTCGAAGGTCAATTTGGCACCTTCTAAGCACTTTTCTCCCTATTCTTCCCACCCTAGACAATTAGAATCCTATTTGCCCCACCCCGAGACAATTAGCAGCAATCGCTCCAGGGTGGGACGATTAGTAGGTTTGAATGGCAAAAAGTCAAGCCTTGACAAATTGCAGCCCAAATCCGCCACCCAAATTCACCTTCAAGGAATGCAATTGTGGGGAATGGTCTCAAATCAGAGAAAGAGACTTCAGTAAAGCATACCATAATCATGGAGGCTCTAAATAAGGGAGGAATATTCTCTCCCTCCAAGAGGCATGGTGAGCCAAGTGGTGCCCTCGCATGCGCATTCAAAGGAGACCCTTAGGTATATAAAAATGGAGCCTCCTCACCCCAAAGAAGAATATAGCTTGAGCATTTGGAGCAATGAAGTGCTGCCAAATTGTACCCCCATTCCTCTTTGTGCTTCCTACATCCCTAATTTCTCTTTTGGAAGAGAGGTTATCGGGTGAACACTAGGAACGCAATCCAGATCCAAAACCCAAGAAATAAACCACAATACCAAACCAAACTCATCGACACAACCCCCTAGGAGGTTTTAGACCCATTCCACTTGGATTGGTGCCAAAAATAGGCCCCAAACGGTGGGCATCCTGCCCTCGAGCACCCCCCGCACTGTTGCAGTCCTAATCGCCCCACCCGAAGTGATTAGAAATTTGTGCATGATTTATTTACTATTCTTTTTGAATTATGTTTTATCTTATGTACTTATGCTACTATCAAATTTTCATTGCTTTCTGACATGATTTGACCTTGTTTTTATCATTTTATGCGTTTACTAACCTACAGGAAGCACCTTCAGATACAGGACAATATGGGAAGAATCTGCAAAATCTAACCTTCTGGGTCATCTCAAAATGCCCCTTTTAGTCTAACCCCAATTTTGTAGGAGTTTTGGAGTCCTCTGGATAGGACATTTGCAAGGTCAGTTTTGCACATTTTGTGACAGTCCCCAACGTCCCACCCCAGAGCGATTAGAAACCTGTGGATGATTTCCTGACTATTATTTTTGCAATGTGTCCTTGATGATGTCTCCATGCCTCTGTCAAATTTTGAATTCATTATGACATGTTCTGACCATCATTTCATTCCTTTATATATTGACTAGCCGGAGGCTTTAGGGATTGCATGTTTTCCTATATCCGCATATGCTATTAACTATTTGTTATTTTTATGTGCATAGGATCTCACCACCAAGAACACCAGAGGAACATCAAGGAATGACGAACACATGGACACAAGCGGTGACAACTTTTGGCCTGCCCATTTCGAATGTGGGCATGCGGAAGACACTGGAAGCGTACCATCCATTGATGTAACGAACTGTATCAAATGTTCTGAGCCCTAGAGAGGGGGGACACATTGTAAATGGATTAAAAGCAAACATTAATAAAATATTTCCCACTTTGTTTTTCTCACATATTGTTTATACATCATTCCCTTCATGCATTGGTCTTCGCATTTCGTAGGACTTAGCATCTGTATCCATTTTTATTTGCATCACATCAGTACATTGTCCTTCTACATTCGCTTTCAGTGGTGATCATGGTGGGACCCTATCCCTTGCTATTAAGATCAATTTTTTGATCCAAATTTTGTGGTTTTTCTTTGCAGGTGTTATTCATTCAAGCACTAGACTGCTACTCGTGCCACCCCGGGACGAATACGCATTCGTCCCACCCTGTGACAAATGCAGACCTGCTATTTGTCCCACCCCGAGAAGATTAGATCTCTATGCATTTTTTGAGCAGAAAATCAGGGGCATATGGTTTAGACAGAGAAGAGGTAGGCCTTCTGAACATCCTCTATGTTTTTCTACTTTCTATTTCTGCAATTTTTTGTTTTCTTTTCTTTATTTTCAGACACTTGCATAGAAAGGTTAAGTAGTTTATTTTCCTTTATTGCAATAAAAAATAATAATAAAAACATAGAGTAAATTAAATGGAAGGAACTTGATTAGGAAGGCATTTTTCTCTGGTTTTCTTGCATGATACTTGCACAAGTGGCAAGTCCTCATTATAGGTTTCAGTTCTAGTTAGGTTTTGTGATGCAGGAGCATCCAATGGCAGCAGAGCAATCTTGCATCAACCAAATTTTTCTAAGTGTTTTGCAAAGAAAAATATGTGTTGTGATATCACGACCAAAAAAAGAGAGAGAAGATACAACGGATAGAAAGTCGCGAAATCAAGACATGTCGCGATTTTGCGACATGTCGCAAAATCGCGACCAAAGCAGGGAGCAGAAGACGTGGAGGACATAATATCACGAAATAACGACCAAAGCAGGGAGTAGAAGGCACAGAGGATAGAATTTCATGAAATCATGACATGTCATGATTTCATGACATGTTGCAAAATCATGACCAAATTCGAGAGCAGAAGGCACGGAGGACGGAATGTTGTGAAATCGTGACATGTCGCGATTTCATGACATGTCATGAAATTATGACCAAAGCCGAGAGCAGAAGGCACGGAGGATGAAATTTCATGAAATCGTGACCAAATCTGAAGAACAAAAGCATGATAGAGAAACGTCACGATTTCACGACATGTCACGAAATCATGACCGAAGCTGAAGAACAAAGGCGCGATAGAGAAATGTCGTGATTTCATGATATGTCATGAAATCGCGACCAAAGCTGAAGAATGAAGGTGCGATAGAGAAACATCATGATTTTGTGACATGTCACGAAATCATGACCGAAGCTAAAGAACGAAGGCATTATAGAGAAATGTCGTGATATCGCGACATGTCACGATATCGTGATCGGAGCAGAAGAATGGAGGCACGATGGAAATACATCGCGATATCACAACCAAGGCAGAAGCAATAAGGCATGAAGGAAAGAATGTAGTGATATCGCGACATGTCACGATATCACATGTCATGATATCATGACCGAAGTAGGAGAGAGAAAGCATAGAGGAGAATTGTCACGATATCACAACATGTCGTGATATTGCGACCAAAAGAAAAGCATGCACTCCAGGATTTCATAAATGCATTCCTTCATGCATGACAAGCTAGCGATAGTGAAGCAGCAATCTCAGAAGAAGATCCTGCTGAACAGGTCGGCCACTCGTGGATGGGAAAATGAAGTATCAGTCTCATAGGAAGATTCCAACAAGCATGTCAGCCACTCGCACACTATATCGAGAGATGCATTTATGGCAACTAGTAACGAAGCAGCAGTTCCAGAAGAAGATTTCGATGGTTATGGTAGCCAATCGCGCACCTCACCCAGAGTCCCATCAATACAACTTTCCAGTATTGAGCTAGGTGGCAGTTGTAGATTGTGGAAATTTTGAAAACACAGAGGGTCGGGGCCTCGATAAAAACCTAGGAATTGTAATGAGAAAGGGTTGGCTTACGACAGATTGTTGTTGTATGTTTACTATAAATTCTTCTAAAGCTATACAATGAGAAATTTGGCTCTTGTTTCTTTGTCCTCTATTATGTGCTAGATCTGTTCTCCATCAAGTGGTATCAGAGCCGAAAGTTCCTGAGTGTGCAAGCAGATCATCGAAAGTGAGGCAATTTACACCAAGATCTATGGAAGGGCTTGTGAGAGGAGTGAGCAGAATGCCTCCAAGAAGAAACCCTGGTGGTGGGAGAGGCATAGCGGCAGTAGAAGATGTCTGAGTCTTGCAGAGGCAAGTTCAGGCCCTGCAAGAAGAGCTACGTAGACGATTGGAGCCAAGAAGAGATGAAGGTAGTGAAGAGGAAGATGAAGAAGAAGAGGGCCAGCTTGAGGAAGAAGAAGTAGTAGATCCTGCACAAGCTAGACTATACAAAGCCATATTCTAGATTGGGAAGAGGCCGAAGATGGAGGTTTCCACGTATTCTAGGAACCTTGATCCAGAGGAATTGATCGACTAGATCAACGATCTGGAAGAGTACTTTGAGTACGAGGAGGTTGAGGACCCTGATAGGGTTAGATTCGCTAAGACCAAACTGAAAGGTCATGCCAGCATATGGTGGAAGGAAGTACAGCTGGAGCAAAATAGAAGAGGAAAAGAGAGAATAACAAAATGGGAGCAGATGGTAGAAAAGCCAAAGAGGCAGTTCATCCTTGGTGATTATGAGTTAGACCTGCTAAAGAAAATGCAAGGTTTGAGGCAATCAAGCAAGTCTGTAAAATAATACACAGAGGAGTTTCATAAAATTATGATCAGAACAGGCCACTCAAAGGCCAACAAGGAGAAGGTAGCCCATTATATTAATGGGTTACGAGCAAGTATTCAAGAATAATTAAGTCTGGTTAGGATGACCACCATAGAGGACACTTACCAATTTGCCCTAAGAGTTGAAGAAAAGATCAATAGGAGGTTTGAGAACAAGCAAAGAGGAAGAGGTCATGGCGGAAGAACCGACGGAAGGACCAATGGAAGATGAAATGAAGATTCTCAGAAGAATGGAGAAGGTAGCAGTAATCAGGAACAAAGGGGAGAAAATACCTACCGCCCCCATAATCAGAACAATGATTACCGAAGGGGAAGGGGCAGAGCTGGACGTGGCCATGGAAGAGGAAGATTTTGTGGAACCTGTTTCCAATGTGGAGAAGAGGGACATCACCAATATGAGTGTCCACAACAATAAGAAAGGACTAATAGGAGGTTGGAAGGTAATGCCAGAGCCACGGTCACTGAAGAAGGTGCTGGATCTGAGCACTCTAAAGAAGCTAAGAAAGGAGAAGTACTGATCACAAGGAGAGTCCTACTGAATGAGGAGGGGGATGCAGATCAGAGGAAAAGCTTATTTTGCACAAGGTGTAAATGCACGGGTAAGATTTGCAATATCATTATTGACAATGGTAGCACATATAACCTAGTTTTATAAGGAATGGTTACAAAGCTACAACTAGAGAGGAAGAGACACCCGCATCCATATTGGATCGCGTGGTTACAGAAGGACCATAGGGCTTTGGTCAGTGAGCAATGCCTAGTAAAATTTAATATTGGGAATTGCCATGATGAAGTCCTATGCGACATCCTACCCATGGATGCTTGCCATTTGCTATTGGGAAGGCCATGGCAATTTGACAGGTGCACGGTTCATGATGGCCATACCAACACCTACTCCGTAACAAAGAATGGAGTTTGCCATAAGCTAAAACCCTTGAAGGAGGTGGACGAAAAGGTATGTGGCAGTGCCAAAATTTGCTTAGTTGATGGGAGAAAATTTTTAGATGGTTTGAAGCATGAACATATGTGTTATGCATTAATTCCTAGAGTTAGGGAGAAAGAATGCAAAGATACCCCAGCAGAAGTCCTAGATCTATTGGAGGAATTTCCAGATATTATATCTGATAATGTGCCTGAGGGTTTACCCCCAGTAAGGAAGATCAGTCACCATATAGATTTTGTGCCAGGATCGAGCTTGCCCAATAAAGCTGCACATAGAATGACGTCTGTAGAAACTGAGGAGCTAAACAGGTAGGTCCAAGAGTTGTTGGAGAAGGGACTGATTTGGGATAGCTTGAGTCCATGCGCAGTGCCTGCAGTGCTAGCACCAAAGAAATATGGAGAGTGGAGAATGTGTACAGACTCTCGAACCATCAACAAGATCACAATAAAATACAGATTTCCATTGCCAATGATGGATGACATAATGCACTGTTTGAGTGGAGCCAAGTACTTCACCAAGATTGACCTCAAGAGTGGTTACCATCAAATCCATGTCAGAGAAGGAGATGAGTGGAAAACAGCCTTCAAGACCAGAGAGGGTTTGTATGAGTGGTTGGTCATGCCATTTGAACTAACCAACGCACCAAGCACATTCATGCGACTGATGAACGAGGTACTGAAAGAATTTTTGGGAAAATTTTTCATTGTCTATTTAGACGACATTTTAATATTTAGCAGAACCTTAGACGAGCACCTGATGCACACCAAAAGGGTTTTTGAGAAGCTGCGGGAGGAGCAGTTATTAATTAATCTAAAAAAGTGTAATTTTGTAAAGGAGTTAGTGTACCTGGGATTTGTCATCTCAACAAAGGGTCTAAAAATAGACCCAAAAAAGGTGAGAGTTATCATCGAATGGCCTACTCCGAGAAGCACAACTGAGGTAAGATCATTTCATGGCCTAGCAAGCTTTTATAGAAAATTCATTAGAAATTTCAGCAGCATTTGTGCACCCCTTACAGAAACAATGAGAGGGGATAAGAAAGAATTTAAGTGGACCTTAGGAGCAGATAGGAGCTTTGATATGTTGAAGAAGAAGGTCATAGAGCAACCTGTTTTGGCACTTACAGACTTTAACAAGGTATTTTAGGTAGATTGTGATGCCAGTGGTAGTGCCATAGGAGTCAGTATCGAGTCAGGAAGGTAGACTTGTGGCTTACTTTAGTGAGAAACTCGATGATGCTAGGAAGAAGTATTTAGTTTATGATCAAGAGTTTTATGCTATAGTTCAAGCTCTAAAGAAGTGGAGGCATTATTTGTTGCCAAAAGAGTTTGTTCTATTTACTGATCATCAGGCCTTACAATATATTAATAGCCAAGCGAAACTGAATCAGAGACACTTGAAGTGGGTTGAGTTTCTCCAAAGTTATACCTTTGTGTTGAAGCATAGAAGCAGAAAGTCAAATAGAGTTGCAGATGCCTTAAGTAGAAGGCAAAATTTGCTGATAGAAATGACGGTGGAAGTGGTAGGATTTGAAGAACTAAAGGGTTTGTACCCTAAAGATCCTGATTTTACAGAAGCCTGGAGGGCTTGCTTGGCACCTGTTACTTTGGACAAGACAAAGTGGTTGGATTTTCTAATCCAAGATGGAATTTTGTTTAGAGGAAGTCAATTATGCATTCCAAGGAGTTCCATGCGAGAAAACCTAGTCAAGGAGAAACACAGCGGAGGACTGGCTAGACACTTTGGTCGGGATAAGACCATTGCCCTGGTGAGTGAGAACTACTATTGGCCGCAACTACAGTAAGATGTGAAAAGGTTTGTGCAAAGTTGTAGAATATTCCAGATGGTGAAAGGTGTGAGGCAGAACACTGGGTTGTATCAGCTGTGTTGTGGTTGATCCACAACACACCCCAAAATTGGGGACCCACCTTTTTGCAGGCTTGCAGAGAAGAATCTCGGTGACCCAGATGCTAAAATTGAAGAAAAGAGAAAAAATGCCTAA
>JAQPPZ010004926.1:0-31333 GCA_028583015.1 Wollemia nobilis
TGAGTGATTGTTTGACTAGAGTTTGTTGAGCCTAGTCAAGTGGATGTGTGAAGTGATTGTTTAAGTTCTATAAAATAGACTATTCTATATTCTCAATTGATTGGAGAAAGTGATTGAGCATTGAGGTGAATGTGAAGCATATTGAGATGAGTGCAAAATTGACACACATTTTATGTAAATATTATCTATTTTCTATCTGTAAAATTATGAAAGTAAATGTGTTTTAATGATTATTTTTACCTTATTTATGTGATTTATCAGTAAATTTGATAAATGAGGTTAAGATGATAAATGATCATATTTTACACAAATTGTGCAAAGTTTTTGTATGTTTTTGGCAGGTAATATTACAACAAAGTACATGTCATATATTGAAGAAATGATGAACAAACATCGAGGAGACACGTGGAAGGGCACTACGAAAGGGTGCTACAGAAGGGCATTACGGAATGGCACTAAGAAAGGGTGTTACGAAAGCCTGGAAAATTATATGAAAAATTTTATTTCAAAAATGTCACCTATGCTACAGCCTGGTCAAATACCACGTGGGCAGCTGAAATAATCAAGCACAAGAGGGTTCAAATTCCATATAGGCATTAGAAGAATCAAACATGGGTGAATCATCATTTATTTTGGACATGAATTTGTTATGATATTTTCTATAACAATACATGAATATTTGTAATAAATGCATACTTCCCTAAAAGAAAGAATCAAAGCCGTAGAAAAAGTCTAAATCAAGGGTTGTATTGTTACATAGTTATCCCACAAAGTCAAAGTTAGTATTATGTTATAATTAGTTGCCACTTGGACCAATTAGAATATTTATTGAGTCCAAGTATTTTAGGAGATGTGTTAATTTAGATTATTCTTGTTAGAATAAAGTTGTTGCGTGATCAATTCCAAACCATATGGAAGAAATATGGGGAGTTATGTTCGGAATTATCAGAGTGACAGTATATATTTACATACGAGGCCTTTGCAAAGGCCTAGTTGGATGGTGAGCGAATGGAGAAATATCTGTAATCTATGATTATTCTTGATGTAATATTTTCTATGCAATTCTAAAAGTTGGATGCACAACCATGTACGTTTAATTTTCAATAATAAAGTAGTAGCAATATTTTCTTCAGGATATGGTAACTGTGTTTTATAATTATTTTATATTTTGCTTGCTTTGGTAATTTTTATTTCGTTTATTCTCTTGTAATTATGAAATAATTAAAAATTAGATTAATTAAATGAGAGTCGATTACTGAATAGAGAATAGGGGAAGGGCTTCACACAACCTTTTGGAGGAAGGGCCCACTACAAAAGGTTAGTCCCTAATCTCTTCCCCCTGGTAAATGGAGTTAGATTGTAGAATAAATTTTAAAACATAAAATTAATTAAATTGCATAAAAAAATGATTAATAATTATATTATGCATCATTAAATAATTCGTGGATCCACATATACTCATATATAATAATTCATAAATTGCATATTTTATTTTATTTTATTTTTCGTAAACTTTAATTTCTGCAACACATGAAACCAGAAAGAGATATGAACTAAGCTTAGTATTAATTACTACGGTACAATCTATACTGGATTGCTACTCTTTAAATCTAACCTGGATTAACTTGGATTAACAAAATTAAATGTAAGCTACTACAACTGATCATTTTGGTACCATTAGCAGGGAGAGTAGCATCATAGTGGTTAGTCAAAAAAGTTATTTGGCAGTGCAAAGCAAGAGGACTTACTTGTATGTGCAAAGGGGTATGTACGAGACCTTGGTGTGCATGCGAGTCAGAGTGGACCATAGATGGTTCCAACAAGCCCCGCATTTCGATGTTGCCAAGTTTATTTTTTATAAAGGTTTTATTTTTACTGCTTTCATAAATTAAAACTTTATTTCCTGTAAATTTATTTCCTGCAAATTTCAATTTCTACAATTTCCTTGCTTTGGGTAATTACTATTATTAATTTGATTTAGGACCTATGAAAAAGAATAGGAAGTAGGTGAACGCTAAAAACAACCTACTATTGTTTTAGGATATTGTTTTTGTTTTATAGGAAGTAGTTAGGTTGAGTGACACAACTGTAATGAAATCCCTCCTAATAATCAAAATAATAGTAGAAAGTTATATTTTACTTCAGCAATTTTACTTCTAGTAAAAATTTACTTTCCAAGTACTTTTATTTTTTCCCTAATTATGCTGAAATTAGTTGTATAAACGCATCTAATTTTAGTAGCATTAGGACTGTTTAGTAATTTTAAATTTATTTCTTTTCTATTGTGTTAAGAGTATTTATAAGTTTTGAAATTTATATTGAAACTTGGTAGAGAGTAGGATTGAAACAGAAAAATCAAAACCTAAATAGAAAATTAATATATATATATATATATATATATATATATAAATATATTATATATATATCATTCATTCAAGGAGATAAGAATTAAATTATTATGAATCTGTGTTTTTGGGAGGGAACAATGAAGGAGAGCGAAGGAGGATCCAGCGAGAGGATCCATGTGGCGGAATGCGGGAAAGGATCCATCCCATCGACAGGAGGCAGGAATACCAGTGAGGCGGACGGAGGTCGGAGGGGATCCAGCGGGGATGAATCAGTGCACCCGACAACAGAAGGTCAACAGGACGGATCGGAGAAGAAAGACAAGGACCCCCTAGACAAAGGAGGCCAAAGGGGGGCCCCCAACCCTAATGCGAGAGGATCCTATGCCCACATGGTGGCGAGCCATGCAACCCCAGACAACTGCTTTACCCAGGAACTATTTCCATCTGGCGAGGATTTGGACATCCCCGACGAGGTCCTGAATAGTTTTCTGGAATTCGAAAAGTTTACCCTAATTGGCAAGTTCATAGGAGGATGCCCAGACATGGAATCCATCCGCAAATGGGCTCTCTCCAAGTGGTGAATCTCTGGAAACATGGAGATTGTGGCACTAACCCGGGGTTTCTTTGCCATCATCCTGAACAACCGGGAGGATTACTGCAAAATCCTGGTGGGAGGACCATGGTTCCTGGGGCGCAGGAGCCTCTTTCTTCGGAAGTGGGGAAACGACTTCAACCCGGATACCCAAAACATCAACATTGCTCCGATTTGGGTAAGGCTTCCCAGCCTTCCTCTTCACTGCTGGCATGAAAATGTTATCAGAGGGATAGCACGGTCCATTGGAGAATTGGTCTCCATTGATCCCCCCACTAAAGCCCGGTCCAGACTGACCCAGGCTCGGTTCTGTGTGCTAGCGGACCTGGACTCCGAGCTCCCCTCCTTCATCAACCTACGGTCAGGATCAACCTTCATCAAGAGATAGGCCATCGAGTATGAGAACAGACCCACCTTTTGTTCTCACTACCGCACTCAGGGGCACCTCCAGACTCAGTGTCCAGCTACCAGGGGCCAACGAGCGGAGGAGCTGACCAAAGGATCCACATACCCTCGAGACTCATAGCTGGCGATGGGGGAGAAACATAAGAGGAATCCTCCTCCCATTGACCAACTCTCGATGAAGCCCAAACCTGACTCGGGCAGACAACAAGCTCAAGAGGAGGAACAAGATGGGTCTATCAAGCAGTCAAAGCAAGGTTCACAGCAAGGAGGAAACTCCCTTTAGGAAAAGGAGCATCGAGAGGTGGGTTCAAGCCTTCCACCCCAAGATGAAGTAGAGGAACCGAATTCCTAGGTACAAATCTCTCCCATCACTAACTCCTCGTAATCCCTCATGGAAGATTATTTGCTAGGCAATAAGAAAACCTCACCCCATCCAGAAAAGGGGGAGTTTCCTTCTCATCATCATGAAAAAGGGGATCCTCCCTATCAGGAAGGGTCAGCCCTAGGAACACCAAAAGCAGGAAACAATCGATGGATTTTGGCAATGAGAGGAAAAGAGGAAGACCTCCTGGCAAAGATCAGAGAGACAAAGAAACAATGGAGGATGTGGCGAATGGGACCCAACTGTTGCTATTTTTGGATGATTCGGACACTCAGTGGGATGAAGCACAAGGAACCAAACCCCCTTCCAGATGGTGAAGGGAGGCAAGAAAACCTCCAAATCATCAAGATGAAGGTTCTCTCATGGAATGTGAGAGGACTGACCGGAGCAGCCAAGCAGAGGATGGTTGCGGACCTTCAAAAATGATCAAATCCCTCTATCCTTATCCTCCAAGAGACCAAGGTTGATGTGGTCTCTACTAAAAAAGTAATGAAAGCTATCTGGGCCAAAGCAGAGCTCCTGTTCAGTCCAGCTCAAGGATCTTCAGGTGGGCTCATGGTCTTATGGGACCCGACCCTTGTAGAAGGAAGTCTACTTTCTTCATCCAGCAGGATTCTCAATATCCTCTTTCATTCTAAGACAGGCAATCGGTCGTGGATCCTGTCCAACATCTACGCCCCCAACTCGGTCATTGAGAGGGCTGAGATGTGGAAGACCATCACCCAGATGCGAAGGAATTTCAATGCCCTCCCCTGGATAATAGGGGGGACTTCAACTGCCCTTTACATCCTTCCAAAAAAAGGGAGGATCTGATATTGGTTCCAGAAGCATAGAAGACTTCAGAGATTTTGTCGACACCAACGAGCTAGTTGACATAGAGCTCAAAGGTTCCTCTTTTACCTGGAGCAATAGGAGAATAGGGAGTGGGCTTATCCAGGTCAAGCTAGACAGGTTCCTTATCTCCCAGGAGGCTATTCCCTTCTTGGGGGATGCGACCCTCCTAGCTCTTCCCAGGATCGGATCAGACCACAACCCCATCCTTCTTGAATCGGGTGAAGGGCCTAGTTTCAAAACACCCTTTAGGTTCGAATCCATGTGGACCCATCATAAATATTTTAGAGCGCAGGTAGCGGGATGGTGGAAGCAGGAGGCAAAAGGATCCACCTCAAAATGCCTAGCCCTGAAGCTTAAATCTGTCAAAGAAAACCTCAAGATCTAGAATAAGGAGGTCTTCGACAACATCTTCGAATCCAAGAAAGCCATATCTGAAAGCCTCAAAAACTTGGAAAGAAGGTTGGAGGTAGGTGTCTTCAATGAATCTGACAGAAACAAAGAGAGAATCCTCTTGGCAGACTTTCACACTATCCTGGCTAGGGAAGAGACCTTCTGGAGACAGAAATCTAGAGATCTATGGCTGAAGGAAGGAGACTCCAACACCGAGTTTTTTCATGCTTCTACCCTCCGACATAGAGGTTCCAACAAAATCAAGGAAATTTGGTGAAGTGATGGTATGGCTACCAAGGACATTGCTGAGATAAGAACTGAAGTGGTGGGCTTCTTTCAAGATTTGCTGGGATCCTCCCTCGAAAGTGACTTACAGGCCCAAAGAGATATTTTGGTGAAAATCCCCTCTCTGGTACCCCAGGAGGCTAGCCTCAGGCTCCTGGATCCTTTTTCTTCTTTCAAGATCAAGGAGGCCTTATTTTCTATGCAACCTGACAAAACCTCGAGTCCAGATGGGTTTCCTCCTCACTTTTTCTAGACCATGTGGGAGGTTGTGGGGAATGATGTTTGTGATGCCATTCATGAGATCCAAGCCTCTGGATCCATCCACCCCAGTCTGAACGCCACCTTCTTAGCTCTTATTCCAAAAACCTCTACCTGCAGGACCTTCTCGGACTATAGACCCATCAGCCTTTGCAATGTTTTCTACAAGATCCTGACCAAAGTCTTAGCTAACAGGCTGAAGCCCATCTTGCCCTTGCTCATTGACCCTTGCCAAGGTAGCTCTATGAAAGGCAGAAACATCCTTGATGGTGTCATTTCTATCCATGAGACTCTCCACTCTACGTCCTTGTCTAATAAGGTTGCCCTCTTTCTCAAGCTTGACATGAACAAAGCCTTCGACAGGGTGGATAGGGGTTTCCTCTATGTTGTTCTCCTGAAGTTTGGTTTCCCTCCCTCTTGGATCGACCTCGTCCAAAGCTGCATATCCACCCCTTACTTCTCTGTCCTAATCAATGGGTCCCCCGTAGGCTACTTCTAGAGTGCCAGAGGGCTCAGGCAAGGAGACCCCCTGTCCCCCATTCTCTTCATCATCCTGGCAGAGGTTCTAGGTAGAACCCTCAAGGAGAGCCTCCAGAGACAGAGGATTTTGAGCATCATCCCCACCTCTGGAGTGGAAGCAGTCACCCACCAACAGTTTGTGGATGACACCCTCTTGTCTACTATCGCCTCTATGGCCCAGGCCAGACACATCAAGAGGATCCTCTCCCTTTACGAGCGAGCTGCGGGCCAGAAAGTAAACTACACCAAGAGCAAGCTTTTCTTCCTGAATACTCCCCAGGGGTGGCAGATCCGCATTGCTAGAATCTTGGGATGCATGATCGAATCCCTCCCTACCACCTACCTCGGGCTCCCCCTCTTCTGTAGTGGTAGGGCCAAGGACAACATGTGGAATATGGTGGTGGAGCGAATTCACAGGAAGTTGGCCTCTTGGAAAGGCAAGTTTCTATCCCAGGCAGGCAAGGCTACCCTCACCAAAGCTTACCTCCAAGGGATCCCGACCTACTTCATGTCAGTCTTCAGCCTCCCAATGTCTATCCACCGCAAGATCGAATAGATTCAAAGGAACTTTCTATGGTCTAGGAATGAAGATAAATCTAGGATCCCTTTGGTGGCATGGGACAAGGTGTGTAAAAGCAAATACCAAGGTGGGCTTGGGCTAAGGAGAACTAGTCTGATGAACCTGGCCCTCGTGGCCAAGCATGCTTGGAGGATCCTGACCAACGAGCCTATGGAGTGGGTCAAAATCATCAAGAAGAAATACCTCACCAACTGCTCCTTCCTGGATGCTGAGGCCCCCTCCGATGGATCCACTTTCTGGAAAGTAGTCCTCCAAGCCAGGAAGCTACTCAGCAAGGGAGTCCGATGGATTTTAGGAGATGGGCAGACAATCAACTTCTGGAAGGACAGATGGGCCGAAGAAGATCCTCTATCTCAGAAGGCTGAACTTTCCCTCCTCAAATCCTTGGTGGACCCAAACTCCCAGCAGAAGGTAGAAGACTACATTGTGAGGAAGGATGGCAGCCCTCAGTGGAACATCCCGACCCTCACCGGTCGTGAAGCTGAAGTCTCCTCTCTAGATAAGATCCTCCAGGGCATTACCATCCCGACTGCCAGAAGACCCGACAAGATGATCTGGATGGGCACTGACACTGGCGTCTTCTCGGTTAGGACAACCTACGAGATCCTTTCCAAGGAGGCTGAGGGGGATTTCCCATGGTAGATAGTCTGGCGAAAAGGAGTGATCCCGAAGGTAAATTTCTTTGCTTGGATTGTTTTTTAGAATAAAGCTCTAACCATGGACAACCTCCACAAAAGAGGGTTTGCCTTCCCTAGTAGGTGTTATTTGTGCATGGCAGATTGTGAATCCATAGATCATCTCTTCCTTCACTACCCGTTCACCACCATGGTGTTCGGCGTGATCCTCTCCTCCTTTCAGGTCCCCTGGAGCCCTCCCAGGACAATCAAGGAAGCCTTTGCTCAATGGCCAAACCCGTTCAGAAATCCTAAGCTTCGGTTCCTTTTCGATGCGTCCTTCCATCACATCCTTTGGAAGATTTGGCTGGAGAGGAATGAAAGAGTCTTCGGTAATCCTCCAAGAGACCCCCCTTCCACAGCCTTCAGAGCTCTTGCCTTTGCAGTAGAAAATTCAAAATTCACTCCTAGTCCCCTCCCCAGGATCCGGTCGGAGGAAACTGTGTTCAAAAGGATGAACCTCAAGGAGGATCCAGACCACCCTAACATATTTTCACCCAGGCTCAAGGTCAAATGGAGAAACCCCCCGGAGGGTTGGCTTAAGTTGAACTTTGATGGCGCTGCTCGTGGCAACCCGGGGCCAGCAGCTGCAGGAGGGGTGGTCAGAGATCACAGGGGGAGGATTGTCCTCACCTTCTGTGAGAACCTGGGTATCCAATCTAATCATAGTGCGGAGGCCAAGGGTGTCCTCAGAGGGCTTCAACTCCTCTCAGAGGATCCTCACCCTTTGGTCATCGAAGGTGACTCTCTGAATATCATAAGGTATCTGTCGAATGGCAAAGATCCTTCATGGAAAGTTTTCAATATTGTCTCTGAGGCAAGGATCCTCCTATCTAGATGGACCGATGCCCAAATCAATCACATCTACCGGGAGGGTAACAGGCTGGCAGATTACATGGCTAATAAAGGTCTTTTGACCTCTGTGTTGGTAGTATGGAGGTCATCCTTTTCGGATGAGGTGGAGAAGATGGCCAGATCAGAGTTTCCTCATGAAGACACATAAGCATAAAGGGAAGGCGCTCGGAGGTGGCGCATCCTCTCGGCCACCAATTCTCTGATCAAGATGCTGACCAGGATCAAGGAGCAGAACGTTAAGGATGACCAGGAGGATCCAGAGTAGCGGAGGATCCGGGGCTGCCTTCCTTGTGGTTTTTTCTTGTTTTTCCCATGGTTTTCTGTTGCTTCCATTTTAGTTTGCTTCAGATTGGTTTTTGTCTACCGATCCTCTCACGGAGAGGCCCCTTTGTAAGCCCTGTGGGCAATTTTGAATCAGGTTTAGTTAGATTTTGCAAGTCTGTTTGATCCTAGCCCTTGAGGCCTGTAAGGACAGAATGGGCTCAACCCTATTTTTGTACATAAGGTTTTGGGATCCTCTATAAAAACCCACTGTTAATACAATCAATCTACCAATATATATATATATATATATATATAATTAATAATAATAATGAAATAAAATAGAGGTATTATGGAGGACTAAATCATTGTAACTATAAAGTGGCAGGACAAACATATTGTATCATGAAATTTTTAATTAAGAAAATATTTTAAAGGGTGTAGTAAAACTAAAATTCTATTGGTAACTCAACTAGAAAATCACTAATTAATGGGCATAGGTTTTAACTATATAAAGAGCCACTATCTAAAAAAAAATTCATAGACCACCTTAAACAACAAACTGATTTGCAGTGCATTTCTGAACTGCAATCAGTTACTATTCAATAAAATCTCTCTTTGAAAAGAAAAAAATAATAATATAATTATATACATATATCAAAATTAAAAAAAATAATATATATATATATATAAATGATTATGCTTCCTTTATTTCATCATGAAGTATCTGTATTCCCTTCCATTTTCAGTCTTAATGTTTCAAAGATAGCTTAAGAAGATGTTTTCTCTAAAAACCTTGTAGGAAGATGATTACCACATGATGCATAGTACCTTGTTTGCTAGATGAAGTCTAGATGTTTTTCAAATACTCAAACTATATCTAGTATTTTGAGCAAAATTTTCATTGGAAATAACGCAAATATTTTAAAATGTTGTGACTCCTAGATGATCAAGTTTTTCTCTTTTGACCACGCACAAATACATATCTAAAAATATTGTGAAGTTTTGGAAAAATTAACTCATGTGTTATTTTTGCCATAAAGTAAAAATTTTCCCTTGCTTATCTATTTTTATGCATGGTCTAGAGTACTAATGAACTAGAAAAAGGACAAGCTCGCCCTTCACCCTAAAAAAAAAAAAAAATCCCTTGCTCCTCATCTAATCGAGCAAGTATCCTACTAAATTCTTGCTTCTCCTAAAAATAAGTAAGATCCCCAAAAAGCAATGAAATTTTTCTTGCTTCTTTTCAAAATAAGCAAGAACCTCAAACAACACTAAAAATCCCTTGCTCCTACCAAAATGAGCAAGTACCCCAAATAAAACAAAAGTAAAAAAAAAAGGGCAAAAGAGCTTGAATCCCTAGAATTCTCAGTATCTCAAACACCATGGGGTACTCTTTATTAAGGTATCCTTACATATTAGCACTAAGTGTGGATAAGACCTCTAGATGCTCATAAGATAAGCCAGCTTTTTGGCATACATAACCCTTGTTGTTTTTCAATCCTTGCTCACAATGGGAAATGAATCCTCACTGCACACACAATTGGTCTTAAAAGAAGCTTGAAACTACTAGGACAACTTTGACACTATATTGATTTGTGAAAGGAGTAAATGAAGTTGTTTCAAAATTGCTAGAATGTTTGAAGTCCTTGAAGAATAATCCTAGAAACATCACATGTAGGCAAAACTCAAAAGCAAACCCTCATGAAAGTACTATGGTTTCAATTTTTTTCTTTTTCTACAAAAACATGGCTTGTGTCCATCACATTTTCATCCTTTAGAAAAAAACCATCTTAATATCTATTTCACTTTTTCTTATGATTGAAGATATCCTAGAAGGTTGAAATCAGATTTTATATTCATTACCTTTCTATCTTAGAAACTTCTTAATGACATACAGGAAGCACAATCACAAAAATTATAATAAACCCCCATTTACAAAACTTATTATTCTATTATCCACCAATATAAATAAAGCACCCTTCATCTTGTTTTGGCTAAAATTATAGTTTGGTGGGAAGTAAATAAGGTATACAAAGTTCACAATTCAGTTTGGGGGAAAGAATCAGGTAAAGTATTTTCTTAAACTCTAACAACTACAGTTTTGTAGATATCTTTTGTAGACAACTTCTGTAATAATCTTCAGTAATATAGTTTATAATACTTAATACAATAAATTTTAGAACATAGTTTAGAGGTATAGTATAGGTAATATAATATTTTATAGTTATATAATAATAATAATAAAATAAATATATATTATATTAATTTACTATTTTTAATTACTATATATTTACTTTGATCATTCTTCTCGAAAACAAATAAAGATAATAATAATAATAATAATAATAGTAAAATAAAATAAAATAATTTTTAAAAGTTAATTTAAAAAATATATATATATATATATATATAATGATGTTCTTATTGTTAGTATGGGTTTGTAGATAACATTATTATAGAAGTTATAAGTCTTATTTATGCATAGTTTTGATATACATCTAAATAAGTCCAATGAGCACTATTGACTTTTGCATTGGAAAGTGTGTTTAGATAGATAGAAGTTGAAATATTGTTGCTATAGGAAGTGATTAGACTAAAATAAAACACATATTCATTGTATGATTTATAGTACCTTCTTGTTTCAACTTATTTAATTTGAAAAAAAAATATGGTAATCCCAATTTAGCCAAATGACAATTTCCATTGTGCTTCTTATCAAATGTATATCACATTCCAAAAGAAATATTGTTTAAAATAGAATATCAAGGTAAAGATTTGGATTTACATGAACAAGGCATCAATCATCCACTATAGACCAAATTTTGGATTTATGCAACTGTTATAACTATAGATTTTATCCATTGAGATTGTTGTTAATCTTGTGTGCATGAGGACATGCACTTCCTTCAGTTTGAGGGAATGATGAGTGCTAAATTGACACATATTTTATGCAAATATTATATGTTTTCTATCTGCAAAATTATGAAAGTAAATGTGTTTTAATGATTATTTTTACCTTATTTATGTGATTTATCAATAAATTTGATAAATGAGGTTAAAATGATAAATGATCATATTTTATATAAATTGTGTGAAGTTTTTGTATGTTTTTGGTAGGTAATATTACAACAAAATACAAGTCTTATATTGAAAAAATGATTAACAAATATCGATGTCACTACGAAAGGGCGCTACGGAAGGGCATTATAGAAGGGCACTACGGAAGGGTGTTACGGAAGCCTAGAAAATTCTACGAAAAAATCTATTTCAAAAATGCCACCTATGCTACAGCCTAGTCAAACACCACGTGGGCAGTTGAAAGAATCAAGCATGAGAGGGTTCAAATTCCACATAGGTGTTTAGAAGAATCAAACATGGGTGACTCATCATTTATTTGGGGCATGAATTTGTTATGATATTTTCTATAACAATACGTGAATATTTGTAATAAATGCATCCTTCCCTAAAAGAAAGGATCAAAGCTGTAGAAAAAGTCTAAATCAAGGGTTGTATTGTTACGTAGTTATCCCACCAAGTCAAAGTTAGTATTATGTTATAATTAGTTGCCACTTGGACCAATTAGAATATTTATTGAGTCCAAGTATTTTAGGAGATGTGTTAATTTAGATTATTCTTGTTAGAATAAAGTTGTTGTGTGATCAAGTCCAAACCATATGGGAGAAATACGGGGAGTTATGATCGGAATTTTCAGAGTGACAATATATATTTGCATACGAGGCCTTTGGAAAGGTCTGGTTGGATGGCAAGTGAATGGAGAAATATCTGTAATCTATGATTATTCCCGATGTAATCTTCTATATGAAATTCTGAAAGTTGGATGCGCGACCATGCATGTTTGATTTTCAATAATAAAGCAGCAACAATATTTTCTTCAGGATATGGTAACTACGTTTTATAATTATTTTATATTTTGCTTGCTTTGGTAATTTTTATTTCGTTTATTCTCTTGTAATTATGAAATAATTAAGAATTAGATTAATTAAATGAGAGTCGATTACTGAATAGAAAATAGGGGAAGGGGTTCACACTAACCTTCCGGAGGTAGGGCCCACTCCAAAAGGTTAGTCCCTAATATCTTCCCCCCGGTAAATAGAGTTAGAATGTAGAATAAATTTTAAAGCTTAAACTTAATTAAATTGCATAAAAAATAATTATAAATTATATTATGCATCATTAAATCATTCATGGATCCACATGTACTCATATAGAATAATTCATAAATTGCATATTTTATTTTATTTTTCATAAACTTTAATTTTTGCAACACATGAAACGAGAAAGAGATCTGAACTAAGCTTAGTATTAATTACTACGGTACAATCTATACTGGATTGCTACTCTTTAAATCTAACCTGGATTAACCCGAATTGACAAAATTAAATGTAAGCTACTACATATGATCATATTTAGTCTCTAGCAATTCTCTATATGTTTCTAAAATACTGATTGAGAATTGTGATGAGTATAAAGCATATTGAGTCTCTAACAATTCTCTTTATGTTTCTATGAGATTGGACAAGTTCTAGTGTGGACTTGTTGATCAAATTTGAGGTAAGTCTTTGAGAAGACTTGTGGACAGATTTGGGTAAGCTTTTATGAAAGCTTACAATACATATTGAGAGTAAATTTGGATGAGTTCTTGTGAAGACTTATTGAGTAGATTTGGATAAGTTTTTGTGAGAACTTATTGAGCAGATTTGGAAAATTTCTAGAGAGAGCTTGTGTACAAATTAGTGTGAGCTTTTGTGGAAGATTGCAAGGTAGATTTGAGATAAGTCTTTGAGAAGACCTGAGAGCATAATCGATTGATTTATTCAAAACATGAGTTAAGGTTTGGGACAGATCTAGCAAAGTTGATTTGAGATTGAGTCAAGCTTTGAGTTAAATCTTGAGGAAAGTGATTGAGCATATTTGTGCTAGACCGAAGGACTGTGTTTAGTACAGATTCAAGGATAGAGTTTGGTGTAGATTTGATGACATTATTTTTCCATACTAGAGACATAGATTGAGCAAATTTGTGCTAGAATGAAGTATTGTGTTTAGTACAGATTTGAGATAGAGTTTTGGAGGTGACAAATTATAGAGGACGGTAGTATCCAGTGGATAGAGATACATTAAGCCAAGGTAGTGAGGATAGGTATCTTCAGTGGATAGAGATCCATTAACCAAAGTAGTGGGGACAATAGTTCTTCTAGAAGATCACCAACTAGATAAAGAGGATAAAGGAGTTATCCTATGGGTAGAGATCCACAAACTTGATTAGGAGACTGGTGGCTCCTTTGGACAGAGGTCCATAAATATTGTAATAGGGAAATGATTCCCAAGAGATTGATTGAGAAAGTTTTAGTAAAATATTTTCTCTGTGGAGTAGCCCACATTGGGTGAACCATGTAAATTTGGTGTTTCTATTGTGTATGGTTATTTATGCATTGCTTTGATTACTGCTATTGATATTTCTATCTATAAATTGCATAATATTGATTGGAAAAGAAAAGTAAAAAGTGGTCTTATACTGTTCACCCCTCCCTCTCGGTATAAGCTTGTGTTCTTTAATTGGTATCATAGTGGTTTCCTTTAGAAGAGTTTAATAGCTTGAAGAAAAATCTTACAAGAACACAGTGGATTCTAAGAATGTATCATCAGATAATTTAGCACCAGTATTTTATGGAAGTGATTATATATATTGGAGTCTAAGAATTAAGATTTACCTTATGGCACTTGGCAATGAAATCTAGGAAGCAGTTGAAAATGGATATGATCCCTCAATTGATCCACCTAAATATAAGGAAGGTAAGATTCTACAACATTACAATTCAAAAGCAATAAATGTTATTTGAGAGGTTTGCATAGAACATAGTCCATAAAAGTTATGCATTGTCAAGATGCAAAAGGAATGTGGGATAAGTTGCAAAGCATATATGAAGGAGATAAAGGTGTCAAGAAAGAAAAGATACAAAATCTAAAAGGATAAATTAAAGAGTTAAGAATTAATAATGAGGAAAAAATTAGTACTTATCTACTTTGAGTTGATGAGGTTGTTAATGGTATGCAAAAATTTGGACTTAAGGTTGAAGAATTGAATGTTTGTGATAAGATCTTAAGATCTATTTCAAAAATATTTAGTGAAAATGTTTCTGCTATAGAAGAATCAAAGGATGGTGATTCTTTGACAAGAGATATGTTGCTTGGTATTCTTACAAATTTTGAGTTAAGAACAAAATAACCAAATACCCAGAAGGAAGCAACCTTCAAAGAAATAAAGAAGACAAAGGGTAAGAAGTTAGAATCAAGCAATGAGTCATCCAATGATGAACAAGAAAATTATGGTAAAAAGAATAAGGATTCAAGAATATTTAAAGATACAAAATCTATTAAATGTTTCAAATGTGGAATGTATGGTCACTATGCAACTGATTTTCAAGAAGCTAAAAATAACAATGATGACAAAAAATAGGATCACAGAAACATGGAATAATAAAGATACCAACACAAAAAAAAAAGCAAGGACGAACAAAGAAGACAAGGAAAGAAGTTATTTCAAAGGCAAGTAAGTACTCAAGTGATATTGATGCTAGTTTTTCAGATAATGATAGAGATGAAGTCCTATTTATGATTGAAGAAAATGAAGAAGTCAAGAAAATGTCACCAATAATTCTCAAGTGTTTTAGATGTGATAACTTTTGACATCTTGAATATAGTTGCACAAGGAATGGTTATAGTTTTAGTGATTATGAAAATGAGGATGCACTAGAAGGACCAGAAGAGAATATTCTAATGGCACTAGAAGAAGAAGAAGATGATCCTATAGAAGAAAAGTCAAAAGAAAATGAAGATGTAGACAAAGGCAAAAAAATAGAGGAAGAATCATATAAATAAGGATATGATATCAAGGGAGAAATTATTTATGCTCTTGACACAATAAAAAGGGTAAGAAAGAAAAACTCTAAATTAGAATCTCAGTTTCAATAATGTGATGAAGAGAGAAGAATGCTTATAGAGGATCTGGACAAATCAAAGGCTAAGACTAAGAAGTTCAAGGAGAAGTTAGAATCTAAGGTTCTAGAATGTAAGAAACTAGAATAAGAGGTAGCTTCATTAGATATGGAAGTCAAAAACTCCAAATTCAAGCTACAAGGGTTCAAAAACAACTCAAATAACTTAGATAAGTTCATCAAGATACAAAAGCCTACATCAAAAAATATAGGTCCTGAATTTGAATAGGATCAAAATAAATGGGAAGGGAAGTCAACCTCAAGTTCTGAAGGAGAAGAAACTTCAGAAGAAGAAACTTTCTAAGAAGACAGTGTAAGAGAAAGTGAGACATTTGAGGATGGAGTTGGATAACAAAAATTTCAACAAGAATAGGAAAAATGCACCAAGGAGAAACAAATGGAACAACAATCATAATTGGTTAAGAGATACTAAGATACCAATGAGGTCAAGAGAAGGAAACTTCAATGGAAGATTTTTTTTATATCATAGGTTTGGGCACATGGCTTCATAGTGCAAGACACATGAAAGACAGGAAAATGGAAGTTTTAGAAACAAACAACTTTTTCATGGGTATTGCTACTAATGTAATCAGTTTGGTCACAAGGCAATGGATTGAAGGTTTCATTATAGAAAAGGATATGGCTTCACTAGGAGAAATCCTAAGATATATGCACATCCAAGGAATAATAACATTAAGTGTTACAAGTGTAATAATTATGTACATACAAAAAAGTGGTGTAAAGCAGATATTCCATAACCAAGTAGAAACATGAAAAGGAACAAGAACATGGATATGAAAATGAACAAGAACAGGAACATGAACATGAATATAGATGTGGAAATGAATAGGAACAAGAACAGGAACAGGAACATGGACATGAAAATTAATAATCAAAGGAATCAGAAGAATCAGATGAGAAGAAAATAGGATAACAATAAAGACCAGTGCTTGTTGGGAGTAGAAATACTCCCACCCTAGAATTAACCACCTCAAGAGGAGGTGGGGTAATGGCTAAGGTAAGAGACTCATTCTTAACCCCGAGCCCCAAAGGTGACCCTTTTCCATTGACGTCAAAGAGGGAGAGATTTGAGTAAGGGGGAGAGATTTGGTATTTGAAGAAAAGAGGAGATATTTGAAAAGAGCATTGAGATAGGGGGAGCAATGTCCTAGGGGAGTAGAAAAAAAAGGTTAATTTTTTGGTAAAAATAATTTGGATTCCCATCAATGACAAAGGGGGAGATTTTTGTCATTTTCAGTCAAAGTTGTCATTGATGTCAAGGAATAAACTACCGTTGATGTCAAAAGGTCAAAAGGAACAATGCAAACGTTAATGGTAAAAGAGCTTCATAATATTTTTAATATTATGTGGAAGCATAAGCAAGAGGGTTTTTATTAAAACCATGGATGAGCAAAAATAAAAAATTTTTCATAAAAACCCAAGGAAGCTTTTAAATTCATGTTAATAAAGCCCAAGGGAGTTAAATATTAATTTATAATATTTAAATTCTAAATAATTTATATAATTTATAAATTAATTATTTAAAAAAAAAGGTGCCAACATTCAAGTTTAAAATGTGGTAAATGGTATATAAACTATATACCTTAGTGGCATTTAAATCATCCTTCGTTCGAACAAGTGAAAGAGGTAAGTGTGTGTTGTGAGAATTCGTACGAGGAAGAAGACAAGATTCTTGTCTTAAGAACTAGTGAAAGGGGATAATATTATCAAGGGCTAATATCCCATATCCACCTAGGCAGCATGGCCTAGTGGCAAGTGATCGAGGGCTAAGGCATTTGGGCACGGAGTGATCTATGATTGATTTGCGATAGCAACTTTTGGTGTGTTGTGTTTGATACATCGAAGGAAGCGACGCGTGATTTTTGGCTTAGGTGCATTAGGGGAGAAATATAGAGCATGTGATGCTCTTTTCTCCCTAAATGAGCACCTAGCTCATGCGACAGTTGGAGCCGCAACTAGGGCATTGGTAGAGGCAACGTCTTGAGTTCGAGTCTCACCAAGGCAAAGGTAATAAAATTTTTAATATATTTTTGTATTGCCTAAGGTCTTGACATGAGGTCCTAGGGAGTTAAAAGGAGTAGATACAAATTATTTTAATTAATCATCATTTTGGTTAATTGGAGGAATAAGGAGTTAGCATTATTTTTAAATAATGTATTTATGACATATTGGTTTATTGAAGGGAATGAAGGGGCTAGGGTTTCTAAGTGATGTGCGAGGTGGGGACATGATGTTGAGAGGGAAGGGAGCTCGAGGATGTGGGAGAACACCTACGATTGGCAGTCGAGGATTGGGGGTTAGGATGGGCGATATTGAGCCAAGATATGGCTTTGTTATTGATCAGGTGAGAGATTCTTTGTCGAGAGAGACAAAAGTGAAGTTTGAAGAAGGTTTACGAAGGTTGTCGCATGAAAGGTCCCATGAGGACTTGGCAAAGCTCGAGCATGATGCTTCACTATCAGGTTTCGAAAACCCACTTTTCTTTGGTAAATTATTCAAAGAAGACATGAAACTTTATGCTCTGAAAGAGTTATCGAAGTCCTCAAATGAGAAAGTCTATGCTTCAAAGAAAAAGGCATCTGGAGGAGGAGATCCATGGATGCCTGTGGAAAACTATGAGCACGATGTTGCGAGCTCTAGAAGCAAGTGGGCGAACATGGCTGAATAGGTCGGCTCACAGGTTACAACGACTAAGAAAAATGTGGATGGTTCTGAAATGGACAGTGGGAAGAAAACATCTATCGCTCCTATCAACAGGGTTTATAACCTTGATCCTACTTTTTTGGTGAGTCTGAGTAAGGTTACTATGCAATCTACAAAGGATTCAAATACACTTTCTTCTAAACAAGCCTCACAAGGTAAGGGTGGGGAAGATAGGACCTTTGTTGAGGTGTTGAAGGAAGCGCATGAAGGGGACTCGATGATCAAGGGTTTGGATGCTGAAAAGTATCATTTAGGAAAATATGGAGGCAAACAGATTGATTTTAGTGAAGGATTTGGTCATTTAAATAAGGATGAACTAGAGGAGGATTTGGCATTGAAATTGGATCATTTGGATTCGATCATGACTGATGAGGATGATGGATTTACATTCTTCGCTATTGATTATGATGAGTACAAGAGCATTCATAAGGATCTGGAGGCAAAAGGTATCATTATTTTTTCTTGCGTAGGGTTCCAGCTGAAGCTGAATTTCATAACTGGATCCGACTTAACTGGGAGGCTAAAGGGTTACACGTGAAATCCTATTGGGGTTTGGGTGGGTGCTATGTTTCAGTGTTGTTCGAGAGGGTAGATACAACTAGGCATATCTTGCAGTTTGGCACATGGAATATTGTAGGATCTATGGATTTTGTGCAGACATGGTGTCCAAATTTTGATCCTAGGAATACTTCTCAAGCCCATTACCCCCTTTGGATCGAGTTTGTGGCCATGAAATCTCAACTCAGGTGCATGTTGAATTCAATGGCTCAACATTTTGGAAAGATTCTTTTGGACCCAATAGGGAGTAAGTCTCTTAGGTTCAGCCCGCGTGTTTGTGTTGAGGTGGATTTGACAAGGAAACTTCCTCAACAACTCAAAATTGTTACTCCAGAAGGTCCGGTGGTTCAAGAGGTAAGATATTTGAATTTACCTAATGCTTGTTTTGGGTGCCAGTCACTAGATCACATGATTTGGAATTGCCCATATAAAAAGAAATAGCCTAAGGAGGTGGAAGAAGACACTAAGAAGGAAGAACCTAAAAAATCAACAGAATAGGAAAATAAAAATAAATATGAGAAGGAAGTTGACGATGGTTCGAGTCCTCAGAACAACATTTCCAATTCCTCTATTGGGCAGCAGGAATGAAAAGTTGTTCAAAAAATAAGGGATGTGCATGACTCTCCTGCTAGGCCTAATAAATCTAGGAGGGGACCAGTTTTAGGAGATAACTTGAGTCAGACTCATAGGAGCAGTTCTCCAGTTTCCAGATATGGGAAAGCAAATAATATTGTTGAGTTTGGGGTTCAAGATGGATCTTCTCCAAGTGGTACTCTAAATATAGCAAAAGAAATCATTTATGGGGGAGGGAATCGATTTCAGGTTCTTGATTCCTTAAGTTCTCAATGAAGTTTGATATTGTTTCGTGGAATGTAAGAGGGATGACTATCCCCACTTGTAGGAGTTTTGTGAGTAGTTTTTTGAAAACTATTTTTTCTGATGTAGTCTATCTTCAAGAAATTAAGATTTTTAGGTTTGAGTTGCATAACTACCTTAACAACTCTTGGAATGGCACTTGGTGGAGCTCTTCTCATAATCAAGGTTTTGGGGGTGTTGTTTTGGTTGTTAGACAATGGTTGGCCTCTCTTTTGCTAGATCGGGGTGAGGACCCGGAGGGGCGTATTGTTTGGGCTACTTTTGCTTTGGCTGGTCAAGTGATCAGAATATGTTCAGTCTATGGTCCTAATGCTGCTAATGATTGAGCTCATTTGTGGGATTGGATGCAATTTAATCTTCCTGAGGCATGTTGGTTCCTGGGAGGGGATTTCAATATGGTTGAGTGGGAAGGAGATAGAGAGGGTGGATTGGGTTGCTGCATTGCTGGCACAGAAAAGGATTCATGGGTGAAATTGAAGGCTGCTCTTCAAGTGTTCGACATGAATTTCAAGCAAAAATAGTATGAGTCTGGTGGTTGGTTTACTTGGTCAAATAGAAGAGCAGGTGTGGAAAGAATCTTTGCGAGACTTGATAGATTTTACATAGACAACTTTTTTACTTGTGTTGGCAAAGGAAAGAGGGTCGTAGATGTTGATCTTGGATTTACTGGCTCTGACCACACTCCTATTTATACATGTATTCACATTGGTGCTATGCTTGTTGAGAAGAAAAATTTACCTTTCAAATTGAATATCTCGCATCTTGATTCTGTAGATTGTAGAGAGTTGATTCGTTGTGTCTGGAATCTGGAGCCAAGGCCTTCTGGGAAGGGATGGGTCCCTTGGTGGGATGTTGCTATCAAAAGGGTGGTTAAATTTTTAAGGGGATGGGGGAGACTTCTAGCTAGAAAAAGGAGGAGAAATATGAAGTCTCTTTGATAGAATCTTGAGGAGGACAGGAGAAAGTTGGAAGTTGATCCTATTAATTCTTCCTTACAAGAAAAAGTTGTTGCTCTAGAGGGAGAAATCAGGAAAATCAAGGATTATATTGGTAGAGGAGTGCAAGTGAGAAGCAGGCTCCATTGGATGAAGGAAGGAGATGCTCTGACTAAATTCTTCTTCAATTACATTCGTAAGAAGAATGCTTCAGAAAATATTTTAATTCTACAGAGGATTGTACTTATACTAAGGAGGAAGGAGAGATAAGGGAGCTTTTTGGTAATCACTTCAGTAAGATTTTTGCGGCATATGAGAGAACTATGGATGTTCAACATGTTAGGGAGTTGATTAAATATTGCATTCCAAAGAAGGTTTTCAGCTTTGAGATTGATCGCATAACCGTTGATTTTTCCAAGGAGGAATTGTTTGGTGCTTTATCTAGAATGAAGAATGGTAAGTCTCCTGGTCCTGATGGTCTTCCAACAGAATTTTATAAGTATATGTGGGATTGCATAGGGGAATACTATACTAAAATGGTACAAGAAGTGTTTGAAGGGGTAGGATTTTCTTTTGGGATGAATCAAGGTGTGATTAAATTAATCCCCAAAGGAAGTAATAAGGACAAAATTGGTGGCTGGAGACCTATTACTCTTTTGAATGTTTCGTACAAGATAGTTGCTAAAGATTTAGCTTTGAGGTTGTGAGACATTGCTGCCAGAATTGTTAGAGAAGAACAAACTGGGTTTGTGAAAGGGAGATTTATCCTGGATACTATTCTTTCTATCTGGGAGACGATGGAATGGGTGAAAGAATCTTAGAAGTAGGCTCTCTTCTTAAAAATAGACTTTGACAAAGCCTATGATAGGGTTGATTGGATGTTTATCTTTAAAATGTTGGAATGGCTTGGGTTTAGCAGATCTGCAGTTTAGAAGATTCATATGCTCTTCTCCTCAACTTCTGCCAAGGTGGTGGTCAATGAGAGAATGTCCGAAAGTATTCAGCTTTTCATATCAATCAGGCAGGGTTGCCCTTTGGCTCCATTGTTGTTTGTCTTGTATACGGATGCTTTGGGGTATATGTTGGAAAAACATGGTCACCTGGGCTTATTAGAGGCATCGCTCTTTCAGAGGGACATCTTCTAAATAGTCATTTTGTTGATGACTCTTTCCTTACTGTGCAGTTGGATAGAGATTCCATTTTGGGTATGCAAGATTATCTTCAACAATTTTGTCTTGCTTCTGGGGTAGTGGTGAGTGAGGCTAAATCAGATTACTAGCTGATAGGAGTTGAGGATTTTCCTGGTGGGATTAACACTGGCTGGAGGAAAGTTGATGATGGAGAAATTGTTAGGTATTTGGGTATTCCCTTTGGCAAGAGGATTTACCTCAAATCTATGTGGGATTGGTGCATGGATAGGTTTGAAAAGAAGCTTCAGGGTTGGAAAAATAAGTTGATTTCTTTTGTTGGGAAGCTCACTGTTATTAGTAAGATTCTCCAGACTTGTCACATGTATTACTCCTCTTGTTGGCTTCCTAACTTGACTCAATATAGGAGGTTGGAGACTTGCATTAGGAGTTTCTTGTGGGCTAATATGGATGGTTCCAGGCATGTTCCCCTTATTGCTTGGAAATATTGCACTGTTCCTAAGAAGGAGGGTGGTTTGGGGCTTTTGGACATTCAGGTGCACGGAAAAGTTCTTGCTTCTAAGTGGATTACCAGATGCCTGGAGGGTAATTTTGGATGGTAGCGGTTGTTGAGATACCAGATTCAGACTTGTATCAATATTGATGGGATTCATGGGGCTTTCAACTTTGAGGATATTGTTGGGCATCCTAGTCGATTCAAAATTAGAGGAGGCATATTGATTAAAAGGATTTGGGAGGCCTGGAAAGAGGTTGTTGGAATGGTTAAATGGGATTTTTTGGATGATAGGAGAGGTTGGACTCTTTCTTCCAAAGCTATTTGTCTTTGGTAGGAAAATGATATGTATGTTGTGGATAGGCCTAATCTACAATGTAAGAGGCTTAGAAAGAAAGGTCTCTTTAAATGGGCTGATCTATGGGATGGGAATGTTGGGTAGTGGATTCCTTGGCAATAATTTCTTGTTAAGTTCAAATTAAAACCTTATGATAAATTCGTTGTTCAACATATTCAAGGCCTTCTTTTGTCTAAGTAGCTATATAAGATTTTAGGTGGCCTTCCAGGTTCGACTTAGAAATACTGGAGGTGGAATTATGGGAAGCCAATTTGGTGCTTTAAGGCTTCTAAAATTTATCAGTTGATGCTTCCTAGTATCCCTCTTGGGGACATATTGAATGGTATATGGGGTCTGAATTGTACATGCAAGAAATGGAAGAAACGGTTGTCTGGAGTTTGGAATTTTAGGGTCTCAATGCAGCTAAAGGTTTTTGCTTGGTTGGTGATGATGCAAGGTCTGCAAAGCAAAGCTCGGTTAGCCAAGTGGATGTGTATTTTTGATGCTTGTGCTAGTTGTGGTCGGAGTGAAACTATTAAGCACATATTTTGGGAATGCCCAAGAACAAGGAAGGTTTGGAGAGCAGTGGTCTGGCTTTATGGCAGTGTTTCTCAGGGACATCTTGGGTGGAAGAAGGTTGTTTTTGGTGACTCCCTTGATTGTGCATCTCATAGAAGGGTGTTTTGGCATGTCATCAGGATCTCTATTATTTTCATCATTTGGAAGGATAGATGCATCTTAGTTTTCAGGAACAAGGAGGCCCCTGTTGATGCTACTATTGGTAGAGTAGCTAGTTTTGTTTCTGGTCAAATTAAGGTTTTTAGGGATGAAATTTTGGAAGACTGCCTTAGAATAGATAAAAGTGCTAGATCTTATTGCTTGCTTTTATTTCACAAGATGATGTAATAGCTCTCTGTTTTTGTTGATGTATTTTTTATCCTTTCTTTAATATGAAGTATTTATTCAACAAAAAAAAAAATATTAAAGTGTTGGTTAAATTTTGAGAGGACTTCTTGCCATTAGGCTATTTTGTTAAGGTGATTTTATTGACATTATTATTGGTGTTGTATATTATTTTAACTGGGATATTATAAGGTGTATTTTTTCAAATATTTTTGTATATTGTTGATGGATGTTTTCCTAAATATGGAGTGATAAGGTGTATGTATGTTTTGATATTTACATTGTATTTTTGAGAGAGTTTATCATATTATAACTTCTTTGATCTTGGAAAAGAAGTGTTTGTGGTTGTGACATATTTTTGAGATTCCTTCATCATCAAGAAAAAGGTATGGGCACATTCTTCCATAGTTGAGTTGATTAGTTGGTTTTCTGGAAAAATAAGTTTGGAGTGAAAAGGAATTAATTAGGTTTCCTTATTGAGTGTGTTGAGTTAATGCTTCAAGGTTTTCTGGAATAAATAGTTGATATTAAAACATTTTTTGATAAGCATTGTTGTTGAAGTCATTGGTTAAGTAAAGAACTTGAACTAGGGTTTGAAAAGAACATGAGTATCATTGTTATGTGATATTGTTTTATAAGCATTGTTGGAAATATTTTGAGTGAGTGTTTATATGCTTGGACTAGGATTTGTGAGAAAGGATTATTTCATTGAGTGATTGGTTGAGTAGAGTTGGTTGATTCTAGTCAAGTGGATGTGTGAAGTGATTGTTCAAGTTCTATAAAACAAACTATTCTATATTCTAAATTGATTTGAGAAAGTGATTGACCATTGAGGTGAATGTGAAGCATATTGAGTCTCTAACAATTCTTTGTATGTTTCTAAAAGAGTGATTGAGCATTGTGATGAGTATAGAGCATATTGAGTCTCTAACAATTCTCTTTATGCTTCTATGAGATTGGACAAGTTCTATTGTGAACTTTTTGAGCATATTTGAGGTAAGTCTTTGAGAATACTTGTGTATAGATTTGGGTAAGCTTTTGTGAAAGCTCACAATACAGATTGAGAGTAGATTTGGATAAGTTCTTGTGAAGACTTATTGAGCATATTTGGATAAGTTCTTGTGAGAACTTATTGAGAAGATTTGGACAAGTTCTAGAGAGGACTTGTGGATATATTAGTGTGAGCTTTTGTGGAAGCTTGCAAGGCATATTTGAGACAATTCTTTTTGAAGACTTGAGAGCAAAATCAATTGATTTATTCAAAACTTGAGTTAAGGTTTGGGACAGATCCAACAGAGTTGATTTGAGATTGAGTCAATATTTGAGTTAAAACTTGAGGAAAGAGATTGAGAATATTTGTGCTAGACTAAAGGACTGTGTTTAGTACATATTTGAGGATAGATTTTGGTGCAAATTTGAGGATAGGTTTGTGCCAGACCAGAGACAGAGATTGAGAATATTTATTCTAGACTGAAGTACTATGTTTAGTACATATTTGAGACAAATATTTGGTGGTGATAGAGTATAGAGGACGATAGTCTCCAAAGGATAGAGGTCCATTAAGCTAGGGTAGTGAGTATAGGTGTCTTCAATGAATAGAGATCCATTAGCCAAAGCAATGGGGGAAATAGTTCTTCTAGAATATCACCAACCAAAGCAAGAGGAGAAATGAGTTATCCCATGGATAGATATCCACAAACTTTATTAGGGTATTGGTGTCTCCTTTGGACAGAGGTCCATAAACATTGTAATAGGGAAAGGATTCCCAAGATATTGATTGAGAAATTTTTAGTAAAATATTTTATCCGTGGAGTAGCCCACATTGGGTGAACCATGTAAATTTGGTGTCTCTATTGTGTATGGTGATTTGTGCATTGCTTTGATTACTGCTATTGATATTGCTATCTATAAATTGTATAATATTGATTGGGAAAGAAAATTAAAAAGTGGTCTTATATTGTTCACACCCCCTCTCATTAAAATCTTGTATTATTCACTTTGTAGCCTCAAAGAAGGGTGGGTTAGATAGAACCCTAGTTGGGGGTCTAGGGGATGGCTGGGCAACTAAGGGATCCGCTAGGTTTGTTGGATTTTTTCACTTTGGGTTGTAGATTTCATTGGGTTGGAAGAATTATACCCTTATGTGACCCTATGGTTTGTTGTAGTGGCAGATATATGGGCTCTCTCTATGATATCCTTTGGTTCTACCCCTTCTCTAGCTAATATTTAGGGCATACATTGTGTAGTTATGGTAAGTAGAGGTGTATGGGTGTCATTTGGCAACTCTGATTGGTGGGTTTGGGTTTCTTAGGGTGGGCCAACTGTATGACCCACCTCCTTGGACTAGGTGGGTTTTGTTTTTCAAAGTGCTCTTAGGGTCTTTGTTGCTTTTATTTTTGAGAACTCTATTCTATTTTGAAGTTACTTTGTTGATGGGTGTGTTTGGATAGATTCAAGCAAGGCCTCTACTTGAAGCTTCATGTAAGTTTGAGGGTTGTTTGATGTTATTTATGGATCCTTGTTCCAACTTAGTTGGAGGCTTTATTTTCAGTTTTGGATCCTTACTAGCAGTGGAGAGTCCTTTACTGGGTGATGACTGATGAAGTGCAGGTTTACTATTTATAGTTTCAATGGATTGCGGATGGTTTGTGCCTCTCTATAGGGTTTCTTCGATGCTCTAGAGATCATTGTAATTTTCTTTCCTATGAGCATAGTTTTTATTTTTATTTTTTTTAGTTTTAAATTTGATCTAAATATATACCTAAATCTAGCTAGAAGTGGGAAGTTGGGTCATGCTTTCAGTGTTATTTTGGCCTAAATCTAGCAAAGATCTAGAATACCTCATCTAGAGGGGGTGGAAAAGGCCTCAATGTAGATTGATGGTATGGGTGCAAAACTAGCATGATAATTTTGGTTTAATATTTATGATGGTTTTATTTGGTGTTTGGATCTTATTTAGATGGGTGGAATGCTCATTTTAATTTTTAAATTTAAAATTTTTTGGTGGTCGGTGCTCTAGATTTAAATTCTATTTTTAAATTTTGATCTAAATTATCCTCACTCTGGTTGGATTTGGGAAGGAAGGATCTTGGTTTATTTCCAGTTGGAATGGTTTTCTAATTTTCATCTTCTAGCATAAGTCCAAAATATCTCAACAGGAGAAGCCAAAAATTATCTTTGGGCAGTTTTTTAGTTACAAGGTCACTAGGTGCCTGAGACTTAAGGTTCTTGTGATGAGAGAGAATTTTGAAATTTGTATTTTTTTTGGTTGCATGTCCATGTTGAGTAGGAGTTTTGAAATTGGAATTTAAATTTCAGAACCTTCATTTCAATTTTAGGATATAGATCCATGGTTCACGTCTTGGGTGAAAAGTTCAAAATCCATTTTGTGTGCTTTTCTTGGGCTAGTTTTTTCTCAGATACTTTTGGCACCCTTTGGGGGCTTTCTTTGAATTTCATTGGATTCATATTGCAATATGATTCTTTCTAGATTGTTATAGAAAATATTGGTTTATGTGTAAAAGTGTTTGGGCACCCGTTTAAAACCCCTTTGTAAAGGTTTGGGGACCCTTTCAAAACCCCTTTGTCCAACAAATCCCAAAAATAAAAATAAAAAAATTATAAAATATGGGTAGGGTTCATTTTAATCCTATATAATCCATTAAAAAAATAGAAATCATACAAACATAAAAGAATAACTTGAAAAAATATGATATGAGGATTATAATAGTTCTATAACTTACCAATTAATTTATTCATCAATCATTGTTTGAGTGGATCATCTCATCAATTTGGAAGAACTTGAGAGGCTTGTGGATCATCATTTTGAATTATTTTTAGGGTCATATGTTGTTTTATCTTTTGACTTATTTACAAGTGTCGCAACCCAAAATTTCAACCCACTCACAATTTTTTTTGTTAGGAGTAATTGTCTCAAATCCACTCAACAAGGACTTACTTCTAAATATCGAATTATGTCCATAGTAGCCCTTAGCTAAGTTGGTTATCTCATATTCATGATGAGTCAACTTATCTATTTATGATCATCAAGGTTGCACCCATCTCTACGACTTATATAAGTCTATCTATGTAAGGGTATTGGGTGTAGTACAAGGTAAGCTATCTATATCATATTAAAATGATCTAGCTTATTCCTTTCTTCCCATAGAAAGGGGAATGCTAATATCTAAACCTACATAATGCCATCTATGTAGGTGCACTAAGCATATTGGATTTTAGGCTATCCATCTCATCTCCTCGATCAACTAGCCTTTCCCTCATAAGTCCCAATTCCATGTCTAAATCCTTGGGTATTTTATTGGTCCCTCTTTTTTGCATTATTAAGGTTCATTATGCAAGACTTAATCAAACGTGAGATTCATTGGTCATATTTTCTCATCACTAGGGATACATTCCCTTTTTGTTAATACAACATTTTGAAGCAAGAACTATTCATAACTATCCCATGGAATCCTTATCAAGCAATTATAACATAATCCATGAAATCAATATGTATTATCCACTTGATTAGAGTGAATAATAATATTCCATTCAAACTATAATAAGGCAACACATGGATAAAGAAGGTCCATAAAAATACATGACACCATATGTATCCTAATAAACCTCATGGGAATTAAACCCTACCTTAAATAGTTTCATATTTTATTTCATAAAGTGATTGGTTCCATACATTGATTTAAAGGCACCCCATAATACCTTTACTCCCAACATAATAAGTTATTAATTCTTATGACATTACAATATGCATCAGTCCTTTAATTTATTGAGATAAATTGATTCTAAATATTGAGTCAAGGCACCTCATAATGCCTTTCCTTCTAACATAATAACTTCCTAATTCTTGTGGTATTGCAATATGAATTAGTCCTTCAATTCATAAATACAAAGTGATTATATACATTGAGTCAAAGGAACCCCATAATACCTTTCCTTCTAACATTTTAATTTCCTAATTCTTGTGATATTACATTATGAATTAGTCCTTCAATTCATAATTACAAATGGATTCATACATTGAGTTTAAGGCACCTTATAATATAATTTCTTCCAACATAAGAATTCTCTAATTCTTATGACATTACACTATGAATTAGTCCTTTAATTCATAGGTACAAATTGGTTCTATATATTGACTACATCATCCAATATCATTAGCATATTACAAGATCATTAGAGAATATGCCATAATCTTCTCCAACGGTCTCATTACAAAAGATGTAAAATGAGAGCATATAAAACCTTTCCACCTCTTTAATTAGAAACATCACTTAGAAAATCAAGGACCATGCTTTCATTACTCTACCCTTTTTTATACAACAACCCTTTCGTAAATTAAAGGTCCACCAATCAATTTAAGTAACTATAATTTCTTCCCAAAAACATAGTCTTCTATGCTTTAACAAAAAAAAGATCTTTCTTTCAATTCTTTTCAAAATAAAATACATATACATTTAAATAACATAATCCATCTATGTTTAATCAACATAATCCATCTATGCTTAACAATAAAAGACCTTTCTCTTATTATTTCACTTAGCAAGATAGCCAATCAATCATTTAGTCTAACATATAAACTATTCCTTTTGGTTCATTATTTAACTAATACAAAATGACCCATTTATTACTCATTTGATCCATCATATAATCTAGGTTCAAAACCAAACATATCTTTTCATTTGGATAATAAATAATCCCCACAAATCCATCCTTTTGAATACATCAAAATAACCTTGAAACTATTTCAATGAATCACCTTGAATCCTATTCAATAAATAAATGATCAATAAATAATCTTTAATTCTATACAATAATTAATCCTTACGATAAATGATTAAAATAACTAGAAACCATTCACCTAATTAAATAGTCTTTTATTTAATTAACATGACTAGGAACCAAGCTCTTAATTACCCAGGTGTTGTAGGTGAGTTGGAGAGGAGAGGGCAATCCTCCAAGGGAGGTCCTAGGTTCAAATATCCACCCTACCAAAAAGCTGAATTGGGTATCCAAAATCCAATTGATAATGTTGGTGCGGGCAAGGTCGGGTGCGACTCCCGGATGACTTTGACGGTGTAAAACCCCTTGTTCGTGGTCTCTCAAACCAAGGCAGCCCCGCAAAAGGTTTTTTGCTAAAAAAAAAAACATGACTAGGAACCAAGCTCTTAATTAAATAACATTTAATTTAATTAGGGCCATAGACCTTCCCTTAATCCAAGGTCTTTCATAGCATAAAATAAATAAGGGCTCCTATTCTAAAATTCCTCCTCCTTTTATGAAGGACAATAAACTTAAGTACATATAAAAACTTAAGTAAAGCCCCATTACAAATAATAAAAAATATATCTTAATCACATATCCCCTTGCCTTCTTCTAATTATTAAAAATGTTATACCATAAATAGTTTCTGCAGCCTAACATTTTAATCACATATTTTAAGGTCCAACCCATGGCCCCACGACCCCTTTAAAAGGTGAAAAATAAAGTCTTTTAAGGCAATGGCCCGTGAGTCCTTTTTAACATAATAGCTAAAGCCCTTCTTTTTAAACTATAATCCAAGGTCCTTTCAACATATATTTTAAAGGCCTTTTTTTATACAATGAGCTATGGTCAAAATCAAAGGGCAATGCAATACTATTTATTAAAATTTATTGATCACCAAACCAGCCCCTTCAATTTATTTTATTCCCCATAAATTTGAATCATGTTTATTATAAACCCGGCCTGGACATACATTTAAAATATATAATCAAACATAATATAAATCCTTCTCGAGATCTTATCCTTTTAAGAATAAATTAGAACATAATTAAAGTGAGGCTCCGAGCCTTTCTTTGACTAATAAAACTATACTTTTAACTAAACTTTTCAACCATAATCAACATAATTTAAATCCTTCTCGGGGTATTTCTTAAAAAATGAATTCAAAACATAATTAAAATAGTATTCTGATATAAATTAAACACCCATATTTTTATAAAATGAAGAGCATTATTTCCAAAGTTTTAAAACACCATTTACAACCATATAAAAGCATAGTTAGGGTATAAAATAAATAGCCATACATTTAAAAATGGAGAGCATGATTTTCAAAGGATTAACACACCATTTCCAACCATATAAAAGTACAAATTGGGTATAAACTAGACACTAAATTTTTTTAAAAAATGAAAAGCATGATTTCCAAAGGTTTAAAACACCATTGCTAGTCATACAAAAGCACAATCTGGGTATAAAATAAACACCCATATATTTAAAAATTAAGAACATGATTTTCAAAGGTTTAAAACACCATTTAAACCAATATAAAAGCATGGATTGGGTATAAAATAAACACCCGTATTTTTAAAAAATGAAGAGCATGATTTCTAGAGGTTGAAAACACCATTTTTAGCTATATAAAAGCATAGTTCAGGTATAAAATAAACATTCATATATTTTAAAATGAAGAGCATGACCATTTCTAGCCATATAAAATCACACCTATAATTTAAAAAACGAAGAGCATGATTTCGAGAGGTTTGAAACACCATTTCCAACCATGTAAAAACACAATTTGGGTATAAAATAAAAACCCATATATTTAAAAACAAAGAGCATGATTTTCAAGGTTTAAAACACCAAATATAGTATGGATTCTTTTAAAATAAACTTCAACATTAATTTGTCTAAGTATAGAAGGAAGAAGGAAGAAAACCTTACCCTGCCTCCTTGTTTCAAACTTCATCTTTGAAAATTGAACTCCCCTCATTCTTCCTGCTCCTCCTTGCTTCCCTCTCCTTCTTTTCTTTTCCCTCCAACTTCCTTTTGCACCCAACAACCCCTTCCAAAGGCATGATGGCTTTCCCACATTTTTTGAGCATTAGGGTTCATAATTTCCTTTCACCCCGCAAACATAGCCATCATTTTTTTAAAATATTTAAACATACTTCCCTCAAAT